>WNGS01063839.1:727753-745292 GCA_020271785.1 Procambarus virginalis | reverse complement strand
ATAGGGCAGGCAACAAAAGCAGCAAGCCTGAAGCCCCACCACCAACCGTGCCAGACCCAGAAAACCGGGGAGGAACGTGCCAAGAAGTGACCTGGAGGTCCAGGGCCACCATCCAGGCACAAGGCCCCCAACAGAAGCCGGAACCCAGAAGGATGGGGGGATCGACCACGTCCAACGTCCCACGAAGATGACACGACGAAACGCAGGGGAAGCAGCCCATCCCGCCAGCTCTGAACCCCCAAAGTGGGAGAAGCCGTCCATCGACGCCACCAGAGGCCGGAAGACAACTCAAGCGCCCACCAACAGCGGGACCATGAGAGGGGCAATAGAACAAGCTGCTCCCCCAGCGCCCCGCCAACAGAGAAAGGAACAGAGCCCTTCCAAGAGAAAAAAAAAATACACATACACATATGTATATACACATACATATACACAAACATACAAGATATGTGACACAAATGTAGACACATGCACACACACACACACACGCGTACACCATGAATATGGCGGAGGCTGACTCCCTACACAGTTTCAAGTGTAGATATGATAGAGCCCAATAGGCTCAGGAACCTGTACACCTGTTGAACGACGGTGGAGAGGCAGGACCAAAGAGCTAAAGCTCAACCCCCGCAAGCACAACGAGGCGAGTACATACATTGTAAATGTAAAGTACAAGTCGCCGACCAGTGGGCAGAGAGCACCACGCCGGCCAGGCAAAGAAGGCACTAAACTGCATCAAAAGGCCCACCTCGACAGCAAAACCTCAAAGTCCCAGCACAACCACAACATGTGCCTAGACCCAAAAAGAGCAGTCTGCAAGCCAGGAAGACCCCGGAACCCCAGAAGGCAGAACCGGGTCACATGAGGAAACAAAGCCCCCTGAACCCACAAAAGGGGCCCAAGAGGAAGAAACCTCTGGAACGAAACCAAAGAACCCAAAGGAACCAGAATCGAACCAGGGGAGGCCAACCACCACATTTGCCGGCGGAGAACACCACAGAAGGCAAAGCGCAGCCCCCAGACAGAACCCTCTGGGAAACGGTCATAACAGACCGAAAACCGAGGGACAAGGTGTGGGAGCAAGCCTAACAGCCAGAGGACACAGCCCAAACCCATGGGCCCAGACCCAAAACAAACAAAAAGGGAAGCCCGGTGTAAAATCAACACCCAAACGTACCCAGAGGAACAGTAACGGGCAGAAAACACCAGAAAAGCAAAGAAACGACAACAGGAGAATAAAACCCTGGAAAAAGGGTGAAAAACTCACCCCAGACGCTCGCTCGCACACCCAGGCGTATGTAAACAAACCGCAACGCCGCCCTGGTGGCCACGCCGGGAAACAGGCAGACGAAAATGGCCGCCAGCAGGGGCTGTGCCTGACGCTAAGATACACAAAACACGCCAGCAAAAGTGGGAAGCAAGCAGACTGGATGGGCTAAAAACTCCGCCCAAAAGCAGAAAAACCCGGCAGGGGCAAACCGCCCCAGAACTGCTAGCAGGCATCCCCCACAGCCCGGGAACCAGCAACAGAGGCCCCGGGGCAGAGTGTCCTCCAAGCCCTCCGCCCTTAAAGAAAAGCAAGAGTCCATTGGAAAAGGCAGCAAGAAAAGGGCCGCTGGTAAGCCCCAGAAGCCTTGGCAGGAGGAACAGGCTCGAAAACCTCCGTCCCCCAACCCGAATGGGGCAGCCCCCGAAAACCGCCCGAGTCTCTGCCCCAACTAAACTCCGCCCCGACCCCGAAACCCGCAGACGGTCCGGAGCCGGGAACAGGGAGGGAGGGGCGAACAGCACCTAACCAAAACGGGGCGGCCTCGGGGCATCCGAGTGGGAAACCAACCTAACATGTTGCAGCAACCTAACCTAGCTTGCAACACGGATGCCGCCTGTACTCTGAACAGTAATAACATCAGGAGTACTGGAGAACAAGCAGAGAAACTCTCTCGCAAGACTCGGGTCAAGGTGTCAACGACCCAACAGGCAGCAAGACGGAGGTAAAATGGCGACTGTCACCTGGAGACAAAGGCACAGCAACCAACGATCCCGTACAAGACGGGTTGGTACCCGGAAGACACATTCAATGGTCCCCCGGCCCAGATAGGGGTTTCCAGGGCCCGTAGGGTAACTACTACGGGAAGCCCGGGCAAGGTGTTGCTAACCGGTTAAGAAACCCAAACATAACAAGAGGGTGGAAGATAACACTAAAAGCCCCTGGGACAGAGGCAACAGGAACCGGCCGCCGCTTAGGTGCCGCTTAGGTGGCGCGCAACACCTTGACGCCCTAACCAGCACAATACCAATCCCTACCCAGGGCCAAGCAAGGGCCCCAAGCCCCAGCTGGCCCCAAGGGCGAGGCAAATGCCAAGCAGCAAGAATCTCTACGGGAATGGTTCCCGAATGCCCCAGGGAAGATAACCCTGTTACGCAAGGGCAGTACTCACAGGGCGCTTAGGGAAGTCAACCACTAAGCACATGCAGCCCCGGTACTGATGAGGTACTCCTGGCCACCGCACAACACAACACATGGCAGTGAACGCCACACAAGGCAAACACCGCCTAGGAAACTGAGGCCAGACAAGCGTCTATCCCGGTTGACATTAGCTTACGAACTAAAGGCAGCCGGCGTGGTGAGGTCCGGGGCCCTCCCTCCCCCTCCCGGGGAGGGCAGGGCTGTGCGGACGACCGGCGCGGCAGTAAAGTGATTGTTTGATTGTTTTCCTTGGGATTGTAGGGAGTTTTCTACCTCTGTTCGGTTTTTGTTGTAGTTTCTTACCATGTGGGGTTTGTTTTGTTACGCCTACCTTTCTGGGTGCCTAACCCCGGTCGATGGCAGATAAAGAAAACCCCCAACCATATGGGGTTTTCCAGGGCCATTGCTCCCTGAAACCTCTCTGAAGGGGCCAGGTTCTGGCGCTGGTCCCTTGTAGGTCTGAACTCCATAGCTAATGTCCCGGTCTAACATAACATACATTAGCCCGATAAGCTCCAGGGAGCCGTAGGGGCTCCCCACAGAAAATGTGGTAAAACTCAAATATAATGCAGATGTGTAACTGAAGGAAGCTGAGTAGTGCAGAAAACACTGTTGGGAAAGAAAGATCAGGGGCAAAAGTTACCAGAACCACATCCACCAGCCTGATGATAACAATGTTCTGCTAAAGTAGTCACTGAATGGAGCCACAATGCTAAATTGTAGGAAATCAATGCACAGTTAAGGCACTTTTGGTCTGCCTGAAAACCCTGAAACCCTGAAACCCTGAAGGAGTGCCGGACCAACCGGGCTGTGGTGGGTATGTGGGCCTGCGGGTCACTCCAAGCAACAGCCTGGTGAACCAAACTCTCACAAGTCAAGCCTGGGCTTGAGGCAGGCTTGGGGAGTAAAAGAACTCCCAGAATCCCATCAAGCAGGTAGCAAGCAGTTTAGAGCAAGACATAGCCAATGAAAAAATTCTGTATGTATCTAAGACATGAACATTTAGCTGGAGGAATACAATGTATAACCTGAGCTTAACAAATGAACATAACACAAATCTGAAAATAATGGAAGAAAAGGCACAAAAATCTTTCATCAGATGAGATTCAAAGAAAGCTATTCACTACGAAACCATCATATAAACCAATCTTTTGTCTTTGGGTGTGTGACACTTTCACCGTTGGACTTCTGTTTACGTTGAGTCACTTCCGATTGATGACTTTCCAGGTAGCAGCTGCACTGTAAGGCCAAACCTTTGTTCCAATTTAGACAATCCCTTAATGGTGCAAATTGAGTAATTGGTTTTGTACATTTGTGCTAAGTTCACTTCATTTCTTTATGGTGCCTCTTGTATTGGTTTATCTGATTTTGCCAGTTTTTCCACTCCCAGGACTGGTGGGTTCAGGCCCCATCCACTCTTCATCAGCCCTTGCATTGCCGACTTCCCCTTTCAGATTTTTGGAGTACAGTTCCATAGCGCCGGTCTGCCGAGCGGACAGCACGCTGGACTTGTGATCCTGTGGTCCTGGGTTCGATCCCGAGCGCCGGCAAGAAACAATGGGCAGAGTTTCTTTCACCCTATGCCCCTGTTACCTAGCAGTAAAATCAGTACCTAGGTGTTAGTCAGCTGTCACGGGCTGCTTCCTGGGGGTGGAGGCCTGGTCGAGGACCGGGCTGCGGGGACACTAAAAAACCCCGAAATCATCTCAAGATAACCTAACCTCAAGATAGCACCATCATTCCCTGTTATTCAGTGCGTTCACAGATGCCTTGTCTCTGGGTTGGGGCTTTGTGACCAGTGCTCACCAGGTTACCTAGGGTTGGTAGTCATGCCCATTCTTTTGGGTGCAGAGCATGGTACACAATTTTGTGGTTATGTGGCATACTCTGAGGAGGATTTGACTTTCTCTGGGCTCTGTGCTCTTGCTTCGCTCTGACTGTTCCCTTGTGGTTCAGTGCCTGACCCTGAGGGGAAAGGGAAGGGAAGGTTGCTTCAGTTCTTTGCGTTGCGGGAGCTGGGCGCTTTGGATAGCTTAGCTTCTGGCTTCTTGGGGTTTGATTCACAGTGTGATTCCTGTATGGGATGTTTCAATGTTCCTGCAGATGGGTTATCTCACTTCACTCTCATTTCCATGAAGTAGACCTTCAGGTAGCTTTGCGAAATGTTCAGTCACCCTCAGGTAAACCTCTACATTGGTGTGGAACCAGTGCCTTCCCTCCTACATGACTTCATTCCATGATCACGGAGCTCTCATGGTGGATGTTTTTGGACTGGACTGATTGAGTTGAGGTTTATTTATCTTTACACCTGGTTCAGTTGTTGCTGCAGATGCTATCCAGGAAGGGTGATCTTCCAGGCTCTTTGATGGCCAGCCTAGCCATGGTTTCCAGCGCTGCTGGAAACCAAGGCTGGGCTGGCCAGAACTTGGATAATTTTCCCAGCTCGGTCTCTTTCACCAGATCAACTCAGTTGTGTACTTTAATGATTATATCTTTGTCTCTTCTCTTCGTGTCTGAAGTTTTTTTATACATGTCACCTCTTATCACTTGGCATTAGCAGAGCTAGCTGCTGTTGCTTGCATTTAGTGTTGAAACCTCCTCAATGCTGTTGTTTCAATTGGTCTTGTGCATTATTTTCATCTATGGCCTTTTCATGCTCCTGTTGGAAGCACTTCCAGGCTCTTGCCTCCAGGTGTAGGGTTGGGAAGCTGCAGGCTCTTCTCTGTAGGCAGGAGTTCTGTACCTTTGGCTCTGGTGGGTGTTCGTTTGCAGCCTTCTCCTTCTTCTCTGGTGAAGAATGAGTTTGCACGCTCATGGAGAGATCCTGTGATGATTGGTGCTTGGCTGGCTCAACTAGGGGTCTGCCATTTGTTGTATTCAGTGATGGCTCTTTGCCACTACCTACTGGCCACCAGTTCTGTCTCAGTGCATGCTTTATTGGTAGACTGTTTCTTTGCTTCCCTGTTCCAAGGATCACATTTCTCAGATCGTCTACAGTGTCAAGTAGCAGCTTCGGTCTATCCTCGGGCCCCATGATGTTTGTAAGTACTCAGTCTTGGCTGCAGTGTTCTCTAGCATGTCCTGTGCTGATATTTAGGTTTAGGTGCTTCTGATGCGGTAACAAGGTTTTGGTGGCCTAGTATTTAGTCAATGTTCCTGGTCCTAATTGGTCATGTGGTGCTTTGGGGTGTGTTTCCTAGCCTGGGTTCTCTTCTTTGTTGTAGTGCCTACTGGCTCTCCTCCTTCCTAGTAATTCCCATTTTTGTTCTCTGTGGCTAGTTAGCTTTAGGGAGTCACCAAGGGGCTCCCTAGAGAAACCCAGCATGGAATGTAATAAAATGCCACTTTCTTGAGGAAACCTGGTGCCCTCCTGATTCCTCTCCCTTCAGGTTCTTCAGTTCAATGTTAGGTTGTTTATCAACTCCAGAACTGACCTGAGGAGCCAGTTGATGGCTGAGGCTGGGCTGCCTGGTGGTGGTAATTGCCACTAATGAGTTTCGAGGTAGTTTGTGTGAATCCTTTGTTCTGTGCAAATCGTTTGCAAAGTTGTTTAGAGGTTTTGAGGCTTTGTTTTCTGTGAACCCTCCAGTTATCTGTAAAGCTTTGCTATATTTCTGGATGCTTTTGTCATGTTGAGTGGCAGAATGTCACTCATTCCCAGAGCCTCTGAGGGGATCCAGATTCTGGATATCTTCCAGAACTTCTGAGACTGATGTGACCTTTTAATATGGAGCAATATCCACTAGGTAGCTTTTAGAATCCACCAAAGTTCCTCTAGAAAGTGGAGTTTCCTTACATTCAATGCTGGGTTATTATTCAATCTTTGTTTTCTTTGTATCTTACATTGCAACAGTCATTTGCAGACATTTAAATTATAAGTTATTTCAAATATACAGTATGTCAATATTCAGCCTCACAAACTTATAACTATTGAAGAAATTAATATAAACAGATGCACTAACTTAAAATTATTCAAAATATTTGTGTTCAGCACACTCCATGGTGCTCATAGCCTGGTTTACTGAGCAGGAACAGGCTAGACGAACAAGAACGGACAGGAACAAGGAACAAGAACCATCGAATTTTCATTTATAAATTCATAATTATTTAATTTCCTTAACATACAGCCTTATGTCATTTGAACAAGGAGTTAAAAGGCCTGTAAATCTTGATATTCTTAAAGTACTGTATTTGTGTCAGTGGACATCGCGTATAGCTATATTCTTTGTGCTTCTAGTGATGCCGTTGACAGAGGCATATGATGTACACCTGCGTGTTGTACTTGAGCAGTGTTGGCTGAGCAACAGCTCCATCCCACACCGCCCTGGTGCTCCCCATGAATCTTTGGTGAGGAAGTCATGCCCTCTTCGCCCCTCTGTCATCATGGAGCCGGTGTTTTTCCACAGCTTTAGCTTCCAGGTATTGAGTGCTGTACTGTACTGTATATAGTGTATACATACTTCCTTATTTGTTAGCATATTTGTGTAAAACAAAGACTTGTGGTCACAAATAACAAAATGTTTAGAAAGTAGTGGTGAAGATGGATTTCTTGATAGATATGCTTGAACATAAGAAGACAACAGTAAAAGAAACTGCATGAGGGATGAAGTTGGTCTTTTGATGAATAAAGATTGGCTTGGCACTATGTATGATTTAAACTCAACGACACCTACTCATGTGCTGTATGTCAAACTCTGCTTAACAAAATAACATAATGTCTATTATGTTACTTGGTAACCTGTCCTACACTATACATCCCTATTTCCTCACCAGTATTAACAATTTCTTTCTGGGGGGAGCCCCTTCGACTCCCCGGAGCTTATCCAGGCTGATATGGAACTATTAGACTTTGGCATCAGTCAATGCGAATGGAGTTCTTAGGTCTACCAGGGATAATGAGCCAGAACCTGGCCCCTTAGAGAGGAAGGAGGAGCAATGATCTATAAAATTGCACATGTGATTTGGAGCATTCTCCAAATCTATGTCTGCCATTGATCGGGTCAGGCACCCAGAAAGGTAAACATTCCAAAACAAACCCCTATTCTGGTTGAAACTACTGTACTACTAAAAAGTCAAAATGAGTGGACAGAACTCCCCAAAGTAAAACAAGCAAACAAGCATGACATCACCACGTTGCTGTGCCGCCATCTGAGTAGCTCCCCCCCCCCCTCCTCGGGAGAGGGAAGGGGAGAGTCTCAGACCCCTCATACCCACACCTTCAGTTCTCGGCTGATGTGATTGAGGTTTGGTCGTGTGACTCCAGCTCCTCTCTCTTGTTCTCAGCGCTGTGCCTTGTGTCATAGAACTGTCTTCAGGGTGGTGCGTGAGCTGGGAGTAATCTTCACAGGTACTCGGGATGCATGTCCTTAGGGTTCCCTTCCCTCAGTGCCCTGTAAGTACCGCACTTGGGTCTTTGGGTTATCTTCTACAAGTCACCTTGGGGTCTACCTCTGTTGGTCTTTTGTTGCTCAGTAATTGACCATTCTGAGTGTGCTGAGAGGTTTTCTCTTCTTCCCTTGTTTACCTTAAGGTAATTAGTAGTTTGCACTGGTAGGGGCGCACAGGTACTATAGAGTAGGTACTGCACAGTTTGTTTTCACCTATTATAGCGGCTGGCTCTGTTCCGCCTGGGTACGTTGTCCTCTTGCGGGGTTTCTCTTTTGCATTTGTTTTCCTGCCTGGTGCGGGGGGTCTGCCTTTGGTTTGTTGCCCTCCCTGTCTGTACCTTAGGTTTATATATATCTATGTTTCTGGGTGGTACCCTCCTGCTAGGACCCCATGAGTGGACATGTCTGGGGGTTCAGCCTTTAGCAGTTTGATTGGTAGATTTGGGTGCCGGTTCGCAGTACCCTGCCTGGGCTTACACTTAGCGATACCAGTTTAAGGGCTCTGGGAAACCCTGCAGGGGTGCAAGGGGTTTGATGGATGCAACCCCCATGGTCCCCTCTTGCCTTGTGCGAGTTTGAAGGTTGCTCAGCCCACTTGTCTCAGGGGGACTCTCACTGTTTTTGCCTCCGTCATGCTGCCTGTTGAGTCAGTGACACCTTCGACCCTGAGTCCTGCGAGTGTTGCTGCTTGTTTGTGACTCAGTTCACCTAGTCCACTGATGACTATATCCGGGTGCAGGTGGCTCAGGCGTTGCATGCTAGATATAGGTTGCTGCAATGTGCTCGTTTGATTGCTACCCTGGAGGCCCCGAGGCTGCCCCGTTTTGCTTATAGGGACCCAGACTTGGGGGCATTGGTCGCTTCGGCCTTGATTCAGTCCACACCCCCCTCGTTCATCCCCTGCTTTGGTTCATTCTGGTCCCCCTTTCCCTGCTTCCAGCTCTGATGCGTCTGAGGGCTTCGGGTCGGGGCAGGGTTTAGAAGGTTCTGAGACTTGGGCAGTTCTGGGGGTTGCCCTTTCCAGGGGGGGGGGGCTACGGAGGCATTCGAGTCGGTTCCTCCTGCCATGACGACGGGGTCTGACCAGTGGGCCCCCTTCCTTCCTGCCTGTCCGGCTGCCCCAGTTTTTTCTTGTGAGGCCAGGGCTTTGGAGGACGACACTGCCTCGGGTCCTGGTGTGGAGGTTCCCGGGGTTGGGAAGGGGCTGACTTGGGGGGCCCTGGGTCCCATTGAACCCCACCTGGGGTTTCTTACCCTACGAGTGGGGCTTACCGTTACAAGGAGTGGGTTTTTTTCTCTCCCCCCCCCCCTCTGCGTACGAGTTGGATTTGGTGCCGGCCCCTTTCCAGGTTTGGCTCCGTGTCAATTCGGGTCTGTCGGTTCCGTCCTTCCGGAGGTTTTCGGCTTCCCGCGTCTCACCAACTGAGGTGTGGGCGGCCATTGCAGCTTACCTATAGCGCGACCTGGATTATGCCTCTATAATGGCTCCGTCTCCATACTGGGTTCGTTCTGAGGTTCCGGAGTTGTCCAGGCTAGCTGACTGCCCTGTGTTGTCGTTGAATGCTTGGAGTACTTTCTGTCGTGCCTGCACGCTTGAGTGGTGCGAGGCATTGACAGTGGTCCAGGTTTACCTGGGGGCAAATTCAAGCACCTCAGTGTGTGTTTGTTCGCCCCTGCCCTTCAGCGTCATTCAGCTTCACGTGCAGGTTCCCTCCCTTTCAGCTGCATTGGTGGCTGAGGACTTGGGCACTTGTGGCTTCTGGCTTCGGTCTTGCAATTCTTTTCCTTCCTGGAGCTGTCTTCGGATTGACTGCAGGAGGATTTGGAGGTGCTTGGGGCCATTCCTGGGTGTGGTGCCTTGGTCTCAGCTGCGCGTGCGTCGTCTGCACTGCTGAAGCTGTTTGTGCCAATCCTGCGGGATGAAGTGTCGCAGTTTTTCACTTCGTGTTTCACGTGTCGGCAGGTGGTGCTCGCTTCCTCGTTGGAATCTGCTTGAGCCCTGGCTCTTAATTTTTCATTGCCTTATTGTCCCTTGCTGTTTGCGAAGTCTGCAGTTGAGCAGTTTCTGCAAGTAACCTCTTCTAGTTGTTGTCCAATGTCGGACTTGTTGGTCCTTCGGGGGTCCCGGGGAGGATTCCTCCTTGAAGGGTTGTGCCTGAGCTTGGGTTCCTCTCGCCATGGTAGGCTGCTGGTGCCAGTTTCTGGGTCGGCGCCTCCTTCGGACGTGTCTTCGTATGGTCAGCGTGGTGATCGCTCTGTGCGTAAGTCAGGTTCTTGCATGGGGCGTCAGCCCTTTCGTGGTTAGCCCCATTGATGAGGGCAATGGGGGGAAAGCTCGGGCTGTTCGTTCACGCCTAGTCTCATGATTTGTAGGATTTTTGGGTAATTTCCGATGGCTTGCGGTGGCATTGGGTGGCCCCTCCTCCTTCAGGGGGGGTTTGGGGCTGGCGGTGCAGGCCTCTTCTCCTGCGCTTTGTCGGATCATCTCAGAGTGGGTATGCTTGGGTGTGGTAGAAACAACGATGTCCCTCAGGTGGGTTTTCTGTCTGTTCCCAGTCCTGAAACAGGACTGTGCAAACCTGAGGTTCATTCTGGACTTATTTTGTTTGAACCCCCTGGGTGTTTTGCCCCTCTTTTTGAATGATTACTCTGTCCAAGGTCCGGCTTCTGTTGGAGCTGGGTGCTTGAATGGAGTCTGTGGACGTCCGGGACGTGTACTGGCACATCCCGATTCATCCGGGGTTCAGGGACTGGCTCGGATTTGTTGTGGAATGTCTCAGTTACTGCTTTCGTTGTCTCCTGTTTGGGTTGATTCTGGCATTTTGCATGTTCACATGCCTTACCTGGGTCCTTGTGGCCTGTCTGCATCTGTTAGGTCTTTGGGTGCTGGCCTACCTTGACGACTGGCTGGTCTCAGCTCCCAGCCAGTTCCCATGTCTACTCACCAGGGATCTGGTTCTTTCCCAGTTCGCCGGGTTTGGGTTCCTGGTGAAGTGGTGGAAGTCTCATTGGTTCCCTCTCTCAGGTTCGGATTTGGCTGGGTCTTGTGTGGGATTCTTGGACCACTTCCTTGTCTCTCCCTCTGGAGTCTCTGCTTTGGCTGTGCTCCCACCTTCACTTGTTTTTGGGGGGCTCCTGGGTCACGAGGCGGTTGCTCGAGAGTTTGTGCGGGAGCCTGAACTTTGCCATGATGGTCTATCTGCCAGGTTGGGTTTGGCTTCATCAGTTGTTTTGGTTCCTTCTGGGGATGTCTCTTCCACCACTCTTGCGACTGCTGGGTTCGGTCTCCGGGGGGCCTTGCATTGACTGCTGCGTCGCTGGCTTTCTCTTCAGGTTTTTCGGGGTTCAGTGCCTTGGTGCCTACCCGAGCCCTTGCTCGATGTGTTCATGGATGCGTCGTTTCTTGGCTGGGGCTTTGTGACCAGTGCTCACTGGCCGGCCAGGGGCAGTGAGGTCCATTCTTACGTCGGGCCCACAGCATGGTGCGGGTGTTTGTGGTGGTGTGGATGTCGCTTCGGAGGGTTCGGGTCGCTCGCGGATCAACGATCAGGCTCCATTCGGACTGCTCCTCGGTGATTCATTACCTGAACTGAGAGGGTTCGATGTGGTCCTTGGCTCTTTGGTGCTGGTTGCTTCGGGTGACTCATCTGCCGATTTCTCTGGGTTTGGCTCTCCTGGCCATTCACGTTCAGAGGGTTGTCCGACGTCCTGGCAGACAGCCTGTCTCTGTTCATTCCCTGTCCATGGAATGGATAGTCGACTCCAACTCATTCAGTTGGCTCTGCCAGATGTACAAGGTCCCAGGGGTGGATCTCTTCACGTTGGCGGGGTCGAGGCATCTCCTGGTATATGTGGCATTCTTTCCTGACTGCGAGCCCACCAGGGTCAATGCTTTTCAACAGGACTGGTCGAGGTGGGGTTACCTGTATCCTTTCCCTGTGGTTCCGCTGTTACTCCAGGTCCTAGCTTGCTTGGAGACTTACAAGGGGAGAGTAGTCTTGTTGGCCCCTTGGTGACTGGCCCAGCCTTGGTTTCAGGTGCTGCTTGCTCAGTGTCCGAACCCAGGGGTTTTCCCATGGCTCTGCCTCTTTCAGATGATCGGTCTGGTTCGTTATGTGGCTGGTTCGATCTAATCCTTGAGTCTTCACATCTGGTATATTTGACTCGGGTCTATCACCATATATATATATGGTGATCAGGTGGCTTCGTTAATAGTGTTCCACTTGTGTGCTTCGTCTCAGCAGCAGTATGAAGTTTCCTGGCGATCCTTCCATTTCTTTTTTGTCTCTTCGTAGTTATACTTCACTTTCTGTTCAGGTGGTCTTGTCCTTTCTCTTGTGGCTGTTCCAGGACCATCATCTTGTGCCGAATACTGTCAATTCATATCGTGCGGTGCTGGCATCGATGTTACATCTGCGTCGTTTCGCAAGCTGTCTCGGGCATTGTTTCACCTCCGCCCTGCTCATGCGCCACCTGAGCCATCCTGGTTGTTGGACAGGGTTCTCTCTTATCTCTCTTTCCCACGGTTTGTTGTGGCCCATTGGGTTTGGGATTGTCTCTCCAAGGCTCTTTTCCAGTTGACATTAGCCTTTGGAGTCAGGTCGGAGAGCTTCATTTGCTGCTGTCTTATTCTTTTCTAGTGAAGAATGTGACGGCTGCTTTCCAGAGGGGTCCTTGGGTTGTTGATGTTTGGTTAGTCAGGTCAGGGGTGCATCATGTGTTATGTCTTGTTGCAGCTCTCTACTGTTATTTGCACGCCACGGATTCTGTGTCCGAGGACGCTCTTTGGGTTGATCCGGTTTCCCTTCCCTGTTCCAGGGTTCAAGGTCTCCCAGGTCATCTGCAGGGTTATTTGGTCTAACCAGTCTGCGGTCTATTCCCGTGCCCACGACGTTCGTGAGTTTAATGCTCCTGCTGCCGTCTTGGGCTGACATTCGGGTGTGGGGCTTTTGGCGGTCGAACAGGGTCCTGGCTGCACACTACCTGGTCAATGTTCCGGGGCCTAGTCAGGCCTATGTTGCTTTGGGTCGGCAGTTGCAACTGGTTGTCTTGACTTCACGTTGAGGGGCGAGTGCTGGCCAACTACCTGGTGAGTCCCTCTTGTTTTTGTCTTTTGGTAAGTAGCTCAATGGAGCCAAAGGGGCTCCCCCGAGAAAACTAGTGTTGAATGTAATGAAATGCCATTTGCTGGGTGAGACTTGGAGGCTCTCCACCATCCCTTCCCTCCCTCCGGTCGGCCGTTTATTCACGTGTTTTGACATCCAGGTTTCGAACTGATGGTGTGGGTAGTCAGCATGAGGGGCCTGGGGCTTCCCCCTCCTCCCCCCTGTTGAGGAGGGAGCTGCATAGACGGTGCCGCGGCAACGTGGTGACGTCATGCTTGTTTTTCTTTGGGGAGTTCTGTCCACTCGTTTTGACTTTTAGTAAAACGAGTGGACAGACAGACAAAGAAAACCCCTATTCAACCAGAATAGGGGTTTGTTTTGGGATGCTTATCTTTCTGGGTGCCTGACCCAGTCAATGGCAGAAATAGAATGCTCCAAATCACATGTGCAATTCTATAGGCTATTGTTCCTCGTGCCTCTGTGAGGGGGGCCAGGTTCTGGCTCGTGGTCTTCGGTAGACCTAAGAAATCCATTCACACTGACTGATGCCAAACTCTAATACTTCCATATATATCAGCCTGGATAAGCTCCAGGAGCCTCCAGCTCTCACCCAGAAAATGGCGTTTCATTACATTCAACGCTGGTTTTTCCCTTAAAATTTATCCAATTTATATTCTTTGTTTCATGTTCTGCTTTATGTTAATATATTTTACTCTCTATTAATAATCATCTTGAATACTCTATCATTCATATGTACACTTAGGGCATGCCTCCCTTACTACTTGTCTTTCTTGGCATGTAAATTAACCTTCCTCTTATGGCAGGTGCCTCTTATGGCAGGTGCCTCCTCTTATGGCAGGTGCCTCCTCTTATGGCAGGTGCCTCCTCTTATGGCAGGTGCCTCCTCTTATGGCAGGTGCCTCCTCTTATGGCAGGTGCCTCCTCTTATGGCAGGTGCCTCCTCTTATGGCAGGTGCCTCCTCTTATGGCTGGTGCCTCCTCTTATGGCAGGTGCCTCCTCTTATGGCAGGTGCCTCCTCTTATGGCAGGTGCCTCCTCTTATGGCAGGTGCCTCCTCTTATGGCAGGTGCCTCCTCTTATGGCAGGTGCCTCCTCTTATGGCAGGTGCCTCCTCTTATGGCAGGTGCCTCCTCTTATGGCAGGTGCCTCCTCTTATGGCAGGTGCCTCCTCTTATGGCAGGTGCCTCCTCTTATGGCAGGTGCCTCCTCTTATGGCAGGTGCCTCCTCTTATGGCAGGTGCCTCCTCTTATGGCAGGTGCCTCCTCTTATGGCAGGTGCCTCCTCTTATGGCAGGTGCCTCCTCTTATGGCAGGTGCCTCCTCTTATGGCAGGTGCCTCCTCTTATGGCAGGTGCCTCCTCTTATGGCAGGTGCCTCCTCTTATGGCAGGTGCCTCCTCTTATGGCAGGTGCCTCCTCTTATGGCAGGTGCCTCCTCTTATGGCAGGTGCCTCCTCTTATGGCAGGTGCCTCCTCTTATGGCAGGTGCCTCCTCTTATGGCAGGTGCCTCCTCTTATGGCAGGTGCCTCCTCTTATGGCAGGTGCCTCCTCTTATGGCAGGTGCCTCCTCTTATGGCAGGTGCCTCCTCTTATGGCAGGTGCCTCCTCTTATGGCAGGTGCCTCCTCTTATGGCAGGTGCCTCCTCTTATGGCAGGTGCCTCCTCTTATGGCAGGTGCCTCCTCTTATGGCAGGTGCCTCCTCTTATGGCAGGTGCCTCCTCTTATGGCAGGTGCCTCCTCTTATGGCAGGTGCCTCCTCTTATGGCAGGTGCCTCCTCTTATGGCAGTGCCTCCTCTTATGGCAGGTGCCTCCTCTTATGGCAGGTGCCTCCTCTTATGGCAGGTGCCTCTCTTATGGCAGGTGCCTCCTCTTATGGCAGGTGCCTCCTCTTATGGCAGGTGCCTCCTCTTATGGCAGGTGCCTCCTCTTATGGCAGGTGCCTCCTCTTATGGCAGTGCCTCCTCTTATGGCAGGTGCCTCCTCTTATGGCAGGTGCCTCCTCTTATGGCAGGTGCCTCCTCTTATGGCAGGTGCCTCCTCTTATGGCAGGTGCCTCCTCTTATGGCAGGTGCCTCCTCTTATGGCAGGTGCCTCCTCTTATGGCAGGTGCCTCCTCTTATGGCAGGTGCCTCCTCTTATGGCAGGTGCCTCCTCTTATGGCAGGTGCCTCCTCTTATGGCAGGTGCCTCCTCTTATGGCAGGTGCCTCCTCTTATGGCAGGTGCCTCCTCTTATGGCAGGTGCCTCCTCTTATGGCAGGTGCCTCCTCTTATGGCAGGTGCCTCCTCTTATGGCAGGTGCCTCCTCTTATGGCAGGTGCCTCCTCTTATGGCAGGTGCCTCCTCTTATGGCAGGTGCCTCCTCTTATGGCAGGTGCCTCCTCTTATGGCAGGTGCCTCCTCTTATGGCAGGTGCCTCCTCTTATGGCAGGTGCCTCCTCTTATGGCAGGTGCCTCCTCTTATGGCAGGTGCCTCCTCTTATGGCAGGTGCCTCCTCTTATGGCAGGTGCCTCCTCTTATGGCAGGTGCCTCCTCTTATGGCAGGTGCCTCCTCTTATGGCAGGTGCCTCCTCTTATGGCAGGTGCCTCCTCTTATGGCAGGTGCCTCCTCTTATGGCAGGTGCCTCCTCTTATGGCAGGTGCCTCCTCTTATGGCAGGTGCCTCCTCTTATGGCAGGTGCCTCCTCTTATGGCAGGTGCCTCCTCTTATGGCAGGTGCCTCCTCTTATGGCAGGTGCCTCCTCTTATGGCAGGTGCCTCCTCTTATGGCAGGTGCCTCCTCTTATGGCAGGTGCCTCCTCTTATGGCAGGTGCCTCCTCTTATGGCAGGTGCCTCCTCTTATGGCAGGTGCCTCCTCTTATGGCAGGTGCCTCCTCTTATGGCAGGTGCCTCCTCTTATGGCAGGTGCCTCCTCTTATGGCAGGTGCCTCCTCTTATGGCAGGTGCCTCCTCTTATGGCAGGTGCCTCCTCTTATGGCAGTGCCTCCTCTTATGGCAGGTGCCTCCTCTTATGGCAGGTGCCTCCTCTTATGGCAGGTGCCTCCTCTTATGGCAGGTGCCTCCTCTTATGGCAGGTGCCTCCTCTTATGGCAGGTGCCTCCTCTTATGGCAGGTGCCTCCTCTTATGGCAGGTGCCTCCTCTTATGGCAGGTGCCTCCTCTTATGGCAGGTGCCTCCTCTTATGGCAGGTGCCTCCTCTTATGGCAGGTGCCTCCTCTTATGGCAGGTGCCTCCTCTTATGGCAGGTGCCTCCTCTTATGGCAGGTGCCTCCTCTTATGGCAGGTGCCTCCTCTTATGGCAGGTGCCTCCTCTTATGGCAGGTGCCTCCTCTTATGGCAGGTGCCTCCTCTTATGGCAGGTGCCTCCTCTTATGGCAGGTGCCTCCTCTTATGGCAGGTGCCTCCTCTTATGGCAGGTGCCTCCTCTTATGGCAGGTGCCTCCTCTTATGGCAGGTGCCTCCTCTTATGGCAGGTGCCTCCTCTTATGGCAGGTGCCTCCTCTTATGGCAGGTGCCTCCTCTTATGGCAGGTGCCTCCTCTTTTGGTTCATCCTCTTATGGCAGGTGCCTCCTCTTATGGCAGGTGCCTCCTCTTATGGCAGGTGCCTCCTCTTATGGCAGGTGCCTCCTCTTATGGCAGGTGCCTCCTCTTATGGCAGGTGCCTCCTCTTATGGCAGGTGCCTCCTCTTATGGCAGGTGCCTCCTCTTATGGCAGGTGCCTCCTCTTATGGCAGGTGCCTCCTCTTATGGCAGGTGCCTCCTCTTATGGCAGGTGCCTCCTCTTATGGCAGGTGCCTCCTCTTATGGCAGGTGCCTCCTCTTATGGCAGGTGCCTCCTCTTATGGCAGGTGCCTCCTCTTATGGCAGGTGCCTCCTCTTATGGCAGGTGCCTCCTCTTATGGCAGGTGCCTCCTCTTATGGCAGGTGCCTCCTCTTATGGCAGGTGCCTCCTCTTATGGCAGGTGCCTCCTCTTATGGCAGGTGCCTCCTCTTATGGCAGGTGCCTCCTCTTATGGCAGGTGCCTCCTCTTATGGCAGGTGCCTCCTCTTATGGCAGGTGCCTCCTCTTATGGCAGGTGCCTCCTCTTATGGCAGGTGCCTCCTCTTATGGCAGGTGCCTCCTCTTATGGCAGGTGCCTCCTCTTATGGCAGGTGCCTCCTCTTATGGCAGGTGCCTCCTCTTATGGCAGGTGCCTCCTCTTATGGCAGGTGCCTCCTCTTATGGCAGGTGCCTCCTCTTATGGCAGTGCCTCCTCTTATGGCAGGTGCCTCCTCTTATGGCAGGTGCCTCCTCTTATGGCAGGTGCCTCCTCTTATGGCAGGTGCCTCCTCTTATGGCAGGTGCCTCCTCTTATGGCAGGTGCCTCCTCTTATGGCAGGTGCCTCCTCTTATGGCAGGTGCCTCCTCTTATGGCAGGTGCCTCCTCTTATGGCAGGTGCCTCCTCTTATGGCAGTGCCTCCTCTTATGGCAGGTGCCTCCTCTTATGGCAGGTTACATTACAGTTCAACGCTGGGTTTTCTTGTGGGGAGCCCCTAAGGCACCTTGGAGCTTCAT
>WNGS01063839.1:705958-716571 GCA_020271785.1 Procambarus virginalis | reverse complement strand
AACAACCCACAACCCCCTGGCGAGCAGATACAATGGACCGATGGGAGCCACATCAGCCAGCGTCGTGAGGTAGCCAGGAAACCGAAATCCAGAGCAGACGCAGAAAACATCACCAAGATTCGTAAAGATGCGTAAATACACCAGTGCCATATTACAAAATAGGGAAGGCAACCAAACGAGCAAACCGAAGCCCCACCACCAACTGCGCCAGCCCGAAACCCTGGAGAGACCCTAACAAGAAGTGATGTAAGGTCCAGGAACACTCCAGGCTCCAGACTCAAACAGACGCGGACCGGAAAACAACAGGTCTTCTGAAGAGGTCAACAGATTAGGGGGCAGACTGCAAAAGTCTCAGACGAACGCAAGGCCCATGTCTGCACGTTTGAACAGGTGTGAACCTCTGGAAGGATGGGTGTGGAACGCCACGTCCAAACGCACCCGCACAGGGACAGCATGCAAGGTAGGGGAAGAAGCCCAACCTGCCAGCCCCGTATACCACTATAGGAAAGAAGTTCGCCGAACTCTCGATCTACCAAAAGGCCGGAAGACACACAAGCGAGGATCCAACAGAGCAAAGATGCTCCACAGTGCCCCATCAACAGCGAGGGAAAACTGAACCCCTCGATAGAAAAGTAAATATACTGTTAAATTTACACACAGACATAAATATAATACATATAATATATCTTACCATATCTACATATATACATACATCAATACATACATACATTATATGGAAATAAAAATTTAAAAATCAATAAAGAAAAGAAACGAGAAGATGTGACCGGTTGCAAAGGCACCACGCCTCCAGACAAAGAAGGCACTAGGAGCACAAAAGCAGCACCAAAAGACCCACCTCGACAAAAAACCCAAGGCCCCGGCACGACACAACACGTGCCAGACCCAAAAAGATCAGCCTTGGCATCCAAGAAGGACCCGGAACCCCAGAAAGGCCGAACAGAAAAAAACCGGGTCACAAAAGTCGGTACAAAAGCCCCCTGACCACAAAAAACGGGGGCAAGAGGGAAAAACCTCCGGAACAAAACCTAATACCCAAAGGAACCAAGGAATCGAACCTAGGGGGCTAGCCCAAAAAAACTACCAACTATGTTGCGGAAATTATACCAAAGAGTGCCTAGAGCACAAGCACCCCCAAACAAGACCCCAACCCCATGGGAAAACGGCAAAACAGACCGAAAACCGTTGGACAAAGTGTGGGAGCAAGCATAAAACAGACAGGGACACTGAGACCAAAAACCCTAAATGCACAGAACCAAAAACAGAAGAACACAAAAAACGGTGGAAAAACAAGACCCAAGTGTTCCCAGAGGAACAGAAGACGGGGTCATTAAACTCCAGAAAAGCAAAGAAATGGCAATAGGAGGATAAAACCCCTGAAAGAAGTAAAAAAAAACTCACCCAAAAATGCGAGGCTCCAACACCCCCGGCCTAGGTAAAACCAAACGGCAGTGGCCCGATGGACCAGAGGGGAGTTATCCGCCAGAAAAGAAAATTGGGCCATCACAACCAGGGAGCTGTGATGACCACAATAGCGCCAAACAAACACGCTAGCAAATGTGGGAAAACGAACAGACTAGAGGGACGAAAAAAATCCACCGTCCAAAGCAGAGGACCCATGCAGGGACAAACAAGCATCAAACTGCAAGTGGGCATCCACAATACAGCCCCGGGAAACTGCAGTCGAGGTCGCGGGGCAGAGCGTCCGCCAAACCCTTCTGTTCTTAAAGAAACGGCAGAGGGAAATATGCTGCCTGAAAATATGCTTTATCTGATGCCTTCCAGGGGAAAGGATGACAAGAAGGGGGTCTGCTGGAGGGACCCAGAAGCCTTGCAGGAGGAAACAGGCTCGAAAAAACCTAAGTCCCACCAGAACAGGGCCGATCGTCGAAGCGTGACCAAAGTCGTGTCAACAAATAAAAACCCGTCCGACCCTGAAAACCGCAAGGACGGCAGTAAGCCGGGAAACAGGGAAGGAAAGGGCAACAGCACTAACCAAAAAATGGGAACAGCTCAGGGCATTCCAGTTCGAAACCCAAACCTAACGCTTGTGCAACCTAAAACCTAGCTTGCAAATATGGATGCCGGCCTGTACTTGAAATTATAATTTTTGGTACATCAGCAAAGACTTGTATGGTGATCGGGTGGCCTAGTTGATGGTGTCCCACCTGTGAGTTTCGTCTAAACGGCAGTATGAAATTTCCTGGCGGTCCTTTCGGCAAATTTTTGTCAATTTGTAGGTTGTCTTCGATTCTGATTGGCTTATTTTGTCCTTTCTCTCTTAGTTGTTTCAGGACCATCATCTTGTGCCAAATTCTGTCGCCTCATTTCGTGCAGTGCTGGCGGAGCCGCTGCAGCTTGCTTTCGGGATGGATGTCTCTTCAGCTCCGTTCCACAAGCTTTCTCGGACGTTGTTTCACCTCCGGCCTGCTCATGTGCCGCCTGAGCCGTCCTGGTCGTTGGACCGGGTGCTCTCTTTTCTCTCTTCACCCAGTTTGTGGGGGGCCCCTTGGTTCAGGACTATTTTTCTAAGGCTCTTTTCTTGAGGGCTTTGGCCTCTGGGGGTCGGGTCGGGGAGCTTCATGCTCTTCCCCGACGCAGGGGTTTCTGCTTTTCTGCTCTTTCGGTCCTGGTGGTCGTTTTGTTTGTTTGCAGCCTTCTCCTTTTTTTATGGTGAAAAATCAGTCTGCTGCTTTCCGAAGGGGTCCTTGGGTTGTTGATGCTTGGTTGGTTCGGCTGGGGGTACTCACCTAGTTGTACTCACCTAGTTGTGCTTGCGGGGGTTGAGCTCTGGCTCTTTGGTCCCACCTCTCAACCGTCAATCAACAGGTGTACAGTTTCCTGAGGGTGTATCATGTTTTGTGTCCAGTTGTGGCTCTTTGCCGGTATCTGCGCGCCACGGCCTCCGTGGCAGGGGGACACGCTTTCGGTGGACCTGGTTTTCCCTCTTCCCTGTTCCAAGGTCTGGTTCTTCCCGATCGTTCGCAGGATTATTCTGTCCAGCCAGCCTGTGGTCTATCCCAGTGCCCACGACGTTCGTAAGTTCGCGACTTTGGCTGCTGTTTTTGGGAATATGTCTTGGGCTGACATTCGGGCACGGGGCTTATGGAGGTCAAACAGGTTCCTGGCTGCACGGTATTTTGTTGATGTTCCTGGGCCTTCTCGGTCGTGTGTAGCCTTGGGTCACAGGTTGCAGCCAGTTGTCTTAACTTTGAGTTGAGGAGCGAGTAACGACCGCCTCCCGGGTAAGTCCCTCTTTTTCTTTATCTTCGGTTAGGTAGCTCTGGGGAGCTGAAGGGGCTCTCCACAGAAAACCAGCGTTGAATGTAATGAAACGCTATTTTCTGGGTGAGACCTGGAGGCTCCCCGGCATCCCTCCCTCCCTCCGGTTGCAGTTTTTCGCGTTTTTTGATACTCAGCCGCTGGACTGAGGAGAGTTGCTGGTATGGAGGTCTGGGACCCCCTGTCCCCCTCCCAGGGAGGGGGGGGATGCGCAGACGGATGCACGGCATTTGTGGTGACGTCATGCTTGTTTCCTTGGTTTTGATTGGGGAGTTCTGTTGCTAGTTCGGCTTTCAGTTTGCAATTTATTTGATCAGCAGTAGTTTGTTTTGGAAGTCCTACCTTTCTGGGTACCTGACCTGGTAGATGGCAGACAAAGACTGCTTCCAATTACATGGGGGTGTCTTAAGGCCATTGCTCCTCGTGCCTTTCTTGAGGGGGCTAGGTTCTGGCTCTGGTCCCCGGTAGGCTTAGAACTCATTTGATTGACTGTTGCCACAGTCTAATATATACACATCAGCCCGGTATAGCTCCGGAGAGCCTCAGGGTCTCACCCAAAAAAAGGCGTTTTATTACATTCAACGCTGGTTATCTCAATAAATTGTTTCATTGTTTTGGGTGTTCGTTTGCAGTTTTGAGGCTTCATTCTCTTTAACCCCTTAACCACTGCACTGCACAACGTGCCTTGAGGTGCTTGATGGGTGGTGCACAACGCGCCTCAGGGTGTTCATAGGTATAGCGTATGATTCAAAAGTAGCGAGCGGTGACACGGGCATGAAATAGATGCCTGAAGCCTCCAATGATTGTTCGCCAAATTAAAAAAAAAAACAGCATGTCCCAGGGTCGTGGGGACCCTCAGTTTCAAGGAAGCAACTATGTCTGATGCATCGTCTATGAGCTCCCGGTCCACGGTCAGCCGTGGTCTGGCAAAACGACTCTCAGAGGATGATATACAGGACATATTGTATGATGATGGACCGATTGATGACGATTTAGACTGCAGTCCTGAAAAAGACCTAACACAGGGGTTGGACTCGAGTGATAGGGAAACCGAGGTAGACGATGTTGCAAGTGTGAACAGTACACAGGCCTTGCCTGGCCTGCCATGCTGCTATGTGATACCATCACCATGTGTATCCACTGATGTGAGTTTAATTGGTGATACTACATGTGATGAGTCATTTTTGGGCTTCAGTGACATAGGCTCCAATTCAAGCAGTGTTGACGAACCAAGTACTATCAGCGATGGTGTTACTAGACGGGATTTTGCTGCCTCAATAACACACCCAGACAAGCACAATTTCGAGAGGGCCAGAGACCAAAAGACACAAAATTGGAATCAATATAGGAAGAGACCAAATCCCCAAACATACCAGCGATACAAAGATGCGAGAAACAACTATACGGCAGTAAGGAGGGAGGCAGAAAGAAATTTTGAAAAAAGGATAGTGTATAAATGTAAAACAGAGCCGAGCCTATTCTTCAAATTCATAAACAACAAATTGCAGATAAAGGATAATATCCAGAGGTTGAAAATGGGAAACCGATTCACAGAAAATGAAAGGGAAATGTGTGAAACACTAAACGAAAAGTTCCAAAGTGTGTTTGTACAAAATGAAATCTTCAGAGAACCAGACACAATAAGAATTCCACAGAACAACATAGAGTGTATAGAGGTGTCTAGAGATGAAGTGTAAAATATGCTAAAGGAGCTCAGTAAGAATAAAGCAGTTGGCCCAGATGGAGTTTTACGATGGGTTCTGAGAGAATGTGCATCTGAGCTCAGCATTCTACTTTACCTGATCTTTCAGGCATCCCTGTGTACAGGAGTTGTAGCAGATGTGTGGAAAAAGACTAACATAGTTTCAATCTACAAAAGTGGCAGCAGGGAAGACCCCCTCAAATATAGACCTGTGTCATTGACAAGTGTAATAGTCAAAATATTGGAAACAATAATAAAATTTAAATGGGTAGAACATCTGGAGAGAAATGATATAATATCAGACAGGTGTTAATATATATATTATAATATAATAGCAGGCCTATACTATGCAGAATACTCTCATCTCCGGGCATATACCCTTACGCAGCTATAGCACAAGACGATGGAGCCGTGTTATTTGGGCCCCGTGCTGGTGGTGCTCGTGCTGGTGGTGGCTGTGGTGTTGGCGCGAAAACCAAAACCACTTGTATACTTGTGTGGGAGGATTGTGAGACTTTTGTCCCACAAATTCCAACATTTGATGATACCGATTCTGGCGTGACACCCTTATTCCCCCATACTGGTAATGATATGGCTGAAATTGATTATTTTATGGCATATTTTGATCAGGAATTCACGGACCATCTCCTTGCAGAGACAAACAGATATGTTCACAGCCTCGTTGTCTCTGGCATTTTACCTGCCTCTTGCAGGACATGTTGGAAAGATACGATAAATGAGGAAATGTATGTGTTTTCAGCATTGTGCATGATGATGAGGCATTCAGATAAACACTTGATCCAGGATTATTGGAACAAAGACAGGCTTGTTCCATCCCCCATGTTCAACAGGTACGTGTCACGTGATAGGTTCCTGCTGCTTCTCAGGTGCCTGCACTTTGAGAACAATGATAATGAAGACAGACACAACCGACTGTGGAACGTGCAGAAGATATTTAGTGATATGAGAGGAAAGTCCTGTGACTATTTTGTACCAGGACATAATGTTGTGATTGATGAATCACTAGTTCTCTTCAAGGGACAACTAGCATTCAAGCAGTACATTCCATCAAAGCGGAGAAGAGGAACAGGTAACTCCACCTCACCAGTCCTGCTGANTTGATATCTCTCTCGTCTTCTTTCTAGTGAGTACATTTGGAGAGCTTTGAGACGATCCAATAATTTAGGTGCTTTATTGCGTCTATGCGTGCCGTATACGTTCTCTGTACGTATACGGCAGAGTTCCTTCAAAAGGAACAGCAAGAAGACCCAGCTGATGATGTTTCTCCAGTGGAGGAGGATGAGGCAGCAGCGACTGTCCCTTCCGCAGCCATTAAGAAGTGGTGTCAGATGTGGGAAGAGATGCAAACTTTTATTGAAACGACTCACCCAGAGAAAGCTGTAGTAGGCCGTTGCATTAATCTTTTCAATGACAATGTGATGCCTCACTACAGAGACATCTTGCGAAGAAGGAAAAAGACAATCCTCCGTGGACAGATTTGTTGCGAGAAAACCAAGCAGTGAGCCACAACCAGGACCTAGTGGTATGCAGGCAAAACATGCCAGAGGATGCACTCCAGAGAGGTCTTCACTGCTGATGTTATAATGGAAGGGGACTCCACTTCCAAACAGTAACACCTCTCCTTCTCCCCCCTCTTCACCATCTTCCATATGCCAACAGTAGTCATCAGCAAGGGTAAGTAATAACTTGAACATAGTTTTGTAGTGTAGATTTCGATGAATTAGGTATAAAATTTAGTTTGAAGTGAGGTTTTTGGGTAGTCAGGAACGGATTATTTCATTTCTCATTATTTCTTATGGGGAAATTAGCTTCGGTTTACGAGTTTTCGGGTTACAAGCCATCTCCAGGAACGGATTAACTCTTAAACCAAGGTACCCCTGTACTTGTCAAATAGACGTCAAAATGTTGTATAGCACTCACCAGGCCCAATGTTTCTTTCTCTATCACTGAATAATTCCATTGACAATCACTTAATTTCTTGGAATAATAAGCCACAGGGTGTTCTATCCCTTTATCATCATTCTGTGTCAATACTACCCCTATGTCGTAATCTGAAGCAATGACATTTAATATGAATCTGTCATCAAAATTAGGGGACATGAGAATGGGATATGATATCAGTATGGCTTTTAGGCTCTCAAAAGATGTCTCTCCTTGAACTTGTCCGTCTTAGACTACCAGAAGTTTTCTTCACGGCACCATGGGGAACGGTTCACTCCTCCTGCTTATACTTGGTAAAAGGTTTTGAGTAGGTCTTTGAAACATATCTTACAGAGGTTCTATGGGTTAAAATGTATTCTTCAGCCATGGTGGCTGCAGCATGAAAAGTCTCTACTTGCTGTTCCTTCAGGTACATTTTTAGATCACCTGATAGACACTCCTTGAAATCTTCCAACATGATAAGTTGTTCTAGCTGCTCCATAGTCTCAATCTTCCGAGATGTGCACCATTAAAAAAAAACGCTCCTTAGTGCAAACCAACTCCGTAAAAGTGTGCTCTGTTGTTTTCTTAAGGTTACGAAACTTCTGCCGATATGCTTCAGGCACCAACTGGCAAGCCATTATCACAACTTTCTTGATAGCATCAGTCACTCGAGTCACTTACTGACAGTGTGGAGTACACAGTTTGGGCGTTCCCAGTCAGCACTGATTGAATCATAATATCCCTATTGTCCTGCGGCCAGTCCAACGAGGTGGCTACTTTCTCGAAAGCAGCAAAAAACTTTGATACCTCCTTCTCATTGAATTTTGGCACCATTTTTAAATTCAGCACTGGGTCAAAATCATTGGTTTCCCTTCTACCTCCTGATCTTAGCACTCCCAATTCGTGTAATTACCTAAGTGTAATTACCTAAGTGTAGTTACAGGATGAGAGCTACACTCGTGGTGTCCCGTCTTCCCAGCACTCTTTGTCATATAACGCTTTGAAATTACCGACGGTTTTGGCCTCCACCGCCTTCTCACTTAACTTGTTCCAACCATCTACCACTCTGTTTGCGAAAGTGAATTTTCGTATATTTCTCCGGCAGCTTTGGTTAAACCTATGACCTTTTGTTCTTGAAGTTCTGGGTCTCAGGAATTCTTCCAAATCAATTTTATCGATTCCTGTTACTATTTTGAACGTAGTAAACATATCGCCTCTTTTTCTTCTATCTTCTAGTTTTTGCATATTTAATGCCTCGAACCTCTCCTCGTAGCTCTTGTCCTTCAGTTTTGGGAGCCACTTAGAGGCATGTCGTTGCACCTTTTCCAGTTGATGTGCTTCTTAAAGATATGGGCACCATACAACCGCTGCATATTCCAGTTTTGGTCTAATAAAAGTCGCGAACAATTTCTTTAGTATTTCTCCATCCATGTATATAAAAGCAATTCTGAGGTTAGAAAATGTAGTATAGGCTCCTCGCACAATGTTCTTAACCCTTAAAGTGCGCATCACGTCATATGACGTGTTGGACGTTGTTCCAGTCAACTGCGCATCACGTCATATGATGTGTTGGAGCACTACCTTACCTTGAGGATACCTTGAGGTGCTTCCGGGGCTTATCGTCCCCGCGGCCCGGTCATCGACCAGGCCTTCTGGTTGCTGGACTGATCAACCAGGCTGTTGGACGCGGCTGCTCGCAGCCTGACGTATGAGTCACAGCCTGGTTGATCAGGTATCCTTTGGAGGTGCTTATCCAGTTCTCTCTTGAACACTGTGAGGGGTTTGCCAGTTATGTCCCTTATGTGTAGTGGAAGCGTGTTGAACAGTCTCGGGCCTCTGATGTTGATAGAGTTCTCTCTCAGAGTACCAGTTGCACCTCTGCTTTTCAACGGGGGTATTCTGCACATCCTGCCATGTCTTCTGGTCTCATGTGATGTTATTTCTGTGTGCAGGTTTGGGACCAGCCCCTCTAATATTTTCCACGTGTAAATTATTATGTATCTCTCCCGCCTGCGCTCAAGGGAATACAGATTTAGGCTCTTTAGTCGGTCCCAATAGTTTAGATGTTTTACCGAGTGGATTCTAGCAGTAAAGGATCTCTGCACGCTCTCCAGGTCAGCAATTTCACCAGCAGTGAAAGGGGCTGTCATTGTGCAGCAGTACTCCACTCTAGAGAGCACAAGCGTTTTGAAAAGTGTCATCATCGGTATAGCATCTCTAGTGTGAAAAGTTCTTGTTATCCAACCTGTCATTTTTCTTGCAGTTGTGACGGCTACTTTATTGTGTTCTTTAAAGGTAAGGTCTTCCGACATGAGTACACCCAGATCCTTTACATTGCCTTTTCGTTCTATGTTATGATTTGCCTGAGTTTTGTACGTGGTTTCTGTCATGTTCACAGAAAATGGTACCATCCGTTTTCTATGTGCGGCGGCTGGACGCCACTAGAAGAGGTAAACCACAGCATACAGGACGCTACCAGCTTGGGAGCTACTCTATCATGTAGTTATTTAAGTATTAAAGTCAGTAACCAGGAATGACTTTACATCAACCTTACAACCAAGACTATCTCAGCTATACACAGACACCACACTGGCGACGACGATGAACTGGGAACGCAGGTATTTTGTTCAACAAAACACAAGGAAGGAGCATGCTGTTTCGCCCAGAGGAGGAAGGAGAAGCTGTCTCTGAGCACCATACCCGATGCTGTATGCAACCCCATGCTGTGTGCTGACTGGTGCTGTGTGCTGATCGTTGCTGTGTGCTGGCCGTTAAACAGAGTCAATGTAGAGTATTTGTTATTTTAATTTTATCCTGATCATCTATTCTTGAGTTCCCGTATTGCTCTTACTAATTTGTCATGAGAGTGGCGATGCGTCAGGTCTCCCATTGTCTGTAGTGTGACGTTAACTGGGTAGCAGTGTGCCCAGCGTCATTTCATTACTATGTTGAATATATAGCCTCTAATAAGAATTTCTCAAAAAAATTGTTGTTTATTGATGATGAAACAGCTTAAGGTCTTGCAAGATACAACAATAGTTCCCCTTGCAATAAGTCTGCACAGTTTAAATTTGAAAGGCAAATTATAAGACTGTGCTGGGAAGCTAAGTAGTGAGTGCACGAGACCACAATTTATGATGTAAAGTAATACTGTAGTGTGAACTGAAAGTGAGTGTAATAAACTTACTGCAAAGTGGAGAAGGATGTTGAGTACTAGGTTGTGTGATGATAATGTTCTTTTTGAGTGGCACTACGTCTTGTAATGATGATAACATTTTTTATGAAGGGTGCTAGATCTTGTAATTACTAAGTGTAGTTACAGGACGAGACTACCCTTTGGTGTCCTTTTCCCGACTGACCTTTGTCATATGATGCTTTGAACTTTTGAGTTTTGGCCTCCACCCTTCTACTTAACTTGTTCAACCTCAACCACCTGTGTGCGAAGTGAATTTTCTTATATTCTTGGAGCTTGTGTTAGAACTATGACCTCTGTTCTTGAAGTTCAGGTCTCAGGAATTCTTCCATCAATTATTCGATTCCGTTACTATTTTGTAGTAGTGGTAATATCACCTCATTTTCTGTGGGGAGCCTGTCGGCTCCCTGAAGCTATCTTGCTGATCAAGTGCCATACTACTTGAGTGTCATCAGTCGCAGAGTTCTTTGTAAG
>WNGS01063839.1:662411-687419 GCA_020271785.1 Procambarus virginalis | reverse complement strand
ACCACAGCATTGCGTAATAATGTCAAAATATGTATATAACTGTGATTATTTAGGGCATTGATTGAACAGAAGAATACCCTGAGTGTGATAACTGACTAGTGTACATGTTCAAATATCAGTGAATCAATTCTGTTCACAGATTTCACAGCCCTAGCCACAGCACCACAGCAATTATCGATCCATCTAGGAATCTCTCAAATGCCTTCTTATGTTAGCTTACAAAAATAAAAAAACTTGTCAGTATATCATTTACAGGAATTTAGTGACCATGATTGTGATAGTAGAGGATTGTGGTGATAATAGTGCTGTGCGTAGTAATTGTAGTAGGAAGGAGTTTGGTGAGGGAGGGAGGGAATCCATAGTGGCCACTGTGTGTCGCAGCACTCTTTGTTTTGCTGACGCACCTAGCATAGTGGTTCGCTTATGGTCAACAAGCATATGTACATGGGTATATACAATGTGTGTACTATACACATGTATAATTTGTGTAGTATTGTGGGAGAAGAATTTTGGTGAGGAGGGGAGAGAAGATCGAAGTAGCGTCACTGTGTGTGTGGCAGCCGCTCTAGTTTTGCTCACCATACTAGCCTAATGATTCACTATGGTGAACACATATGTACATGGGTATATACAATGTGTGTGTTATATATATATCCATGTACATATGGCATAATGTTGTGGGAGGAGGAATTTGGGTGGGGGAAGAGGGAGAAGATAGAGGTAGGGTCATTGTGTGTGGCAGCTGCTCTAGTTTTGCTCACCATACTAGCCTAATGGTTTGCTATGGTGAAGACATATGTACATGGTATATACAGAGTGTGTGTATATACCGATGTAAATATGTGCGCAGTATTGTGGGAGGAGGAATTTTGGTGGGGATGAAGGGAGGGAAGGAGAAGATCGAGGTAGCGTCACTGTGTGTGGTAGCCACTCTTGTTTTGCTCATCATACTAGCTTAGTGATTTGCTATGGTGAACACATGTACATGGCTATATACAATGTGTGTATATACCCATATACATATGTGCGTAGTGTTGTGAGAGGAGGAATTTTGGTGAGGGAGGGAGGGAATCCAAACAGCGTCACTGTGTGTGGCAGCCACTCTACTTTTGCACACCATACTAGCTTAGTGGTTCGCTATGGTGAACACATATGTACATAGTGTGTGTACATACAATGTGTGTATATCGTGTAATAATAGTAACTGGAGTATGTTGGGAGGGGCCATTTTGGTGAGGGAGGTGGCGTCGTACTCGTAGCGACGTCTGCTGGCTGCTGTGTGATTTCTCATGCAGTGTATGGTGGCCACTGTGCTGTTTAGACACAATACTGGCTTATTTGCATAGTTATGATGAATAAAACATATAGATACATATACATAACGTGTGTAAATAGTGTAATAAAAACAATAACAGTAAGGTGGGAGGAGCAATGTTGGCAAGTAAGGTGTAAGGAGTTAGCTAGGTGTTGGAGGATTGAGAGAGAGCTGGCTGGGTGTGGCAGCTCACACTCACGGAGTTCTGAGCATGTTGATGGTGAATGTATATAGTGTGTGTGATAGTGTATTGTGTGTAAATATGTTGTAAATATACATAAATGAGCATAAAATATTAGATATATGAGCAATATATGTGGACACATTTGAGACACATATAACACAGTGTCTTGGGACAGTACGGATGTTCTACTGCCATAATATTGTGTACAGTACATGTTCATTATACATTGAATTGGCAAGAAAAAAAATGTATTTGGAAATGTATGCAAAAAATGAACAAAAAATATTTGTGGCAACTCATGCATGTTGAAGCTGGCGGGTGACTGGCTTCGGGGGTCTATGTCACGGGTGATCACCAAATCATGATGTCACACGGCATTTTCCGAACCCCATTGCGGCCAAAGTAATTATAATTTCGATTGTTTTTTACACATATGTGATCAAGGAAGGGTATTTAACATTTTCAAAAACAAAAATAATTTTTTCCCAAGAATTTATTTCCTGCACACAGAGGGGTTGCCGTATTTGGAAGGCGAGCAGCACAGTGGTTAAGTGACAGTTTTCTATTTAGGACCGTCTCTAGATCTTATCAGAATTTTTAAATCTTTTTTTTATATCATTTTGTAGGTTGTGTGTGGTCTGTTTTCTCTTATTCCACGTTTTATAACATGGCATATATTCACATTTTATTCCATTTGTCAAGTGATGCTCCATGCACTTACTTTGTCCATGTCCTCTTGAAGAGCATGACTATCGTCAAAGTTTCTTATCTTCCCAAAAATTTTAACATCATCAGCAAACATATTCATATAATACTGCATTCCTTCTGATAGGTCATGTTTGTAAACAATAAGCATTACTGGTGCAAGAACTGAACCCCTGTGGTACTCCACTCATGACATTTCTCCAGTCTGATACTTGTGGCACACTGCAAGAGCTGCTATTGTTTGTGTTCAGCATCATTACGTCCTCGGCACTGTTTCACAAGTATTCTCGTGAGCAAGAACCGCTTTGTCTTTAAACCTCATTCTTACTTTTCTTTTGTCTAGATTTACTTTGTCCCCTTCAGTGTTGGTATTCTTCTAAAGTTTTTTTTCATTGGCTCTGGCTTCCAGTGGCAAATCAGGGAGATTCATTCATATTCTTCTCCGAAGACTGTGTTTTTGTTCTTTTCTGGGGGAGCCCCTACGGCTCCCAGGAGCTATCTAAGCTGATATGTATATCCCAAAACTTTGGCATCAGTCAGTGTGAATGGAGTTCTAAGCCTACCGGGGACCACGAGCCAGAGCCTGGCCCCCTCAGGGAAGCATGAGGAGCAATGGTCTATAGAATGCACATTGGATTTTGAACATTCCATATCTGCCATCGACCGGGACAGGCACCCAGAAAGGTAAGCACCTCAAAACAAACTCCTGTTCTGGTGAAAACGACTAAAGTAGACAAACGAGTGGACAGAACTCCCCAAATGAAAATGAGCATGATGCCACACGAGCCGCACTGCATGTCTGCCCCAGATCTCCACGCCGGCGATCCACCCTGCAGTTTTTTGGCTGATGTGATAGGGCATGGTCATGTGGCTCCAGCTGCAGACTCTCTCTCTCTCTCAGTGTTGGGGCTGTGCCTTATGTCCAGTACTTCTCTTATGGTGGCATGCGAGCTGGGAGTAATGTTCACAGGTACTCGGGTTGCATGTGCTGAGGGTTCCCTTCCTTGAGTGCCATGTAAGTACCTTCCTTGGGGCTTGGGGTTATCTTCCATAAGTCACCTTGGGGTCTACCTCTATTAGTCTTTTGCTGCTCAGCGATTGACTGCCCTGAGTGTGTTGGGGGGGGGGGGTTCCCTCCCTTGTTTGCCTTGGGGTAAGTGGTACTTTGTGCACTAGAAGGGGTGTGAGGTACTGCACAGCTAGTTTTTACCTATAACAGCGGCCGGCTCTGTTCCTCCTGGGTACGTTGTCCTCTGCAAGGTTTTTTCTTGTTCTTTTTGCTTTGCTTGGTGGGGTCCTGCCCTCTGTGTTTCTTCCCCCAGTTATATTAAGATTGACCTTCTGTTTTCAGTGGCAACCCCCTGCTTCACCCCACTTGAGTGGACACGTCCCAGGGGGTTCAGCTTTAGCAGTTTGTTTGGTTGCATTGGGTGCCAGTTAGCAGTACCCTCTGGGCTTACCCTTAGCGATACCAGTTTAGGGGCCCTGGGAAACCCTGTGGGGGCCCACGGGGTCCGATGGATGTGACCCTGGGTCCCCCTCTCTCCTTGTGCAAGTTTGAGGGTTGCTCTGTTCCCTTGTCTCAGGGCGATGCTCATAGTTTTTTGCCTCAGTCATGCTGCCTGTTGGGTCGGTAACACCTTTGACCTGGAGTCCTGTGAGCGTTGTTGCTTGTTTGTGACTGAATTCACCCAATCTCCTGATGACAATCTTCAGGTGCAGGTGGATCGTGCATTGCTGGCTAGATTTTGGTTGCTACAACGTGCTCGATTGGCTGCTTCCCCGGATGCCCCACTTTGCTTATAGGGACCCGGATTTGGGGGATGTTGGTCTCGTTGGCCTTGGTTCAGTCCACACCCCCATGTTCTTTTCCCTGCTGTGATTTATTCTGCAACCTCCTTCCCCCTGCTTCCGGCTCCTAAGCATCTGAGGGCTTCAGGGTCGGGGCAGGGTTTAAAGGTTTTTGAGACTCGAGCGGTTTCGGGGGTTGCCCCTTCCGGGGCGGTGACGAAGGCATTTGAGTCGGTTCCTCCAGCCGTAGCTCTGGGGTCTGACCAGTGGGCCCCTTCTCTTCCTGCTTTTCCAGCTGCCTCGGCTTTTTTCTAATGAGGCTGGGGCTTTGGAGGATGACTCCCCCCCCCTGGGGCCTGATGTGGAGGTTCCCAGGGTTGGGGATGGGCTGACTAGGGTGGGCCTTGGGCCCTGTTGGACCCCACCTGGGTTTTCCAACCCTCCGAGCGAGGCTATCTGTTACAAGGAGTGGGGTTTTCCTTCCTCCCTCTGCATACGAGTTAGTTTCGGCGTCGGCCCCTCCCCAAGTTCGGTTCAGTGTTCCTCCGGGTCCGTCATTTCCGTCCTTCCTGTGGGTAATTTTAACCACTTTCTCAACCTTCTTATCTTGGACATGTTTTCTTCTACATCATGTCGCAATCATGTTCAAATCGTATCGGGGGTCCTTCATGACCACTGGTCACGGATGCCAATGGGCCCATTTGAACCTCCATGATTTTGTGCTCGTTTATCAAGGTTCTCGAAGGTTCAAGAAGATCTTCGATACTTACAATATTATTGGAACGTCTGTAGACTTCCGATGAGGCTTCCCTTCAGTCCTTTATCGGACTCATTGGTCCTCTTCCGTACTACTTGTCGTCTTTCGATTCTATATCTCATTATTTTGTAATCACGTCATTTCTCTGTATACTCTGTCTCAACATTACTAATCATCATTAAATAAACCTTGTTGGCACCCTCCCTGAAAGCCAGGTGGTGCAATTCGGACCTCCGGCACATGGGCCGAGGGTGATCATTTTGTTTATGGGGTTATCATTTTGTTGTCATCCATTATCAGGCTTGTTGGTCCTTTAGGGGTCCGGGGGAGGGGGAGTTCTTCCCAGATGGGGCATTTCTGCTCGCCTTGGTTGGTTCTTTCTCGGCTCGAAGGGTTTGGGTTCCTGGTTTCCTGGCAGACGTTCCATCTGATTCCTTGCCAGCCTTGGTTTCGGGCGCTGCTTGCTCGGTATCCGCACCCAAGGGTTTTCTCATGGCTCTGCCTCTTTCAAATGATCGTTCTGGTCCGTAAAGAGGCTGGTTCAGTCTTCTTCTCGAGTCTTCAAGTTTGGTAATTCTGATGAGTCTCTCACCATCTTTTTGGTAATCAGGTGGTTTCATTGATGGTATCCCACCTGCGTGCTTCGTCTTGGCGGTGGTATGAGGTTTTGCTGGCTGTCCTTCCTTTTCTTTTTCTCTTCATAGGTATCCTGCATTTTTGTTGACATGGTCTTGTCCCTCTCTCGTAGAGGTTTGGGACCGTCATCTTGGCATATACTGTCGCCTCGTATTGTGCGGCGTTGGTGGAGCCGCTGTGACTTGCTTTCAGTATTGATGTTACTTCTGTGCCATTTCGCATGCTGTCTCGGGCGTTGTTTCACCTCCGGCCTGCTCTTGCACCGCCTGAGCCATCCTGGTCTTTGGACAGAGTACTCTCGTTTCTGTCTTCGCCTCAGTTTGTTGTGGCCCCTTCGATTCAGGGTTGTTTTTCCAAAGCTCTTTTCTTGTTGGCACTGGCCTCTGGGGTTCGGGTTGGGAAGCTTCATGCTCTTCTCCGGTGCAGGGGTTTCTGCTCTATTAGTTGTGGTGATAGGTTTCTTTGTTTGCAGCTATCTCCTTCTTTTCTGGCGAAGAATGAGACTGCTGCTTTCCAGAGGGGTTCTTGAGTTGTCAGGCTGGGGGGTACATCTTGTGTTGTGTCCAGTCGTGGCTCTCCGCCGTTATTTGCGCGCCACGGCCTCTGTGGCTAGGGACGTGCTTTGGGTTGATTCAGTTTCCCTTCTTCCCTGTTCTTGGGTTCAGGTCTTTCAGGTTGTCTGCAGGGTTATTTGGTCTAGCCAGCCTGTGGTCTATCGCCGTGCCCATGACGTTCGTAACTTTGCTGTGCTTGTTGCCGTCTTCGGTAACATGTCCTGGGCTGACATTGGGGCACGGGGTTTTTGGCGGTCGAACAGTGTCCTGGCTGCACGCTACCTCCTGAATGTTCCTGGGCCTAGTCGGGCCTGTGTCCTGGCTGCACACTACCTTCCTGAATGTTCCTGGGCCTGTGTCGCTTTGGGTCGGTGGTTGCAGCCCGTTGTCTCGACTTTGAGTCGAGATGTGAGCACCGGCCGCCTCCCGGGTAAGTCCCTCTGTTTTCATCTTTGGCGAAGTAGCTCTGGGGAGCTGAAGGGGCTCCCCCCCCCAAAAAAAAAACAGCATTGAATGTAAGGAAATGCCATTTTCTAGTACCCTGCTATCTCCACCACCCCCTACCACAGCCACCCACACCTCCCCTTACCACTGCCACCCACGCCATGTGTAGCTGCTAAGCATGAGCTAAAACCCCCTATTTCTATGATGATGGAGTAACCTTCACCATCGCTGGGGGCATGGCCTGGCCGGTTGTCGGTCAATTGTCTAGGGGAGTGAAAGGCTAATCAACAATATTCCAGTTTGCTGGGCAATAATATAAATCCACATAACATTCAAAATGAATACAGTCTATAAACTTACACTATTTATTTATCCAGCTTCTCAGCAGCTGGGCATGATCATCAGCAAGTCTAGAAAATGCTTCCCGGCAACCCTCCCTCCCTCCGGTCGGCGGTTTTTCACGTGTTTTTGACATCCAGCCTCAGAACTGCAGGGTGGATCGCCAGCATGGAGGTCTGGGGCTCTCCCTTTCCCCCTCCTGGGAAGAGGGGAGCTGCTAAGACATGCGTGGTGGCTCATGTGATGCCATGCTCGTTTGTTCGTTTTAATTTGGGGAGTTTTGTCCAATCGTTTGTCTATTTTAGTCGTTTTTACCGGAATAGGAGTTTGTTTTGAGGCGCTTACCTTTCTGGGGACCTGTCCCAGTCGATGGCAGATATGGAATGCTCCAAACCCCATGTGCATTCTATAGGCTATTACTCCTTGTGCCTCTCTGAGGGGGCCAGGTTCTAGCTCTTGGTCTCCAGTAGGCCTAGAACTCCAATCACACTGATGCCAAAGTACAGTATAGGGATATGCATATCAGCCTGGATAGCTTCGGGGAGCCTCCGGGACTCACCCAGAAAATGGCGTTTCAGTACATTCAACACTGTTTTTTGGGGGGAGCCCCGTCGGCTCCCCGGAGCTATCCAGGCTAGATGGATATGAATATCTATCTGGCATCAGTCAATGCATGGCGTTCTTGCCTACTGGGGACCACGACCGAGAACCTGGCTTCCCCTCTAGAGATGCACGAGGAGCAATGACCTATAGAGACCCCCCCTCCCTGTGGTTGGGAGCATTCCATGTCTGCCATCGACCAGGACAGGCACCCAGAAAGGTAGGCTCCCCAAAACAAACCCCTATTCTGGTAAAAATATTGCGACCGAAAGCCGAACAGGTGGAGAGAACTCCCCAATCGAAAATTAGCAAACTAGCATGTCGTCATCATGTCGCTGCGCCACTATCTGCGCAACCCTTCCCCCTATCCCTGGGAGGGGGAAGGGGGAGCCCCAGTCCCATCCGCCAGCGACCCAACCTACAGTTCTTGGCTGATGGGAGTCTGGTGCGGTCGTGCCTCAGGCTGCAGTTTTTCGTTGCAGTTCTGTGCCTTGTGGTGTGAGCTGTCCCTTCAGGTGGTGCGTGAGGCGGGAGTGATATTCCACGGTATTCGGGCTGCATGTGCCTAGGATCTCCTTCCCTAGGTGCCCTGTAAGTACTGCCCTTGGGGCCACCTTCCACAAGTCACCTCCGGATCTACCTCCACTGTGCCTTTTACTGCTCGGTATGTGGCCGCCCTTGGGGTCAGCTGGTTTTTTTCTTACCCTTGTTTGTCTCTGGGCAGGGGGGTAGTTTTCGTCGCTGGCAGGGGCGCAGGGTACTTTACAGCTAGTTGTCACCATTAACAGCAGCCGGATCTGTTCTGCCTGGGTATGCTGTCCTCTTGCGGAGTTTTTCTTTTGTTTTTTCTGCCTGGTGGGGGGTCTGCCGTTGCCGTCCCCCATCGTTGTTCTTGGGGTGTATATATCTCTCCCTTTGTGTGGGTGGTCCTCCCCGCTTGGCCTCCTGTGAGTGGACACGTCCCGGGGGTTCAGCTTCAAGAGTTTGTTTGGTAGACACTGACTTGGGCTTCCCTAGGCATGTTACCAAGGCTAAGGGCCCTGGGAAACCCCACTAGGGCTACTTGATCCGATGCATGTGACGCCTGAGTCCCCCTCTTGCGTCTTGCGAGTTTGAAGGTTGCTCTGTCCCCTTGTCTCAGGGTGACACTCACCGGTTTTGCCTCCGCCATGCTGCCTGTTGGGTCGGTGATTGTTTTGACCCGGAGTCGTGCGACGTATGTTGTCTTTACGTACTCCAGTTCACCCAAGCCACTGATGATGAAATGCGGGTGCAGGCAGCTAAGGTGTTGCATGCTAGATTTAGGTTGCTGCAATGCGCTCGGTTGGTTGCAACCCTGGATGCCCCGTTTTGGTTATAGGGACCCGGACTTGGGGGTGGGAGTTGCTTTGGCTCTGGTTCCATTCACCCTTCCTAGTCCTTCCCCTTCTGCAGTTCATTCGATCTCTCCACCCCCCTCCCTTGCTTCCGCATCCAAAGTGTCTGGTGGTTTCAGAGTCAGGGCAGGGTCTAGTTGGTATTGAGACTCGGGTGGTCACGGGGGTGTCCCTTTCTGGGGTTGCGGCGAAGGCATTCGAGTCCGGTCCTTCTAACGGAGCTTCTGGGTCTGGCCAGTGGGCCCCCTTCGTTCCTGCTTTTTAGGCAGCTCCCGCCTTCTCTTTGGAGGTGGGGGGTTTGGAGCCCGGCTCAGCCCCGGGTCATCATGGTGAGGTTCCGGTGGTTGGGGAGGGGTTGGCTTGGGGGTCTTGGGCCCCGTTGGACCCTGCCTGGGTTTTTCTGCCCTCTGAGCGGGGCTTGGTGTTACAAGGAGAGGGGTTTTCTTTTGCTCCCTCTACGTATGTGTTGGATTTGGTGTCCACCCCTCCCTGGGTTCAGTTCCGTGCTCCTGCAGGTTTTTTGGTTCCGTCTCTCCGGAGGTTTCCAGCTTCCTTCGTCTCGTCTTCTGAGGAGCAGGAGGTCTTGGCGGCTTACCTCCTGCGCAACCCAGATTATGCCTTCGTGATGGATCCACGTTCCTATGTGTATGGCTCTTTTAGTTCGCACTGGGTTCGTTATGAAGTTCCAGAGTCGTCCTGGTTGGCAGACTGTCCTCTGTTCTCGTTGGAGGCTTGGTACACGTTCTGTCGATCCCACACACTTGAGTGGTGAGAGACTCAGTCAGCATTTCAGGTTTTCCTGGAGGAGACTTCGAGCATCTCAATGCTTGTTTGTTTACCCCTGCCCTTCTGCGGGATGTTGATGTCATGCAGCTTCACATGCAGGTTCCTTTCCTTTCGGTTGCCTTGATTGCGGAGGATTTGCATACTCGTGGCCTGCTTGCTTTGGCCCTGCGTTTCTTTTCCCTTCTTGATCTGTCCTTGGACTGGCTTGAGTTGGATGTGGGGGCGCTTGGGGCCGCTGCCGGGTCCAGTGCGCTGCCTTCCACGGTGCAGGCATTGTATGCTTTGTTGAAGCTCTTCGTGCCACTCCTGCGTGATGTGGTTTTACAGTTCTATGATTCTCGCCTCGTGTGTCGGCAGGCGGTGCTGGCTTCTTCCTTAGATTCCGCTTGGGCCCTGGCTCTTCAGTTGTCTTTGCCTTTTTGTCCATTGCTGTTTGCTGAGACTGCTGTGGTGCAGTACCTGCAGGCAGCCTTAAGTAGTTGTCAGCCTATGTCTGAGTTGTTGCTACCCCGGGGGACTCGTGGGGGGCCTTCCTGGAAGGGTTGTGCCAAGGTTCATGGATCTTTTCGTCGTGGGAGGCCATTGGTTCCAGATTCGGGGCAGGCGCAGCCTATGGTTCCGGCTGTTTCTGGGCGGCACAGGGATCGCCCTCTTCACCACTTGGGTTCTCACAAGGCGTGTTGGCCCTTTCGCAGTTCGTCCCATTAATGGGCCTATGAGGGGGCGGCTCGCCCTGTTTGCTCGCGCCTGGTCCCATGATTTGTGGGCTTTTCGGGTCGTTTCGTGTGGACTGTGGTGGCATTGGGTGGTTCCTCCTCCCTTGGGGAGTTTGGGGCTGGCAGGGCAGGCCTCTTCTCCTGTGCTCTGGCAGGTCATCTCGGAGTGGATTCGCTTGGGCGTGGTCGAAACGATGGCGTCCCTCAGGTGGGTTTCCCGCCTGTTTCTGGGCCCGAAACGGGACTGTGCGGACATCCGGTTCGTTCTGGACTTGTCCTGTCTGAACCCGTGGGTTTATTGCTCCTCCTTTAGGATGACTACTCTTTCCCAGGTCCGTCTTCTGTTGGAGCCGGTCGCTTGGATGGTGTCCCTGGACCTCAAAGATGCATATTGGCACGTCCCATGTCACCCAAGATTCAGGGACTGGCTTGGTTTTGTTGTAGGGCGTCAGGGTTACCGCTTTCGTTGTCTTCCCTTCAGGTTGAATCTGGAGCCTCGCATTTTCACATGCCTTACTCAGGTCGTGGTGTCCCGCCTGCGTCAGTTAGGTGTTCGGGTTTTGGCCTATCTCGACAACTGGCTGGTTTGGGCACCCAGCAAATCCGCGTGTCTGCCAGGGATTTGCATCTTTCCCAGCTCACCAGGTTCGGGTTCTTGGTGAACTGGAGGAAGTCCCATCTGGTTCCCTCTGAGATTCGGTCTTGGCTAGGTCTGGTTTGGGATGCTCACACTGCTTCCTTGTCTCTGCCTCCAGCGGCTCTGCTTTGTCTGCGGTCCGGCCTTCACCTGTTTCTGAGGGGTTCTCAGGTACGTGGCGGTTGTTCGAGAGTTTCTGCAGGAGCCAGAACTTTGTCATGATGGTCTACCCGCCGGGTCGTGTGTGGCTTCGTCGGCTGTTCTGGTTTCTTCGGGGCAGGCCCTTCCGCCTCTCTCGAGATTGTTGGGTTCGGCCTCCGGGGGCTTTGCGTCAGTTGCTGTGTCGCCAGCTACCTCTTCGGGTTTTTCGGGGTTCAGTGCCTTGGTGCTTGCCCGAGCCTTTGCTCAATGCGTACACAGACGCGTCTTCTCTTGGCTGGGGTTTTGTGACCAGTGCTTACCAGGCCGGCCAGGGGCGGTGGTGTCCGTCCTTCCGTCGGGCTCTCAGCACGGCGGTGTGGATGTCGCTCCGGAGGGTTTGAGTCACTCGTAGATCGATGATCCAGCTCCATTTGGACTGCTCCCTGGTGGTTCATTGCCTGAACTGAGGGGGGGTTCGATGTGGTCCTTGGCTCTTTCAGGCTGGCTCCCCGGAGGCTCCCCGGCATCCCTCCCTCCCTCTGGACAGCGGTGTTTTTCGTGCTTTTTGACATCCAGCCTAAGAACTGTAGGTTGGGTCGCTGGCAGATGGGTCTGGGGCTTCCCCTTCCCCCTCCTGGGGAGTGGGGGGGGGGCAGACAGCAGTGCAACAACATGATGATGTCATGCTAGTTTGCTAATTTTTGTTTGGGGAGTTCTGTTCACCTGTTTGGCTTTCAGTTGCAATAATTTTAACAGAAATTAAATAGAAAAATAACAGAAAACCGAGCAGAGAGGTAGAAACTCCCTACAATCCCAAGGAAACAAGCAAACAAGCAAACATCACACTTTACTGCTGTGCCGATTGTCCGCGCAGCCATCCCCCGCCACGAGAGAGGGAGGGGGGCCCCAGACCTCACCACACCGGCTGCCTAGCATCAGTTCCTAAGCTAATGTCAACCAGGACAGACGCTTCTCTGGCCTCAGTTTCATAGGCGGTGTTTGCCTTTCATGGCATTCACTGCTGTGTTTTGTGTTGTGTGGTGGCCAGGTGTTCCTCATCAGTACTGGGGCGGCATGCGCTTAGAGGCTTCCTTCCCAAAGTGCCCTGTGAGTACTTCCCCTGCGTGACACGGTTATCTTCCCTGGGGCATTCGGGTACTATTCCCATAGAGGTTCTTGCTGCTCGGCATTGCCTTACCCTTGGGGCCAGCTGGGGCTTGGGGCCTTTGTTTGGCCCTGGATAGGGACTGGTATTGTGCTGGTTAGGGCATCAAAGTGTTGCACGACCTGCCACCTAAGCAACGACCGGTTCCTGTTGCCTCTGGGGGACAGTGTACTTTTGCGGGGTTTTTCTTTTGTTTTTATTTTCATTTGCCTGGTGGGGGTCTGCCTAGTGTGGCTATAGTTCCACTGGTAGTGTTTGGTGGCCCTCTGCTAGGCCCCCGAGATTTTACACGTCGCAGGGGTTTTCAGTGTTTTCCTCTACCCCTTTTTAGTTTTGGGTTTTAACTGATTAGCAACACTTTACACGGGCTTCCCGTAGTTGTTACCCTACGGGCCCTGGAAAACCCTGTTGGGGCTCGGTGGATCATTGAATGTGTCTTCCGGGTTACAACCCGTCTTGTGCGGGTTTGTTGGTTGCAGTGCCCTTGTCTCCAGGTGACAGTCGACACTTTTACCTCCGTCATGCTGCCTGTTGGGTCAGACACCTTGACCCGGAGTCTTGCGAGTTGTGTTCTTTGCTTGCTCTCCAGTACTCTCCTGATGTTATTACTGTTCAGAGTAGAGGCGGCATCCGCGTTGCAAGCTTGGTTTAGGTTGCTGCAACGCGCAAGGACTGCAACGTGCTGCAACGCGCAAGAAAAATGACAGGTTGGATAACAAGAACTTTTCACACTAGAGATGCTATACCGATGATGATACTTTTCAAAACGCTTGTGCTCTCTAGAGTGGAGTACTGCTGCACAATGACAGCCCCTTTCAAAGCTGGAGAAATTGCTGACCTGAAGAGCGTGCAGAGATCCTTTACTGCTAGAATCCACTCAGTAAAACATCTAAATTACTGGGACCGACTAAAGAGCCTAAATCTGTACTCCCTTGAGCGCAGGCGGGAGAGATACATAATAATTTACACGTGGAAAACAATTGAGGGGCTGGTCCCAAACCTGCACACGGAAATAACATCACATGAGACCAGAAGACATGGCAGGATGCGCAGAATACCCCCGTTGAAAAGCAGAGGTGCAACAGGTACTCTGAGAGAGAACTCTTTCAACATCAGAGGCCGAGACTGTTCAACACGCTTCCGCTACACATAAGGGGCATAACTAGCAAACCCCTCACAGTGTTCAAGAGAGAACTGGATAAGCACCTCCAAAGGATACCTGATCAACCAGGCTGTGACTCATACGTCAGGCTGCGAGCAGCCGCATCTAACAGCCTGGTTGATCAGTCCAGCAACCAGGAGGCCTGGTCGACGACCGGGCCGCGGGGACGCTGAGTCCCGGAAGCACCTCAAGGTAAGGTTGGTTTCCTACTCGGATGCCCTGGGGCCGCCCCATTTTGGTTAGGTGCTGTTTGCCCTTTTCCCTCCCTGACCGTCTGCGGGTTTCGTGGTCAGGCGAAGTTTAGTTGGGCCAAGACTCGGGCGGTTTCAGGGGCTCCCCAGTTCGGGTTGGGGACAGAGGTTTTCGAGCCTGTTCCTCCTGCCAAGGCTTCTGGGTCTTACCAGCAGCCCTTCCTTGCTGCCTTTCCCTGGACTCTTCCTTTTCTTTAAGGGCAGAGTGCGTGGAGGAGGGCTCTACCCCAGTTTCCCCGGGGCTGTAGGGGATGCCTGCTAGCAGTTCTGGCTGTTTGCCCCTGTGGGTTGTCTGCCCTGTCGGGGTTGTCTGCTTCTGAGCAGAGTGTTTCATCCATCTAGTCTGCTTGCTTCCCACATTTGCTGGTGCATTTTCGTATCTATTGCGTCAGTCACGGCCCCCTGTTTCTGGTGGCCATTTTCTTCTGCCGGTTTCCTGGCGTGGCCACCAGGTTCGGGTTTGTTTGCATGCAAACAAACTGCAGGGCTGTGCTTCAGTTTGTTTGCATGTGCCTGGGTTTGCGAGCGAGCTTCTTGGGTGAGTTTTTCACCTCTTTCAGGGGTTTTATCTCCGGTTGCCATTTCTTTGCTTTACTGGCGTTTTCTGCCCATCTTCTGTTCCTCTGGGAACGCTTGGGTGTTGGGTTTTGCACCGGTTTTTCTGTTTTTCTGTCTGTTTTGGGTCTGGGCCCTAGGGTTTGGGCCCAGTGTCCCTGTCTGTTTATGCATGCTCCCACACCTTGTCCCATGGTTTTTGGTCTGTTTTGGGTTGTTTTCCTGGGGTTCTGGCTGGGGGCTATGGGGCTATGCTTTGCCTTTCAGTGGTGTATTTCTGCCTGCAAATGTGGTAGTTTGGCGCCCCCAGGTTCGTTTCCGGATTCCTTTGGGTTCTTTGGTTTCGTTCCGGAGGTTTTTCTTCCTCTTGGGGCCCCCCCCCCTTTGTGGGTTCAGGGGGCTTCGTTTGCTCGTGTGTGACCTGGTTCTGCTTTCTGGGGTTCCGGGGTCTTCCTGGCATGCATGCTAATCTTTTTGGGTCTTGGCACATGTTGTAGTCATGCCGAGGGCTTTGGGTTTTGTTGTGAAGATGGGCCTTTTGATGCAGTTTTGTGCTCTCATAGTGCCTTCTTCGCCTGGCCGGCGTGGTGCTCTCTGCCCACTGGTTGGCGGCTTGTATCTTTCTTTTCTTTATATAATTTTATTTTATTTTCATGTGTACAGTGGTACCTCGGTTTAAGAGTTTAATCCGTTCCTGGAGACAGCTCGTGTTCCGAAAACTCGTAATCTGAAGCTAATTTCCCCATAAGAAATAATGGGAAATTAATCCGTTCCCGACTACACAAAAACCTCACTTCAAACTAAATTTTATACCTAATTCATCTAAATAAACCTAAAAAACTATGTTCAAGTTATTACTTACCCTTGCTGATGACTGCTGTTGGCGTATGGAAGATGGTGAGGAGGAGGGAGGAGAAGTGAAATGTCAGGGCAGTAATGTCAGGACAGTGAAAAGAGTATACACTTTTCAATGTTGCCACTCAATCGCCCGAAACGCCGCACTATTTTCTTAGGTTGAACCTTACCACTGGCTTTCTTGGGACCCATGGCAATATATATAGTAAAAACTTTTATGCTTAAATGGCCAAAAAATCTGACAAAAAACCTAAATCATTGTGGAAAATTCAGGCGGGATAGTCACTGGGCGCAAGGTACTGGTAAACTGAGGCGCGATCGCCGTGCCACCATGCTCTAGTCGGCCTGTACATGTATCAACACCCTCGTGTTCCGAGGCAATTCTCGCCTTCCGAGGCAAATTTTCCGAGCAAATCCTGCTCGTATTCCGAAAAACTCGCATACAGGAACACTCGTATTCCGAGGTACCACTGTATATATGTGTGTGTGTACACATATATACATGTACATGTGTACACTTATGTGTGTGTGCACGTGTGTATGCGCATGTACATACGCATGTGTGTGTAATACACCTTATGAGTGTATTTATATATATATATATATATATATATATATATATATATATATATATATATATATATATATATATATATATATATATATATATATATATATATAATATATATATATATATATATATATGTATATATATATATATATATATATATATATATTATATATATAATATATGTATATATATATGTATATATATATATATATATATACTGTATACTTTTTCTGTCAGAATCGACTCCATTCCCTTCGCTGTTGACGGGGCGCTGGGGAAGCAGCTTGCTCTGTTGGCTCTCGTTCAGTCCCGCAGATCGTGGGCGTTTTTGGTTGTCTTCCAGCCTTTGGTGGTGGCGGATGGCTTCTCCCCCTTTGTGGGGTTTGGGGCTGGCGGGGTAGGCTTCTTCCCCCTGTGCTTCGTCATGCCATTTTGGTGGGTGCGTTTGGACATGGTCGATCCGCCCCATCCTTCCGGGGTTCCTGTCTGCTCTATGCAGACACGGGCCTTGTGGATCTGCGGCTCTTCTGGTCTTGTTCAGTCTGTGTCTTGGATTCTCTGCGCTCTTCGGAGGACTGTTGTCTCTGGTCCAGCTTCTGTTGGGGGCCGGGTGCCTGGGTGGCAGCCCTGGACCTCTGGGGCACTTCTTGGCACGTTCCTCTCCAGGGTTCCGGGACTGGCACAGTTGGTGGTGGGGCTTCAGGCTTGCCACTTTTATTGCCTTCCCTAGTTTGTAATTGGCACTTGGTGTATTTAACCTTTGTGTGGCTCCGGGCTATATACCATTTGACACCCACAGGCGCTTACAAAAAAAAAAAAAAAACTTTTTTCTTCCTAACCTGTTAATTTGTGTTCACTGATCATGGGAAAAATAATAAAAAAATCATAAGTGGCATATATTGCCTGCTATAGGGCAGGGAAGTCTGGCAAAAAACAGGCACTGACTCAGCGTGCGTCCCAGACGGTCTGTTTCTCGCCAGCTGTCAGGCAGGAGTTGCCACAAAGAGATAATTACCTAATTATTTCAATGTCTCTGATTGATTTTTCTTAGTTTTTGCTGTAATATTATTCAATAGTGTGTAGTGTGATATATTTATATAATAAAATGAGTGAATCATCGCTGTACTCAAAAATATGGTGTGCATATTGCGCCATTTAAGGGTTAAGCATCTTTACCTGATCTTGGTGCCCTGTCTGCGTCTGCTTGGGATTCGGTGTCTGGCCTACCTCGATGACTGACTGATGTGGGCTCCCAGTCGGTCCGCTGGCTGGGAGCAAGACCTGGCTCGGTCTTGTTTTGGGCTCTTGGGCCGCTCTTTGTCTTTCCCTCCAGAAGCGTTGCTGCGGCTGTGATCCCGCCTTCGGCTGTTTATGAGGGGGTCCCAGGTCGCTCAGCGATTGCTCGAGCAGTTGTGCAGGAGTCTGAACTTCGACGTGCTGGTCTGCCCTCAGGGTCGGGTTTGGCTTCGGCGTCTGTTTAGTGCCTTCGGTGGCTCCCCTTCCACCTCTCTTGCAATCGTTGGGTTCGTTCTCCGGGGATCTTGTGTTGGTGCTGCTAACCAGCTTCCTCTTTTGGGATTTTCGGGGTTCCGTGCCTTGGCATCTCCCCGAGCCTTCACTTGATGTGTTCATGAACAGGTCATCTCTCGGCTGGGGCTTTGTGACCAGTGCAAACCAGGTCGGCCAGGGATGGTGGGGTCTGTCCGTCTGTCGGGCTCACAGCACGGTTCGAGAGAGTTCGTGGCTGTCTGGTTTGCGCTTCGGAGGGTTTGGGTCATTTGGTGCTCTACCATCCAGCTCCATTCGAACTGTTCTCCGGTAGTTCATTCCTGGAACAACGAGGTTTTCTCTTAGGTCTTTAACCTTTGGGGTTGGTCTCTTCGAGTGGCTTGTTACCTGAATTCTCGGGGTTTGACTAGCCGTGAGGTTCATGTCCGGGGTGTGTCCTGCATCCTGGCGGACAGCCTGTCTCTGTTCATTCCTCTGTTCGCAGATTGGCTGGTCTTCACCAACTCGTTTCGTTGGCTCTGCCAGATGGGGGAGCCATCCTGGTCCTTGATCAGGGTGCCCTCTTATCTTCTCCTCAGTTTTTGGTAGCCCCTTTGGTTTCAGATTGTTTTTCATAGGCTATATTTTGTTGGCATGGGCCTCTGTGGGTTGGGGAGCTTCCTGCTCTCTTCCGGTGCAGGGGTTTCTGCTCTTTTGGTAATGGTGGTAGGTTTGTAGGTTTGCAGCCTTTCTCTGTCCTGGCGACAGTCAAGACGGCTGCTCTCCGGAGGGGTCCTTGGGTTATTGATGCTTGGTTGGTTCAGCCGGGGGTGCGTCATGTGTTGGCCGATTGTGACTCTTTGCCGTTACCTGCGTACCGTGACTGGGGATGCGCTTTGGGTTGATCTGGTTCCCCTCGTTCCCTGTTTCAGGGCTCGGGTCTCCCAGGTCGTCCGCAGAATTTTTAAGTCTACCATCCTGCAATCTATCCTTGCGCTCGTGCCGTTCGGATGTTTGCAGCTTTCGCTCCCGTTTTGGTGACGTCTTGGGATAATTTCGGCCGCAAGGATTTGGGAGTCGCATAGGTTCCTGGCCGCCCGTTCTTTGTGACGCGTGTCTGCTTCTGTGCATTCTTGTGTTGCCTTGGGTGGCAGGTTGCAGCCTGTTGTCTCGGCTTCGTGTTGTGGAGTTTGTGGCGGCCGCCTCCCGGGTCAGCCCTTACTTTTCCTTCTCTTTAGGTATTAAGCTCCAGGGAGCCATAGGGGCTCCCCACAGAAAACCAGCGTTGAATATAATGAAACGTCTATTTCTGGATGAGCCCCGGAGGCTCCCTGGCAACCCTCCCTCCCACTGGTCAGCATTTTTTGTGTTGGTTGAAGCTTAGCTTCTGAACTGATTCTAGGCAGCCGGTGCGGGGAGGGCTGCGCGGACGATCGGCTCGACAGCAAAGTGTGCTGCTTGCTTGTTTTCTTGGGATTGTAGGGAGTTTCTACCTCTCTGTTCGGTTTTCTGTTTTAGATTTTTACCATATGGGGTTTGTTTTCTTATGCCTACCTCTCTGGGTGCCTAACCCCGGTCGATGGCAGATAAGGAAAACCCCGACCACAAGGGGATTTTTCAGGGCCATTGCTCCCTGAAACCTCTCTGAAAGGGCCTGGTTCTGGTGCTGGTCCCTGGTAGGTTTGAACTCCTTAGCTAATGTCCCAGACAAATATAACATACATTAGCCCGATAAGCTCCAGGGAGCCTCCGGTGCTCACCCAGAAAATGGTGTTTTATTACATTCAATGCTGGGTTTTTTTGCGTGGTAGGCATTATATTCGTCTGCAGCCAGCTCCTTCTCTGGCAAAGAATGAGTTGACCAGCTTCTGGAGAGGTCTGGAGATATCTTTTGAACACTTCTGACAATCTTCTTCCAGCCCTGCATTAAGTAAGAAATTTGCCTTTGCTTGTGGCTCTTTCATAACAATAAAATTTAAATCAAATAATGGTCATTACATTTCCAGACCACACTTGAATGAGAGTGAATGAAACAGGGTCTTCTTGAGCTTCTTGCTTAATTACTATCAGTGCAATGCTTTATAATTTATTAAAGTAATATTCTCATGTGTCTTTATCATTTAGTATCATGAACAATAGATTAGGCTACATGTCACCTAAGTTTATCAATAATTTATTTTAAATTTCAGTGTATGCAGAAGATGTAGCAGGAGTTATCCAGGCTGGTTTGTCAGTGAGCTGTGATGAGAATACAATGACAGTTGCCATTCCATTTTATATCTCCGAACGTGTAGGGGGGATTTCCATGTCACTGGGAGACCGTTCATGCCCTGGTGTCATGAATGCCTCTCACATTGTTGTAAAAGAAATATTTGGCCGATGCAAATTTATGACGCAAAGCTCCTCTTACCAGACCACTTATACAAATTATGTAAGTACAATATGTTAAGGAAGTTAATTTTTACATAGCTCCAATATGGCCAGGACAATATACCTGGTACATAAAGCTTTATTTGGTTAAGCTTAACTGATTCACAATACAGTAGATTCCTGCTGAAGTGTAGTTATAGACTCCTTCCTTTGCAGCCAATTTACTTATTGGATCAAAATTATTTCACTTTATTTTAACTTTTGTTGGGGAGCAGCTTTTATTAGGCTGGATCAACTGTAATTTGCATGTTAGATAAGCAAACATTTTGGTATTTGATATTGAGAAAGATTAAGTGGAAAGTTACATGATTGTATCAAGATTATGTAAAATGATTAAGGTAAAGTGTAAATGATTGTGCTTTAGATGATTAGACTACAGACAAAGATTTTCTAAGTTCTCTCTTTTTTTTCACACCCTGACAAGTAGGGCAGTAAACACATAATATGATCAGTAATACAGTATATATTTGCTATAATGTTTACAGTGGTTTAATGTATGTCTCAACTGTGTAGTAACAGGAAGAGCTGTAAGATGGAGCCATAGACTGTAGGTGGCTGCAGAGTCAGGTCATGGCTGTAGTTTAAGTCTGTCTGGTAAGATTGTTAGATATAGGCAGACCAGAGGTGGTGTTGCTTCTAGCCGAGCTGCGGTGAGGATGATTTAGATGTGCTCATGCAGCCATATGCTGTATATCCACCTGTCGGCTCAGCTAATGGTGCTGATGTAGCTGTTACAAGATTATAAAATCCAGCGTTAAATGTAATTACACACAAATTTCTGGAGTGACTGAAGCTATCTTCCTATGATTGCATCATACTAAAAGGTCACATCAGTCATGGATAGTTCTGTTTGGCCTAGTGGTGACCAGAGCCAGAACCTGGCTAGTTTATAAAGAGTAGCAAGGAGCAGGTGACAAATCACCATCTCACCATAGAAAGGCTCCAGAAAGTCAGTGCAGCTTTACTGACAACTAGGGAGCTTCACAGAAAATGAAGCCTTATAAACTCCCAAAGAACTCTGTAATCTGGAACAAGGGATTCAAATAAGCTTGAAACTAGTTAGTACCAATTACCACTACCAGGCAGCCTGGCAGCTGCCTGGTAACTGGCTCCCCAAATCAGTTCTGGACCTGATGGATAAATCAGTGATGAACCAATAAACAATCTGGAGGGCAGGAAGGTGGCAGAGAATCACTAGGATTCTTTCAGAAATTGGCATTTCGTTACATTCAACGCTGGGTTTCTGGAAGGAACCCCTTGAGGCTCCCTGATGCTAACTAACCCAAAAATACAAAAGGGACTTACCAGGAACGAGAGGTGGCAAGAACTAAGGACGAAGAAGAAAAACCAGGCCAAGCGACATGGTGCTGCACTCAACTGACTGGGCCCCAGGAACATTAACCATATACTGGGTTACTAGCATTCAGTTAGAATGGCAAAACCCCTAGCTTGAATATCAGCCCAGGGCATATGAGAGAAGATGGCAACCAAAGCTGCATATTTACAAACATCATGAGATCGATGGTAGACCACAGGCTGGCTAGACTTGTTGACACTGTAGAAAATCTGAGAAATGGGAGCCTTCGAACAGGGAACCAAGGAAACAGGATCAACCATCAAGGTATCCACTGACACAAATGTGGCATGCAAGTAGTAGCAAAGAGGCACCATGGGACAAAAACTGATGCACCCTTGGCTGAACCAATGAAGCATCAGTCACCTGAGGATCACCTGCTGACTCATTCTTCACCAGAAAAGAAGATACAGTGGAACCTCGGGTGACGACTGCGTTTACTTGAAATTTTTTAGTTTACTACTGTTTATTACTTAAACTGTACTTAGTTTACGACGGTTTACTTGAAATATGACATCTGTTTGTACGCGTATGGGTCGAACGAGTGCATGGTGCTGGGGGCGTGGGGCGAGGCACTCTCAGTTTGTCTAAAAGTCTATCCTATGTAGTGATGACCATGGCCGCGCTTGAATTCTTGAAATCCACGGCTCCTGTGGATTTGTTCATTGATATATCATGTTAATGTGATTTCTCTGAATTGAAAGAGGGGCATCAGAGGTAGAACTACTGGACGACAGAGCCCGAGTGCATGGGGAGAAATTGTGTGAAACTCTGGTTCGGCTTCAGTGGAAGCCTTGGGATCCTTGTGTGTGGAGTAGTACCTCAGGTTGTAATCTTTTACCATGTCATGGTGCAGTTAGCTAGAGCAAGCATCTGTGAACACCCAGCGCATAGGTTTGAATCCTCATCATGCCTCCTGTGGATTTGTTTATTGATATATCATGATAATGTGATTTCTCGATGTGCTAAGTTTTATGGTAAAGTGGGAAGTGAAAATGACATTGGGGTCTTACAAAGAGATCTACATGAACTCCACAAATGGTCAGAAGACGTAAATGCTTTTTTAATATAAAAAAGGCATGACCTTGCATGTGGAGCATAATAACTCACAACACAACTGCCATATTAATAACATTACCTTGCAGCAGATTGATGAAGAAAAGGACCTTGGAGTCTCAAAATCCACCTTTCGCTGAAAGTTACGCAACAGGTGGGAGCAACAGTAAAAACTAATCAAACCCATGAATAATCAAGTGTTCCTTTGACTTTAAGGATAGATGGTAGTTATTCAACTGTTTAAATCTCTGCTGTGCCCCCACTTGGATTATTGTAGGCAAGCATGGAGACCCCATCTTCAAAAAGATATAGTTACATTGCAGAAAGTTCAGCACCAGTTCAGCGGCAGCAAAAATCATCCAGAACTCGATCAGTTTTCATATCAGGAATTGTTGAGGGCCACAGGGCTAACAACACTACAAACCAGGCATGACAGGACAGATCTCATCAAAACTTGTAAAATACTGAACAATTTGGAGGATATTGATCCAGACAGTTTCTTCACAAGGTCAGATGTAACACAAACAAGGAGCAACGGTTTCAAGCTCAGCAAGTCACAATGTAGGACTGAAAACAGGAGATGATTTTTCACCCACAGGGTTAAAATCCCATGTAATTGCCTACCCTTTGAAGCTGTAAATGACAAAACTCTATTGAATTTTTAACTCGATTACAAAAATTCATCAGGAGAAATGGAAGAACCAACGACAAGCTGCCGGCTTCCTGTCCTTGCCGAGGCCATTAGAATGTTAGTGGCCCTCAGGTAAATTCAGGAAAAATAAATGCAGTCAACCAAACCATCTTTTTCCTGTAAAATCTCAGTGACTCTGTCGTAGAAACTACATAGATTTGTTACAAAGGATCTTCAAGTTCGAAAGCCATAGTGTCTGTTATTACAGCATATCATTTCTCCAGATATTTAACCCATTTGATTATAGTTATATAACCATAGCCAATTGGAATGGAACACTTCTTTTCTATGGAGAGCCCCTTCGGCTCCCCGGAGCTATACCGGGCTGATGTGTATATATTAGACCGAGGCAACAGTCAATCGAATGAATTCTAAGCTTACCAGGGACTAGAGCCAGAACCTGGCCCCCTCAAGAGAGGCACGAGGAGCAATGGCCTAAAGACACTCCCGTGTAATTGGAAGCAGTCTTTGTCTGTCATCGACCAGGTCAGGCACCCACAAAGGTAGGATTTCCAAAACAAACTACTGCTGATCAAATAAATTCCAAACCAAAAGCTGAACTAGCAACAGAACTCCCCAATCAAAACCAAGGAAATGGCGCGCATCCATCTGCGCAACCCCCCTCCCCGGGAGGGGAACGGGGGTGTCCCAGACCTCCACGCTGGCAACTCTCCTCAGTTCAAGAGGTTGTTGTGTTGGTGACGGTCGATCACTCTGACTCCACTCTTTGCACAGTGCTGCAGTGCAGTGTTGTTGTTCTGTTTTGGTGGTGTGTGAGCCAGACATAACACAAGAGTACTGGGGCTGCATGCTCCTAGGGCCGCCTTCCCTAGGTGCCCTGTAAGTACTGCCTTTCTGGCCTCAGGGTTATCTTCCATGAGCCGTTCAGGAGCTGCTGCCTCCGTGTGGTTCTGTCGCTGCTCGGTGATTGCCCGCCCTTGGGGGTTCAGCTGGGGAGGTTCTTACTCCTGTTTCCCTTGGGTTAGGAGGTAGTTTCGTCGCTGGCTGGGGCGCGAGGTACTGTGCAGCTGTCTGTTATATGCATAGCGACCGGTTCTGTTCTCCTGGAGACGTGCTTTTGGGGGGTTTTTGTTTTGTTTTTGTTTTGTGTTGCCTGGCAGGGGTCTGCCAGGTGTGGCGGTAGGACCACAGGTAGGTTTTTGGTGGCCCTCCACTAGGTTCTAATGCTTGCACACGTCGCAGGGATTCAGCTTTTAGATTGTTTGCTTTGGAGCTCTGGGATAACCGGTTAGCAGTATCTTGCCTGGGCTTCCCTTAGTAATCAGCCTAAGGGCCCTAAAAACTCCCATTGGGGCTCAGTGGTCCAATGTAGGAGACCTCTGAGTCCCACCTTCCCTTGTGCGAGTTGGAAAGTTGCTCTGTCCCCCTGTTTTGGGGTGACATTCACCATCTGCCTCCGCCTTGCTGTTTGTTGGGGTCAGTGACACCTATGACCCGGAGTCCTGTGAGTGGTGTTCTTTTGTGTTGCCTGGCAGGGGTCTGCCAGGTGTGGCGGTAGGACCACACCACAAGTGGTAGGACCACTTGTACTCCATTCACCCAGTCCACTGAGACTGATATTTGGGTGCAGGCAGTTTTAGCGTTGCATGCAAGGTTTAAGTTGCAGCAACGTGCGAGGTTGTTTGCTTTTCCGGATGCCCCACAGCTGCCCCGCTGAATTATACTGTAGTGAGACTCTGGTGGCTTCGGGGATTGCCCCTTCCAGATCGGCAGCAGAAGCATTCGAGCCTGGTCCTCCTGCCAGAGCTTTTGGGCCATGCCAGCGGGCCCCCATTCATCCCTGCTTTTCCGGTGGACTCTGCTTTTTCTCCAAAGGTGGAGGGTTTGGAGGACTGCTCGGCCACGGGTCCTGACGTGGAGGATTCCGGGCTGGGAGAAGTTGACTTGCGAGGGCCTGGGCCCTACTTGTCCCTGCTTGGGTGTTTGGCACCCTCGGTGCAGGGCTTGTTGTTACAGGGGGAGTTTTTTTTTTCCTTTCCTCCTCCCTGTATGTTTTTGTTACGAGTTCGACTCCTCCCCGGTTCGGGTCTGAGTTCCCTTGGGTTCTTCGGTTCCCTCCTTCTGGAGGTTTTTTGGCTTCCCGCATCCTACCAAAGAAGGTGTGGAGGCCCCTTGCGGCTTACCTCCTGATTACGCCTCGATAATGATGCCTTCTTTTTGAATTTGGCTCCTCTTTTCTTTATTGGGTGCGTTACAAAGTGCCGGAGTCTTCCTGGCTTGCAGACTGCCTTTTCTTCTTTGGGGGCTTGGCATTCGTCCTATCGAATGTGCACTTGAATGGCGAGGTTCGCTTATGGTCATTCAGTTTTCCTGGGGGGAGGGGGGGGGGGAGTTGGAGCACCTCAAGGTGTGCTAGTTCACTCCCGTCCTTCCTTATGATGTCGGCGAAGTGCAGCTTCACGTGCAGGTTCCCTTTCGGCATCCCTGG
>WNGS01063839.1:636821-650247 GCA_020271785.1 Procambarus virginalis | reverse complement strand
CATATACGAGGCAGCTGCTATTGGCCCATATGAGGCAGCTCCTATTGGCCCATATGAGGCAGCTCCTATTGGCCCATACGAGGCGCTCCTATTGGCGAAGCAGCTGCTACGCGATGTCCTGAATGTGTTGATGGTAAATGTATATGGTGTGTGACAGCGTATAGTGTGTACATATGTTGTAAATATACATAATGAACATGAAACATTGGTGTGAATAACTGTATGATGGGAGGGGGCAAAGTTGGCGAATACAATGTTGGAGAAGTGAGGGAGGGCTGGCTGGGTGTGGCAGCTCTCACTCGCGGTGTTCTGAGTGTGTTGATGGTGAATGTATATAGTGTGTGACAGTGTATAGTGTGTAAATAGATTGTATATATACATAAATTAGCATGATACATAGTAAATATGTGCTGCATATGTGTAAACAAGTGTCATGCACGTAACACAGTGTCTTCGGACAGTACGGATGTTTTACATCCATAATATCGTGTACGTGTTCACTATACATAGGATTAGCACGTAAAAACAATAAATGTATTTGGAACTGTGCGAAAAAAATGAACGAAAATATTCGCGGCAACTCGCGCGCCCCGCCCCGAGCACCCCACCCGCCCCGGGAGCTTACGGCACGGGGAATGATGACGTCACGCCCCAACTTACGGACCCCATAGCAGCCAAGTAATTACAATTTCGACTTTTTTTTTACATAGCCATACTGAGGGAAGGGTTTTTGACACTTTAAAAAGAAAAAGAATTTTTCCAGAGAATTTATTTCCTGCGCACCACGGGGGTGTCATATTTGGAGGCAACGCAGTTAAAGGGTTAAAGGATATTATCTTTGCCATCATCCAGGGAAGCACCCAGAAAGGGTGCAGCCTGTTGGGGACTAGGCCATGGGGACATTAAGCCCCAAATCATTGCAAGGTAACCGCAAGGTAACAGCAAGGTAACCGACTAGCTAGCTCCACCCTTCCCGTTGTTTGGGTGTATTGGGAGCCAGCCGAGGTCAGGCGGGTCAAAACTGACTAGTTCTTGACTGATATTTGGGCCTGTCAGTCATCAGTGTGCTCTGGCTTCAATATCCTGTATTGGTCAGGGTTACCTTCCGTGGGGTGCTCGGACACCCTCTTCTGTTATGAGGCTTCTTCTTTTGAGGTGGTACTCACCCTTGTGGGTAAGCGGGAGTCTTGGCTTTCCATCTTGCCCTGGGTTTGCGGGTGTTTTGGCTGATTTAGTACACTGTGGCTGACTCAACCTGTTCATCAGCTAGCAAACGGCGTTTCAATTTTTTTCCCAGGCTGCTTGTTGCCACTGAAAAAAAGGAAGTGAAAACATGGAAACTGCCTCCTAGAGAGCAGTGCAAACAGCTCAGCAAAGGCAGAGGATGCTGAAGCAGCCGAGACAAAGACCCCAGCCAAGGGCTCCCATTGTGCGACCTCACATCTTCTGAAAGCCACTGCACCAGAAGACCGAAGAATTGCCAGTCAGAGGCCAAACGACTATGAGGTCATCAGCCACCAAAGCAGCTGAAAGAGAGAATCTTGATCATGCAACTGCACCAGAGCAATATCACATTTGAAAGCCAAATTTGCTATCAAACATTTGATAGCCAAAGCTAGAATATGCGCTGTTGTTTGGTGCCCATATCTTAAGAAGCACATCAACAAACTGGAAAGGTGCAAAGACATGCTACTAATGGCTCCCAGAACTGAAGGGTAAGAGCTACGAGGAAAGGTTAGAAGCATTAAATATGCCAAAACTAGAAGACAGAAGAAAAAGAGGTGATATGATCACTACATACAAATAGTAACAGGAATTGATAAAATCGACAGGAAAGATTTCCTGAGACCTGGAGCTTCAAGAACAAGAGGTCATAGATATAAACTGGCTAAACACAGATGCCGAAGAAATATAAGAAAATTCACTTTCGCAAACAGAGTGGTAGACGGTTGGAACAAGTTGGGGGAGAAGGTGGTGGAGGCCAAGACCGTCAGTAGTTTCAAAGCGTTATATGACAAAGAGTGCTGGGAAGACGGGACACCACGAGCGTAGCTCTCATCCTGTAACTACACTTAGGTAATTACACTTAGGTAATTACATGGAGTGTGGGAGCAAAGAGGCACTCAATGAGGAACCCAAGAGTCTACCCCCCTTCCCCCAAGAAAACCTGCAACACTGTGGTAACCTTTCACCACTCAAGCATGTGGATATGACAAAAGCCAATCCCAGCCCCAAGAGAAGGGACAGTCTGCCAGCCAGGAAGAACCAGAACCCTGTAATGCATCCTGTGGGGGGGAGAAAAACTGAGAGCGAAGGAAGTTGGAACCATCCTGAGGCGTGAACCGGGTCCCACAGAAGGTAAGTGCCAAAAGCCTCCCAAACCTCCGCACGGGAAGGCTGAGAGGAAGAAAACCTCCAGAAGAACAAATCTGAGGAACCCAAAGGCACCCTGGAAATGGACTCGGGGAAGGGGGGGAAGGGGGGGAAGGGGGAGCCCCATCTGACACAAACTCATAAAGAGAAGGAGTGTACAAAAAAAAAAAACCTGGCAGAAGAAGCCCCTGCACAGAGAAGGACCCAAGCCGGATCAAACGAAACCAAAGAGCTTCACACGGACTCTTAACCCGAGCTCCAGAAACTATTGCCAAAAGCCCCGGGGCAGAGCCCTCATTTATGCCCACTGCCTAAAAAGAAAAGGCAGAGTCCAATGGAAAGTCTTCAAAGAAGGGAGTCAGCTGGGAGATCCAAGAAGCCTTAGCAGGACAGAGAGGCTCAACTACCTCTGCACCCAGATCAGAAGGGGCAGCCCCCCGAAGTCACCTGAGCTTTGCCCCTGAGCTAAACCCCTGAACTCATTTGTTCATTTCTGTGTGACACGTCTCAGGTGTGGGTTATGTTTGCTATGAAATGGGTGGGGAGGTACGTGAATTGGTGTGTGCTTCCCTTGTCACTACCAGTGTGTCGTCTGTTGTTTTGGTAAGTTTGTACTCACTTTGTTGTACTCTTCTAGTTGTGCTTGCAGGGTTGCACTTCAGCTCTTGGGCTTGCCTCTCACCCATCATTCTACTGGTGTACACATTCCTGAGCTTCTTGAGCTCCTGCGTCTCTATGATTGCTCTTATGTAGGGTGTCAGTCTTCACCACTTTACTGCCTCCTGCATTCCCTTTCCTTACTAGTCTGCCACTGGACATGTTCTTTCTGATGTCTGTGGTTCCTTTGGGTAATCCGCTTCCACCTGTGTCCCATTATGGGTGTACCAGCCATAATGATTCATCTTTCTTTTTCTAACCTGTCCACTTTCCTGAGGAATTGTGGGTGGTGGTCATGTCTCTCGGTCTTGTGTTCCCAGGGTTGTCTTGTCTTGTGTAGATGTGGGGCTCGTTTTTATCCAAAAACAAAACATTTTTAAACACATTGTGCGTGTTTTCTGCCGGTAAATGCAGTTGAGAGAGTGCATTTTTGCATTTTTGCAAATGCAAAAATGATGGGAGCGGTAGGTAGGGCTCCTCCCTAGGTTTGTTTCCGGGTGCCCTTGGGTTTTTCAGATTCGTCTTTTCCACTCGGCTTCCCCCTGGGGGAAGGTTCGGGAGGCCCTTGGTGCATACCTCCTGCGAGACCTGGTTTACACCTCTGTTGGCTCCGGTTTTGTTTGAGTTCTGTTCTTCTTGCACTGATCTGGTGCGTTACGTGGCTCCGGTGTCTTCCTGTCTGGCAGCCTGCCTTGATGACTGGTAGGTGTAGGCTCCATGCCGGTCTTCTTGTCTGTTAGCCAGGGTTCTGGTTCTTTCCCAGCCTGCTGGGTTTTGATTACTGGTAACTTTACTCAAGTCTCAGTTTGTTCTGTCCCGGGTTTGGCCTGGCTGGGCCTAGTGTGGGGTTCTCGGACTGCATTTGTTTCTCTCCCTCCTGCAGCTTTGCTCTTATTGCAGTCCCGCTTTTGACTTCGGGGCTGTTCTGGTATCTTCAGAGCAGTCTCTTTCGCTGCTCTGCCGATTGCTGGGATCGTTCTCTGGTGTCCTTGCATCGGTTTGCTGCATCTCTGGCTTCCTCTTCTGGTTTTTGGGGTTTGGTGCCATGGCACCTTCCTTACGTTGGGCTCACACCACGGTGTGGGAGTTTGCTGGGGTGTGGCATGGGTTGTGATTTGGCTTCCTCGGGCCTCAGTAATCAGGCTCTTTCAGACTACTTCCCATGTGGTTCATTGTCTCAACCGGGGGGGAGGGGATCTCTCGTCTGTGGCTCTTTTGGGACTTGTTGCTGAGGGTAACTCTTCTGCTGAGTTCTTGGTGTTTAGCTCTCATGTTCACGTTCAGGGAGTGTCCAGATGGCCTGTCGCGGTTCAATCCACGGAGTGGATGGTCGTAGCAGCCTCCTTCCTTTGGCTTTGTCGGATGTATAGGCACCCGTAGGTGGACCTCATTGCATCAGCATGGTCTCAGCATCTTCCATTGTATGTGGTGCATTTCCCCGACTGTGAGGCACTTTTTGGTAGGACTGGTCACGGTGGGGGTTCCTTTACATCCCTTCCTCAGTCTAGCTTTTGCTCCGGGTTCTGGCTTAGCTCGAATCCTTTCAGGGGAGGGCGATTATCCTGGCTCCATGGTGGCCAGCCCAGTTTTGGTTTCTGGTGCTGCTTGCTCTGTATCCGAACCTGGGAGTTTTTCTGCGACTTCGCCTCTTTCAGCAGGTCAGGCTGGTGTGGTACCTCACTGGTTCGACTTAATTTTTGGGTCTGTTTTTTCTGATGTGGGTGTATCGCCATTTGTATGGTGATTAGGTGGCTTCTTTGATGGTGTCCTACGTGCTGTCTTCATCTCAGCTTGCTGCAGCTTGCATGCAGGGTGGATGTCACTTCTACTCTATTCCGCAAGCTCTCTTGTGCGTTTTTCACCTCCGGCCTGCTCATGCCCTGCCTGAGCCGTCTTGGTCTTTGGACCTCATTCTTTCCTTTCTTTCTTCTCCTCAGTTTGTCGTGATGGCTTCAGTTTGGAATTTTTCTGGAAAGCCTTGTTTTTGTTTGCTTTGGCCTCTGAGGGTTGGGTTGGGGAGCTTCATGCTCTTCTCCGGTGCCAGAGGTTCTATTGGTTTGGTCCTTATGGTCATTTAGTTCATTTATAGCCTTCTCCTTCTTTTCTGGCAAAGAATGAGATGGCTGGCTTCCAGAGGGGTCTGTTGGTTGTGGAGGCTTGGTTGGTTAGGCCAGGGGTGTATCATCTGGTTGATACCTGGCTGATGGGGTTCTGGGAGTTCTTCTACTCCCCAAGCCCGGCCCAAGGCAAGACTTGACTTGTGAGAGTTTGGTCCACCAGGCTGTTGCTTGGAGCGGCCCTCAGGCCCACATACCCATCACACCCCGGTTGGTCCGGCACTCCTTGAAGGAAACAATTTAGTTTCCTCTTGAAGATGTCCACGGTTGTTCCTGTAATATTTCTGATGCTCGCTGGTAGGACATTGAACAACCGTGAACCTCTGATGTTCATACAGTGTTCTCTGATTGTGCCCATGGCACCTCTGCTCTTCACTGGTTCTATTCTGCATTTTCTTCCATGTCGTTCACTCCAGTACGTTGTTATTTTACTGTGCAGATTTGGGACCTGCCCCTCCAGTATTTTCCATGTGTATATTATTTGGTATCTCTCTTGTCTCGTAGATCCGGTTTCCGTGGTTCTTTGTTCCAGGGCTTATGTGTCTCAGGTTATCCACAGTGTAATTAAGTCTAGGGAGGCCTGACAGCTGAATGGACAACACTTCAGAGTCATAGTCTTGAGGTTCCAGGTTCGATCCCCAGTGGAGGCAGAAACAAAATGGGCAGAGTTTCTTTCGCCCTGATTCCCCTGTTACCTAGCAATAAATAGGTACCTGGGAGTTAGACAGCTGCTACAGGCTGCTTCCTAGGGGTGTGTAACAAAAAGGACGCCTGGTCGAGGACCGGGCCGTGGGGGCAATAAGCCCCGAAATTATCTCAAGATAACCTCAAGATAGCTAGCCTGTGGTCTACTCTGGTGCCCATGATGTGAGGTAGCAAACTGCTATTGCTGCTGTCTTTGGTAATATGTCTTGGGTTGGCATTCGGGTAGGGAGGGGTTTTGGAGATCGAACAGGATCCTGGCCGCCAGGTATCTTGTGACTGTCCTGGCTTTGTGTTGTGTTGGGAAGACTGTCGCGGCTGTCGGTCTCTTCCTCACCATGAAACCCCACTTGGCTTCTGGGTTTTGGAGGCCTGGAGGCCACTTGTTGATGCACGGGGGTGGGGTTTTCTTATCCTCCCTCCATGTACGAGTTTGATATGGCATCGACCCCTCCCCGGATTCGGTCCCCTCCTTCCGAAGGTTTCTGGCCCTTCGCATCCCGCCTCATGAGGTGTGGGAGGCAGTTGTGCCTTACCTCCTTTGTGACCCGGATTACTCCTCCATAATGGATCCTTCCTTGTTTATGTTTGGATCTTCTTTTTCTTACTGGATTCATCATGAGGTTCCGGAGTTGTCCTGGCTGGCGGACCGTCCTGTTTTTTCTATGGAAGCATAGCATATGTTCTGTCATTCCCATACGCTTGAGTGGCGGGAGGCTCTTATGGTGGTCCAGGTTTTCCTGGGGAGCGACTTTGAGCACTTCAAATGCCCCTGCCCTTCCTCGGGATGTCGGCATAGTGCAGCTTCACGTGCAGGTTCCCATCCTTTCGGCTGCCCTGGTAGCTGACAATTTGTACGCCCGTGGTCTTTTGGCATCGGTCTTGTGGTTTTTATCCCTTTTCAAGTTCTCTAAGGATTGGCTTGAGGAGGATGTGGAGGCGCCTGGGGCCAATTCCGGGTCTGGTGTGTTGGCTTCGGTGCTGCAGGTGTCGTCTGCCCTGTTGGAGCTGTTTGCACCGATCCTGTGGGATGCGCGGTGTCTTTGATTTTTTGCTTCTCATCTCGCGTGTTGGCTGGCTGTGCTTGCTTCCTCCTTGGAATCTGCTTGGGCCCTGGCTCTTAGGTTTTCTTTGTCTTTTTGTCCTTTGCTGTTTGCAGATTCTGTGGTGGTGTAGTACCTGCAGGCAGCTTCTTCCAGTTGTTATCTCACGTCGGACTTGTTGGTTCTCCGGGAGGCCCATGGGGGATCTTCCTGGAAGGGTCGTGCCAGGGTTCAGGGTTCCTCCCATAATGGTAGGCCAGTGTTGCCAGTTTTGGAGATGGCGCAGCCTTAGGAACTGACAACGCTTGGTTGGCGAGATGATCGCTCTCCTCGTAAGTTGGTTTCTCGTAAGGAGCGTCAGCCCTTTCGTGGTTCATCCCATTGACGGGGCAATGTGGGGAGAGGCTTGTGCTGCTTGCTCACACCTGGTCTCACAATTTGTGGGCTTTTCGGGTCACTTCAGACGGCCTGCGATGGCATTGGGTGGCCCCTCCATCTTCGGCTGGTTTGGGGCTGGTGGGGCAGGCCTCTTCTCATGCACTCTGTTGGGTCATCTCGGAGTGGGTTCACTTGGGTGTGGTCGAAACACCCCCATCCCTCAGAAGGGTTTCCCGCCTGTTTCCAGTTCCGAAACGGTATTGTGTGGACCCACGGTTCATTCTGGACTTGTCCCGTCTGAACCCTTGGGTCTCTTGCCCCTCCTTTCAGATGACTACTCTGTCCCAGGTCCATCTCCTCTTGGAGCCGGGCGCTTGGATAGTGTCCCGGTACCTCTGGGACGAGTATTGGCACAACCTGATTCATCCAGGATTCAGGGACTGGCTCAGTTTTGCTGTGGGGCGTCAGGCTTACCGTTTTCATTGCCTTCCATTCGGCTTGAATCTGGCACCTTGCGTGTTCACATGACTTACCTGGGTCATTGTGGCCCATCTGCTTCTCTTAGGGATTCAGGTCTGGCTTACCTCGATGACTGGCTGGTTTGAGCTCCCAGCCAGTCCACGTGTCTGCTTGCCAGGAGTTTCTTACTTTCCCAGCTTGCTGGGTTCGGGTTCCTGGTGAACTGGAGGAAATCCAATGTGGTTCCCTCTCAGGTTCGATTTTTAACTGGGTCATGAGTGGGACTCTCGGACCGCTTCCTTGTCTCTTCCTCTGGAGGCTCCGCTTTGGCTGCAGTCCTGCCTTCGCTTGTTTCTGGGGAACTCCCGGGTCACCCGGCGGTTGCTCGAGGGTTTCTGCGGGAGCCTGAACTTTGCCATGAAGGTCTATCCGCCTGGTTAGGGTTGGCTTCATCAGCTGTTGTGGTTACTTCAGGGACGTACCTTCCGCCTCTCTTGCAATTGCTGGGTTCGGCCTCCAGAGGCTTTGCATCGGCTGCTGGGTTGCGGCTCTCTCTTTGTTTTTTGGGGGGTTCAGTGCCTTGGTGCCTACCTGAGCCCTTGCTCTATGTGTTCATGGATGCATTGTCTCCTTGCTCGGGCTTTGTGACCAGTACTCACCAGGCCGGCCAGGAGCAATTGGGGCCCGTCCTTCTGTCTGGCCCACAAGCATGGTGCAGGAGTTTGCTGTGGTGTGGATGTTGCTTCGGAAGGTTCAGGTTGCTCATGAATCGACGATCCAGCTCCATTCGGATTTCTCCCTGGTGGTTCATTGCCTGTACTGAGGGGGGGGGGTTGATGCAGTCCTTGGGTCTTTGGGACTGGTCTCTTCGGGGAATTCATTTGTTGAGTTCTCGGTGTTTGGCTCTCCTAGCCATTCACATTCGGGGGTGGCCAACGTTCTGGAGGACGGCCTGTCTTGGTTCATTCCCCCTGTCCACGGAATGGATGGTCAATGCCAACTCATTCAGTTGGCTGTGCCGGACGTACGGGCTCCAGGAGATGGACCTCTTCGCGTTGGGGTGGTTGAGGCATCTCCCGTTGTATATGGTGCCCTTCCCTGACTGCAAAGCCGTTGGGATCGATTCCTTGTTGCAAGACTGGTCGAGGTGGGGTTACCTGTGGTCAGGGACTTGCCAGCTAACCATGGTGATGGATGGTGATGCATGCAGTGTCTCTTCCACAAACATTAACAATCCCTTTGAGGGTTTTCAGGACCCATTGTTACTTGGCACACGTTCTGGTCACGTTGGTTTCCCAGTCTTGGAGAGGGATCCAGAGGGTGTTTTCCTGAACAGTAAACATCACAGTAAGGTGAATAGATTGGAGGCAAAGTGCTGCCAGTGTCCTGAGGTACCCTGTGACCCTCCGTGGCCTCTGTTTCCATTCCCTCCACTCACTCAAAGTAGAATGAGTTCTCCTGGCTTACAAATGTTCATCTTTGATGCCGATACGCCCGTTGATCGGAGTGTTTTTTGAAATAGCAGGGCACAAAGTCTCCTATACCTTATCATGCCATTCCCAATTTCTTTAAGATCAAAGTGCACGATATCAGACCAAATAAACGCAGGAACATGATTGCAGTGGACCACAATCACTCCGAGGACCTGGAGCTTTCGGACGTTCCTGACATCTGTGGTTACAAAGACCGTTGTTATAAACCTCTGGGTGACCGTTTGGCACGATGTGTGGTCCGGCATGTTATTGACATTAGTGCGGACGACATCAAGGTGCAACTTCAGGATGCTGATATTCCGATCTTCGGTGTCAGGAAATTTATGCGTCGGACTAATGGTGAACTGTGTGATACCGGCATTGCCCTACTTACTTTTTTCGACTCCTTTTCTTCTAATCGGGTTTTCATTAATGGCTTCCTCCATAAATTGGTGGTGTACATTCCCCATCCCACTCACTGCTTTCGTTGTAAAAGTTTTCACCATACCTCACAAGGCTACACCAACGACGTCAAATTCGGCAAATGCTCTGGTTCCCATTACACTCGTGTCTGTGTTTCCTTTATGCTCCGCTGCCCCAACTGTGGTGGTGATCATGCCATTACATTCAAGCAATGTCCTTCCTATGTAGCGGTACAAATCAAGGGTCTCCCCGCCGTCACCCCTGCCTTCCTGCCGCACTTTGCTTCATTCTGTCCTAGTTCATCATCACCCACTGCTTCCCACTCCACCCCAACTCCATCTGCAATCCATCCAACCCATTCCTGAGGCTGACCCGACGCACCCCCTCCTCCGCTTCTCCTTTGGTTGACATTCATCCTCCCATGGCTGCCTCTGCTATCTCCAATGCTTTTGAAATATTGCTGGACAATGCCCTTCAGAACTCCTTGGTGAGCCTTCCCTATGCCCCTCCCTTCCTTGCCACAAATTCCTACCCCCGTACTAAGAGGAAGCAAGCCTCTGTCGTCCCGACTTCCAAGCACCTGTCACCTTGCCAGACAGGCCCCATAAACCATACTCTCCCACGACTTGTCCTCGCCCCACTCAAGGGTCTACCTACCATTGTCCTGCTGGTGCATCTACGAAGACCAATGTGTTTACATCCCAGACGTAAGGCTTTGGATTCCATCTATGTACCTTGCCCTGTCCTCACCTCACCTGTCCTGACCTGACTTCCTCTGACCTTGTACACATCATAGATTTAAACTATAGCTTTAAACTAACTAAACACAGATGCCGAAGAAAATATAAGAAAATTCACTTTCGCTAACAGAGTGGTAGACGGTTGGAACAAGTTAGGTGAGACGGTGGTGGAGGCCAAGACTGTCAGTAGTTTCAAAGTGTTATATGACAAAGAGTGCTGGGAAGATGGAACACCACGAGTGTAGCTCTCATCCTGTATCTACACTTAGGTAATTACATTCACTCCATATACCTTCCTCTGCTCACACTTCCCTTACCTTCTCACATGTCTGCTTAGCAACTGTCTCCTACATATCTTTTGCCTCGCGCCCTCCGTCTCTTGCCTACATTCCTCGCTTTCTTTAATACAGCGATCCTTTGCGTTTACCTTCCGTACTCCTCCTCATTATTCCCATCCTGCATCCCTTTCCTCCTGTCTGTTTCTTTTTCCTTTATCCTTGCCCACATGGACAACGTTGATGTCTTCCCGCCTCTGTCACATCGTGACCACTGATGTGCCGCTGTGAGTGCCGCATCCTTCTTCATTACCATCCGTGCAATCATCAGGATGATAAACCTTCATGCAAATTGCACTTATTGCTAAGAAGAAGGGGTTACTTGTATCTCTTTCTCCCGGTTCAGCTGTTGCACCAGGTCCTAGCTCGCTTTGAGACCTACTAGGGGAGAACAGTAAGCGGCAGTGAATGCCACACAAGGCAAACACCGCCTAGGAAACTGAGGCCAGAGAAGCGTCTATCCCGGTTGACATTAGCTTACGAACTGATGCTAGGCAGCCGGCGCGGTAGATCTGGGGCTCCCCCCTTCCCCCTCTCGGGGCGGGGAGAGCTGCGCGGACGATGCGGCAGTAAAGTGTGATGTTTGCTTGTTTGCTTGTTTCCTTGGGATTGTAGGGAGTTTCTACCTCTCTGTTCGGTTTTTTGTTTTAGTTTTTTAGCATGTGGAGTTTGTTTTGTTATGCCTACCTTTCTGGGTGCAAACCCTGGTCGATGGCAGATAAGGAAAACCCCAACCACAAGGGGGTTTTCCAGGGCCATTGCTCCCCTGAAACCTCTCTGAAGGGGCCAGGTTCTGGCGCTTGTCCCTGGTAGGTCTGAACTCCTTAGCTAATGTCCCGGTCTGATATAACATACATTAGCCCGATAAGCTCCAGGGAGCCTCCGGGCTCACCCAGAAAATGGTGTTTTCATTGCATTCAACGCTGATTTTTTATCTGTTTTTACTGCCATCTTTACAGTGAGCAGGTAACTTTTTTATGGTTTCCTAGCTGTGTTCCTCCTTTCAGCAATGATACGAGGTTTAGTGGCACTCCTCTCACCACTTTCTTTCCCTTTGTCATTGTTCTTCAGCTTCTCAGTGTGTGGTGTGCTCTCCTTTCTTTCTTGGCTATTTTTTTGTTTGGCATCACATGCCACATATTGTCATCTCATATCATGTGCCTCTGGTAAAGCCACTACAGCTTGTGTTCATGTCAGTACTACCTCAGCACAGTTTTGCATGGTATCTCGTAACTTGTTTCATCTCTGACCTGCTTATGCTTTGCTTGAGGCTGCTTGGTCTCTGGCTATGTTCTTGCTTTTCTTTCTTTTTCTTGTTTTACAGTGTCTTGTTTGGTCTGTGATTCTTTCTCTAGAGTGGTTTTTTGGTTTCTCGTGCCTCTGGTTGTTTGGTTCGGGAGCTTCATGCTCTCCTCTGGAGGTGGCATTTCTATTCTTTTTGGCCCCGGTTTCATCATGTTCATTTGCAGCCAGCTCCTTCTCTTGTGACATAGAATGAGTCAGTAGACTTCAGGAGGGGTTCTTTTGGTCATTCATGCTTGGTTGCTTGACTACCATCATGCTACTGATTCTGCTTTGATGGATGCCATGTGGATTGATCCTGTTTCCTTGGTCCCCTGTTCTAAGGCATGTTTTCTCATGTCCATCTGCTGTGTTATTGAGTCTAGCTAGCCTGCGGTCTACCCTCGTGCCCATGATGTTAGAAGTATGCTGCTCTTTCTGCTGTTTTTTGTAGACATGTCCTTGGCAGATATATCAGGTGCAGGGGTCACACAGGGTTCTGGTGGCCCAGTATTTGGTGACTCTTGGGCTTTGGTATCCTTGTGTGGCCTTGGGTCTTGTGTGGTCTCTCATCCTGAGGATCTCTTTTTTCGTCCAGATTTTTAGGTGTTCTCCCTCCTCCCTGTAATTCACATGTGTAATGGGAGAAGTACCCTTCTCCATGGGGTCTTTGAGGAGCCTCAAAGGGTTTCCCCTCAGAAAACCAGTGTTGAATATAATGAAATACCAATTTCTGGATGAGATCCTGTGGCTGCTAGATCCACTCCCTCCCAGGTTGTTAGGTGGTGTCTACATCTGCTCTATAACTAACAGTGCAGACCCTGGCAGGTGGTGAGCTACTCCCTTCTTCCCCAAGACATGTAGGGGAAAGTGGGGTGAATGAACTCTTCCTAGTTCTAGAGAATTTGATCCTTTGATTTCATAGTTAGGGGAGTTTCTGGGGGGAGCCCCGTCGGCTCCCCGGAGCTATCCCAGGCTGATATGCTAATTTCCTTTTGGCTCAGTCATGTTGTATGGAGTTCTTAGGCCTACCGGAGACCACGGCCAGAACCGGGCCCCCTCAGAGAGGCACGGGGAGCAATGGCCTATAGAAGCCCCCGTGTGGTTGGAAGCATTCTATGTCTGCCATCGACCGGGACAGGCACCCAGAAAGGTAAGCGCCCCAAAACAACCCCTATTCTGGTTAAAATTGCTACCAAAATCCGAACTAGTGATAGAACTCCCAACAGAAACAAGCAACTAGTGTGACGTCACACGTCACCGCGCCGCTGTCTGCGCAGCTCCCCCTCCCCGGAGGGGAAGGTGGAGCCCCAGACCTCCCACCACCGGCTATCCCCCCATCAGTTCTTCGGCTGATGCTATAGCACCGTTTATGTGCTCCGGCTCCAGTGGTTGTTTCAGCACTGCACCTATAGGTGGTGTCTGTTTTCTAGGTGGTGCGCGAGC
>WNGS01063839.1:616693-628294 GCA_020271785.1 Procambarus virginalis | reverse complement strand
TCGGGGTTTCACGGTGTTCTTCGTAGTGAAGGGTTAAGCAAAGGTAGACTGGATCTCCTTTCCAGGTGGTTGCTCCGACAATAACCTTACTCACCGTCGTTCGGCGGGTCTTCCCTCGATCCTCTAGGCTCCACTGCTCGCCTCGGAGAGTACCCCAGTCGGTCTCACAACCGGCCTTTAATTTGCAAGATGAGTGGGGGCACAGATCGTTCCCTCAATCTGTGGCCCGCCCCGACACCGAACTCTTACACAGCCTCAAGGTCGCCAACTGGTTTTCAGGTGTCCAGTAACACTGCAGTGGTCAGGTGTAATTGTGGCAAGAGCAAATTCCAGTAATATGGTATCAGGCAGGTCACTCTGCTTTACTTCATTACACGGTCACAAGATAAATGGAGGGGATGATATCAAACACCAAAGAGTTTTGGTATTTTACTTAAAAGACAACGAGAAATATATATGCATCAATGTATCAGGAATAATATATGACAATTGCTCCATTCATAGCATAATATTCTGGAGCGCAACAATATGGTAACACCGGCAGCGCCACCTGTCAGATGTCAGCTGACCGGGACCCTCGCGATCGTGGGAACAGACTAGTACTTGTTTTCTAATTCTGTCACGATCCCCGTTTATTTAACTTTTTCCAAAACACTATTCAACATTCACATGGCTTACTTATGATTTCACTGGCCTCACGATCAACATCTTATTCACAATACTCTCACAGTGGCTTTTCACCGTACCAAAAGATTACTCTATTCTTAATAATATTTACTGTGAATGCACTCACTTGATCACTGAACTTTTCTTTATATCTATACTTTCTTACAGAGATATCACTGGCAATCACTCCACGTATATGATATTATTCAGTACACAGGCATGTCATATATAAATCAGTAATCAAATTACAGGCATATATATATATAAATCATGAAGATCAATACACAGGCATTTATATCAATAGATCAGGAGATCAACACACAGGCATTTATATCGATAGATTATAGAGATCAACACACAGGCATTATATCAATAGATTTAGAGGTCAACACACAGGCATTTATATCAATAAATTATAGAGATCATCCACGGGCATTTATATCAATAATTCTAGGCTCATAGCCTAACACCAATATCTGGTTTACTACCAATATATATAATAATAATCACAGAAATTAATAATAGTCACAGTAAATTCTTTGATGAATCTTGGTGCTTGCACACACCCACACATAGATATATATGTAAACTGATACTGTGAGCGCTCTGGGCAGGCTCACCACATACTGTGCACTCTGTGACTTAGACTCAAGTGAGACTTGCTCACGACATATAAAATATCCTGACAAGAAAATATATAGCTAACTAAAGGGGAAATGGGAGGGTAACTGTAAACACCTACTTCACCTATCCTAGGATGACAGTTGGGTTGTAGCTCCTGGTCCAGGCTCTCGCCTCGTTCACCATCCAGAAACACAAGCCCACGCCTTAGGATGTCGCGTCTCGCCGCTTCTGTACACAGCAGGTCCGTGCTCCTTCCTCTACAGTACGTCGCAGGGTTGAAGTCGGTCTCCTGGCCGTCAACTTTCCTCCCAACTACGGCAGCCAGCCTACGTCTCGGCGGTCGTCGCACGTTTCCCAAATAGTCCTTGTCACTGTACTCCCAGAGGAACTGCCTCTCACCACTACGAAGTCGTGTGAAGTTATCAGCCGTCCCAGACGATACTGCTTAAGCTCCACACGCACAGCACCCGACTTCAGAGCACTTGAAGCTCACTTCACTGTCAATTCCTCGTCGTCTAGATATATCGCTAGGTATTTGGGAAGACTTCTCGACGTGCTTGCATTCAACTGTTGACTCGTAGGGTTCCACGAAGGTGGGGTTACTGTCAAACTTGACAGGATCGTCGATCACACGTTCAACCTGGTTGACAAGATAGTCAACCCGGTTCACTCACGGTGGTTGCCCGGCCACTAAGCTGTCTCTTATACTGGTGAACTGCCAAGGACGTCACACGTCGATGCCCGGCCCACTTCTTGCAACGCACCTGTCCTGAGCACTTGTTGCTCAATATTCTGTCAATTCCTTATCTGAGCCACATTTTTTTTTTTTTTTTTTTTTTTTTTTTGAGATATATACAAGAGTTGTTACATTCTTGTACACCACTAGTACGCGTAGCGTTTCGGGCAGGTCTGGAATACGATCCCGCCGCAAAGACGTTTTTTCATCCAAGTAACATTTTACTGTGCGTAAACAGAGGCTACAGTTAAGATTTGCGCCCAGTAAATCCTCCCCGGCCAGGATACGAACCCATGACATGCGCTCGCGGAACGCCAGGCGAGTCTTACCACTACACCACGGAGACTGTAAAGACTGGATCTGGGTTGCAGGAAGACTACAGATGCACGCTACAAGAGACGCTTACATCCACCGGAGTTCGGGAAATCCGTCACTCTGACAGGACGACCGATCGCGCGTCCTACCTCTCGGACGCGTCGTGAAAGACTGATCTCGCACGGCGCCAACACGGCCGGACCCCCCCTGCCTATGTGACGTCACTTTTCCCAAAGTTGGTTTTCATTGGCTCCCAGTGCCACGTCGCTGACGGTGACCAATCTGGCGCCACTGACGTCACACAGTTTGGGCGGGAGAGAACAGACTCGCCAGCGCCATATTGGCTCCCTAAAGGGCCCTATCCACAGGCCAAAATGTTCTTATTTCACAAATTTCTCGGCTCATCGAGAATACTGTTCTCTCCCACATATGTTCAATTGATGCCTGCAACGTAGAGAACGCTCGGGAATAGTGGACATGACTCTTACAGCAGGCGTGGGAGAATTAGAAGGGGGGGAACACCGTCACACTCCCCAACCCCAATCGGGAAACTGGAAGTTTCGGATAACTAAATTTCGGAAACCATGTGGTGCTCTGTACCAAAAAAAAAAATTATTTTTTCTTCTAAACCTGTTAATTTGTTTTCTCTGATCATGGGAAAATAATAAAAAATAGTAAGTGGCATATATTTGTTGCTATAGGGCGGGTAAGTCTGGCAAAAAAAACAGGCGCTGACTCAGCGTGCGTCCCAGATGGTCTAATGCTCCCAGCTGTCAGGCAGGAGTGGCCACAAAGAGATAATTACCTAATTATTTCAGTGTCTCTGATTTTTCGTAGTTTTTCACTGTAATATTATTCAATAGTGTGTAGTGTGCTATATTTATATGATAAAATGAGTGAATCATTGCTGTACTCAAAAATATGGTGTGCTTATTGTTGATTCAATTATTATGTTCATCAAACAGTGAACAAATACTTTGTCGGTTATTACACTATATACACAGGTTATATATAATTATCTGCATGTTTTGTTCACCATAACGAACCATAAGTTGGTATTATGAGTCAAAAAGCAATGAGGAGTGACCGTCACACACCAGCCAGCCACTCGCTGCCACTCACTCCCTCAACACCTCACTCACCCACATTCTCCTCCCACCATACTGTATTTGCTTTTATTCACTATATACAGACGTTATATATAAGTATCTACATTCGTGTTCACCATAAAGAACCACTAAGTTGGTATGCTGAGTGGCAGTGGCAGATTGCCACTCGCTGCCACTTCCTCCCTTCCTCAACTCACCTGGCTCACCCACATTCTCCTCCCATAATACTGTTTTTGCTTTTATTCACTATATACAGACGTTATATATAAGTATCTACATGTTTTGTTCACCACAACTGTACAACTAAGCTGATATTAGTTCAGGCACTAAGAGACGTCGCTACACACAGTCAGCTGGCGGCTGCTTCCCTCACACATTCATGGTCAGACGCACTAAAATTTTACCCCCAACAATACTGTTTGTGGTGTTATTACCCTATATACAAATGTTATATATAAGTATCTATATGTTTTGTTCACCATAACTGTTCAACTAAGCCGGTATAATGCCCAAAGATCATAGTGGTCACCCCTACCAACATGACAAATCATGCAGATGTTGCCACCCCCATCACCAATTTGGCTTCTCTCCCACACTCCTTTTGCTATTATTACACTGTATATACACATTATATATAAGTATCTACATTCGTGTTCACCATAACGAACCACTAAATTGGTATGCTGAGTGGCAGTGGCAGCCAGTGGCAGCCTGGCAGTGGCAGCCAGTGGCAGCCCGCCACTGGCTGCCACTTCCCCCCCCTCCCTCACCTCACCTGACTCGCCACCATTCTCCTCCAACCATACTGTTTTTCCATTTATATACAGACATTATATATAAGTATCTGCATGTTTTGTTCACCATAACGAACAACTAATGACGACGAACAACAGGGATGACGTTCAATCACACGAATCAACAAGTCAAAAAATATAACATAAAAATTAAGAACAGGAATGACGTTACTCTAGGAATAAAATAAAGACAAAATGAAATAAACAGGTGCTGAGAATAAAGCGCTAGCTGAGAACATTCACCAATAGAGGTGGATGCAGTTGCAGTTTTGAAGCCTGCTGTCTTCCATTAAATGTGATGGAAAAATGAAGGATTGTAGATGTTCGGCAGTCCTCCTAATGGCTGGTGTCAATGCCTATCACATTTACAAAAAATAAGATAGACTGCTTGGCTGTTGTCTGTGGTAAAGTAAGGGAAGACATGCAAAACACAAAGTATGAACAATGAAACTTTAATTAAATTGGAAACAAATTATGAACAAAGAGAATCCCTTGGCTATGTACAGTGCAAACAAACAAGTAAAAAAATATAACATAAAAATTAAGAACAGGGATGATGTTACTCTAGGAATAAAATAAAGACAAAATGAAATAAACAGGTGCTGAGAATAAGGCGCTAGCTGAGAACATCCACCAATAGACAGAGCGTATATCAGTTAGTTGTTTTCAGCTTGAGAGCACAAGATATTCTAACTTCAATGACTGGTTCAAGCCCAGACATCGGCTAGGTAGAGAGCACTGAGGTGCAGAGGTACAGTTGTGCAGTCGGCGGGTCACCAATCAGAAGCAGGCAGGCTGGAAATGGTAGTTTGGTGGTTGACGACAGTGGCGAGCTAGCATGGAGGGAGTGTGGAGTGGGGGGAGTTTAGGGTACGTTTTACCCCCTGGTCAAAACGTTTTGTGCTACTGGTATACGTATCTTGAAGGTAGCATCTTACTATTGTATGTATATGAGTAACTTTATGTAGGGAAGAACAGGCTCAATCTCTCTTGAAAGAGATTACCGTCACAGTTATATATAAGTATCTGCATGTTTTGTTCACCATAACGAACCACTAAAATAGTGGTTCGTTATAGTGGTATAAGCTGGTATAGTAAGTCCAGACAGTAAAAGGTGGTCACACAGAGTCAGCAGACAATGCTACCTCCCTTCCCACTAAGATTACTCCTCCCACTTCAGTGCTAAATATCACCACAATCCTGCTATTATCAGAACCCTGGTCAGTTTTACCACAGTCAGGGGTCTTCTGTAATAATATCATCGCTACATAATAGCATGAACAAGTATATTATGCCATTTTTAGGCAATGCTGTGGTCACAAGCTGAACAGCAGTGCTGTTAGCACATGCTGCGTGCATCAGGCTTGGTGGCTCACTCAATACTGAGGCCCTTAACACTCGTGAATTTGGCCCACTATTTTTTTTTTTAAATGGTGTCTGTTTACAAGAGCCCTGATGAAGGTGTGGTGAACCCCATGTATCCGCGGGGTGTTTAAATCTTGCATAGTACTCCAAAGCATCATTTGATACGATGCACAATTTACTGCAAGTCAGTCAAAGCATCATATGATGCGATGCGCAACTAAATGGTTAAGGAAAGGAAGAATAATACTGGTCTGCCATTGTGAGGGAATATTTCCGTAAGTCCAGCATAGGTTGTAATAGTTTTGAAGAGTACTATGTGCAGTCGATGGAAGATATTTAATGAGTTCATAGGGAATTCCATCCTCTCCAGGTGCCTTGCCAAGAGGTAAGCGGATTAAGGCTAATTGTAGCTCACTTGAGGTGTACATGTTGTTGACACCGAGTATGGGTAGCAGTATGGCACGGTCAATTTCTTGTCTGAGGAGGAGTTCTTGGGCATGAAGGAAGGGTGTTGAGAGGGTAACTTTAAGACATTCAGCAAGAACATTTGCATGCTCCTGAGGTGTTTGACAGAGTGAACCATTGATCATCAGGGGAAACGAAGGGAATGTTGGGCGACCTTTAACCCTTAAACTGCGCAACACTTCATATGACGTGTTGAGTAACTTGCTATAAATTGCGCATCACGTCATATGACGTGTTGGAGTACTACACAAGATTTAAACGGCCCATGGATACACGGGGTTCACCACACCTTCACCAGGGCTCTTGTAAACAGACGCCATTTAAAAAAAAATCGTGGGCCAAACTCCTGGGTGTTAGGGGCCTCAGTATTGAGTGAGCTACCAAGCCTGACGCACGAAGCATGAGCTCACAGCACTGCTGTTCAGCTTGTGACCACAGCATCACCTAAAAATGCCATAATATACTTGTTCATGCTATTATGTAGCGATGATATTATTACAGAAGACCCCTGACTAGGGTTCTGATAATAGCAGGATTGTGGTGATATTTAGCGCTGTGCTCCATGGAGGGAGGAGTAATGCTGTGCGAGGGAAGGGTAGTGGCGTTGTCTTCTGACTGTGTGTGGCCACCTTTTATTGACTGCACTCACCATACCAGCTTAGTGGTTCGCTATGGTGAACACAAATGTAGATACTTATATATAACGTGTGTATAGAGGGTATAAACAGCAAGAGGAGTAGGTTGGGAGCCGCCATTTTGGTGAGGGAGGTGGCGTCATCTGCACGATTTATCATGTTGTTTACTGGTTACCACGATGGTCTTTGGGCACCATACCAGTTTACTTGTACAAGTATGGTGAATAAAACAGGTAGATATTTATATATAATGTGTGTGTATATAGCGTAATAACACCACAAACAGTATTGTTGTAGGAGAAATATTAGTCCGTCTGGCCTTGAGGGCGGCAGCCATCAGCTGACTGTGTGAGGTCCTACGTCTTTGTGCCTTTACTCACCATACAAGCTTAGATGTACAGTTATGGTGAACAAAAACATGTAAATACTTATATATAACGTCTGTATATAAAAGCAAAAACAGTATGGTGGGTGGAGAATGGTTGCAAGTCAGGTGAGGTGAGGGAGGGAGGGAGGGAATGGCAGCCAGTAGCGGGCTGCTACTGCCACTGCCACTCAGCATACCAACTTAGTGGTTCGTTATGGTGAAGACGAATGTAGATACTTATATATAGCGTCTGTATATAGTGAATAAAAACAAAAACAGTATTGTGGGAGGAGAATGTGGGTGAGTGTTATAATGTTATATAAGTATGTATAATTCACTGAATTATACATTCCAAATTTTCCACGTGTCAATTTTCCTACACTTTCAAGCCTTTATGCCTGTTTTGTTACCGTTCACTATTCACCGTATCACTTTTCACTATAATAAGTATACCGAGGTAAGTATATGTAGACTTGGGCCTGGTGTAGGCACTACGTTCCCATGTGGGCTGGTGAGAGGTGGTTATTCTCTATTAAACACAAAGTTCTAATGGCTTCACTGTATTTCTCTTTCCTAAATGTGGTCTTACAATTTGTGATAACTGTGATCCGTGTTCTATCACTGTAATACTAATATGACTGAATATATTGAAGTTTATTCCCAGAACACGCAAACCCCACGTCCCTCCCATGCACAGACAACTGGGTAACGTAGCTAATGTCCCGGTCTAACATAAAGTACATTAGCCCGATAAGCTCAAGGGAGCATCCGGGGCTCACCCAGAAAATGGCATTTCACTACATTCAACTCTGGTTTTATGGATGTGCAAATTGAGAAAATCGTTTAGGCTTTAACACTTATTTTCTGGGGGAAGCCCCGTCGGCTCCCCGGAGTTTTCCAGGCTGATATGCTAATGTCAGACTTTGGCATCAGTCATATGTATGGAGTTCTGTGGGCCTACCGGGGACCACGAGCCAGAACCTGGGCCCCCCTCAGAAGAAGTACAAAGAGCAATGACCTATAGAAACCCCAGTGTGGTTGGAATTGGAAGCATTCTATGTCTACCATTGTCCGGGTCAGGCACCCAGAAAGGTAAGCGTCCCAAAACAAACCCTTATTATGGTGAAAATTGCGACGAATAGCCGAACAAGTGGATAAAACTCCTCCAAACAGAAGCAGACAAACGAGTTTGATGTCACACATCACCGCGCCGCTGTCTGTGCTGCTCCCCCCTCCCCGGTAAGGGGGAAGGGGGAGCCCCAGACCCCACGCTAGCAATCCACCTTTCAGTTCTGAGGCTGATGCTATAGGCAACAGTCGTGTGCTCTGGCTCCAGTGGTTGTTTCAGCACTGTGCTGTGTGTGTGGTGACTCTCTTCTAAGTGGTGCATGAGCCAGGTGTGATTCTTCAGTACTCGGGCTGTATGCGCCTAGGGTTTCCTTCCCTAGGTGCCTAGTAAGTACTGCCCTTGGGACTTGGGGCAACCTTCCACAAGTTCCTTGGGTTCTGCCAGGCCAGTTACTGCTTGGTTTTCGGCCGCCCTTTGTGCACTTGGGTGTTCTGTCTCCCTTGTTCGCCTCAGGGTAGGGGACAGTTTGCACTGGTAGGGGCGCAGGGTATTGCGCAGCTTGTTTTCTCCAATCATAGCGGCCAGCTCTGTTTTGCCTAGGTACACCTGTCCTGCGGGGTTTTCTTTTTCTTTTTGTTTGACTGCCTGGTAGGGAGGGGGGTCTGCCTTGGTTTTTGCCCCCTGTGTCCTGAGTACTCTTCTGTTTCCGGTGGTTCCCCCCTGCTTGGTCCCCGTGAATGTACTCATCCCGGGGGTTCAGTTCTTAGAAGGTTGTTTGGTAGACTTGGGCGCCGGTTAGCAATACCCTGCCTGGGCTTCCCAGAGCGTGAGTTCCGTCTCAGGACCCCTGGGAATCCCCATAGGGGCGCGTGGGTCCGATGGATGTGACCCCTGATTCCCCTCCTTGCTTTGTGCGAGTTTGTGGGTTGCTCTGTCCCCTTCTCTCAGGGTGACTCTCATTGTTTTTGCCTCCGTCTGCTACCTGTGGGGTCAGTGGCACCGTCGACCCAGAGTCCTGTGAGTTTCGTTGCTTGTTGTGACTCGGTTAACCGATCTTATGCTGACTATGCGGGTGCAGACAGTATGGGGATTGCACGTTGGGTTCAGGTGGTTGCAACGCGCTAGGTTATTTGCTCACCAGAAGCGCCTAGGCTGCCCTGTTTTGGTTGTTGTGACGGGGCTTGAGGGGTGTTGGTTGCTTCAGTTTTGTTGCTCGCCCCCTTGTCTTTCCCCTATTGTGATTTCGTTTGGTTTCCTCCCCCCCCCCCTTTCCTTTCTCCCTGCATCTGGATCTTTTTCGTCTGTGGGTTCGGGGTCGGGGCAGGGATTCGATGGTCTTGAGACTCGGGCGGTCTCTGGGGTTTCCCCTTCAGGGTAGTGACGGAGGCATTCGAGCCTGTTCCTCCAGTCTGGTTGTATGAGTCTGCCAGTGGGCTCCCTTCCTCAGTACTTTTCCGGCTGCCCCGCCTTTTTCTTGTGAGGCTGGGGCTTTGGGAGGACAGCTCAGTCCCGGGGCCTGCCGTGGAGGTTCCCGGGGTTGGGGAGGGGCGGACTTGTGGGGCCTCGTGCTCCGTTGGACCCCGCTGGGATTTTCTACCCTCTGAGCGGGGCTTACAGTTACGGGGAGTGGGTTTTTTTCTTTCTCCCCCTCTGCGTATGAGTTGTTGTGCATCAGCCCCCTGCTTTTGTGATTTTGTGTTTGCTTCTGTGAGATCTCGGGGGATTTGGGAAGTTCTTCGATTCTTCCCGCATTATTGGAACGTCTGTCATCTTTCGGTGACGCTTACCTCCAGTCCTTTTTGGACTCATTGGTCCTCTTCCATGCTTCTTCTTGGTTTTCGATACTGTCTCGTTCTTTTGTTATTATATCTTCTCTCCGTGCTCTGTCTAGGAACTGCTAATGTTTTTGCAATACTCCTTGTTGGTGCCCTCCCGCTGGGTGGGGTTGTACGGTTTGGACCTCATGCGTCCTGCGCATGCGCCGTGGGAGTTTGTTTTGTTCTAGACAGTATATATAAGTGCTGGTGTTCCGCGTCCTTTTTCTCTCGGGTGCTTCGCCTCTCTCGCTCCTCTTGTCTCTCTAGTCCGTGCCCCATAGATGATAGGGGTGTTCTGGATTGCCACTATGGGGAGGATGCTGGGTTTTCCCTGCATATGGGTGTGGGGTGCCTCATTCGACTCTACCCTACTCTTCTCCTGCAAGTGCTGCTCTGGCCTTCTTCCTCTGGCAGTGCTTCCGGCATCTTCTCGGCTATGTTGTGTCTTGACACGTTCATGCCTACATTCTGCAGGTGAGTTTATGCAATCTGGTGTCTCTTTCAGCCAGATGCTGGTTCGTTGTTTTTGGATTCGAATATCAGAACATAAGAACAAAGTTGACTGTAGAGGGCCTATTTGCTCATACGAGGCAGCTCCTATTATACCCATCTGGTCCCACTCATATGCATGTCCAATTCATGCTTCAGTCAATCAAGGGGCCCCACCTTCGCCATGTTACGAGGTACGATGGTGGAGGTAAATGTTATGGGGTAAATGTTACAATGTGTCAGGATGTTATGAGGTGACATTTTGCTACAGTTCTGATACTGGTAATGCGTGTTGGGTTTGGTTGTGGCGTTTTGTTTGGCCCTTGCCAGCTTCTTCCTGGGGCCTTCCTTGTTCGTCTGTGTAATTTTTTACACGTTGGGTCACAGCCCCATTTTTCGTGGTCTTGTCTGGGTCACTCATTCCTTGCCTGTCTTGCAATGCCTGGCTTAGCCCTTCCGTGTACATTGGCTTCTCTGGACTCACCTAGTTGTCCTTACTTAGCTGTGCTTGCGGGGGTTGAGCTCTGGCTCTTTGGTCCCACCTCTCGGCTGTTAATCGCCTGACATAGACATGGCCTCTGTGTTGTTGGGCCTGTCCCTTTCATTCCCATTGCTGCCTGTCTTCCTCATTCCTCATCTTCCTTCTACACTCGTGTCCCTCGCTGCTGGTGCTTGGACTGTTTTTCTAGTGCGTATGGCTTGTTATCCTGTATCCGCTTCAGGTCGCTTGACCTGCAGGGTACTATGTTAGGGGTTAATTGGATTGTTTTGCATGTCGGTTTCTCATCAGGACTTGACGTCTGTGAGAGGCCCTGTAGGAGGTTGGTTTACACTTGTTTGTGTTGTGCTAAGTGTCAAGGGATGTAATGGTTCTGATGTTACCTTGCCCCTCTCGTTACACATTGTTGCGTGGTTTAGTATGTGCTTCTTAGCTCTCCTTCTGCTACCTTGCAGTTGCCCTGCAGCGTTTCCGGGGCTTAGCGTCCCCACGGCCCGGTCGCTGACCGGGCCTCTTCGTTGCTGGACTGGTCACCCAGGCTGTTTGATGCAGCTGTGCGCAGCCTTACGTATTGCTTACAGCCTGGTTGATCAGGTATCCTTTGGAGGTGCTGATCCAGTTCTCTCTTGGTCGCTGTGAGGGGTCGGCCAG
>WNGS01063839.1:594600-616593 GCA_020271785.1 Procambarus virginalis | reverse complement strand
GCTTCGTCTCGGCAACAGTATGAAGTCTCCTGGCGGTCCTTCGGTTCTTTTTGGACTTCGTCGTTGTGTTGCGCTTCTGTTGGGTGTTGTCCTTTCTCTCTCTCGGTTGTTTCAGGACCGTAACCTTATGCCTAAATATTGCCAGTATCGTGCAGTGCTGGCGAAGCCGCTACAGCTTCCTTTCGGTATTGATGTTACTTCTGCGCCGTTCACAAGCTGTGTCTTGCATTGTTTCACCTCCGGGCTGCTCATGCACTGCCTGAGCCCTCATGGTCTTTGGACAAAGTGCTCTCTTTTCTTCTTCTCAGTTTGTGGTGGCCCCTTCGTTTCAGGATTGTTTCCAAGGCTCTTTTTCTGTTGGCATTGGCCTTTGGGGGTGGGTTGGGGAGTTTCATGCTCCTCTCCAGTGCAGGGGTTTGCTCTTATGGTCTTTGTGATAGTTTTGTTCATTTGCAGCCATCTCCTTCTTTAATGGCGAAGAATGAGACTTCTGCTTTGGAGGGGTCTCTGGGTTGTTGATACTTGGTTGGTCAGGCCAGGGGTGCATCATGTTTTGTGTCAGGTTGCGGCTCTTCGCCATTATTTGCGCACCAAGGCTTCTGTGTCTGGGGACGCGCTTTGGGTTGATCCGGTTTCCCTTCTTCCCTGTTCGAGGGAGCGAGTCTCCCAGGTGGTCCACAGACTTCTTAACACTTTCGCCCCGGTAACGACACAGCATTGCATCGTTTGTTTAGTTGAAGCATTCCCGGTAACGACGCAGCATTACGTCATTTTCGGCGGCAAATTGGCGGCGGCTTCGGAGGGGCAAACAGTGGTTTGGATATTATATGCATATACTCTGTAGGGAATTTCATTGCGAATACATTGATACCAAAATGAAAGACCTGGGCCAGAATTGAGGTAACAAAGTTGAAAACAGTATACCATTTTATTAGCGCTCACTGGGATTATGCTCCGTCACTTTCTCTGTTTGCCGTGGGTGGTACGCCTGGCTTTTGGACTTTATATTTGCATATACTCCTGTAGGGAATTCTATTGCGAACACAGGGATTGTCGATTCCAGAATGGTCCAGGACGGTAGTGTGTGTCTGGTCAATATACTTTAGCCACGTTATTGTGACTCATCGCCTACATCCTCAAGTGTTTGTGTTCTATGTTTTGTGATTATTGATATGCCTTTTGCCACTTTAGCGCTCATAATGTCCTTTATCTTAGCCAGTATTGTGCATATCATTGACTGAGATTTGTTGTACTGCCTTGCTAGTTCAACAACCCGCACACATCTTCATATAAATTTATATATATATATATATATATATATATATATATATATATATATATATATATATATATATATATATATATATATAAATAAGTTACCAAGGTTACCAGCAAACATCGAAAACTCCTAGATGATGTGGAACGGCTACTACTGGTGTGGATGAATGAACGTCAATTGCATGGCGATAGTTTCTCTGAAGCTATCGTTTGCGCTAAGCCTAGGATGCTGTATGTGGACCTTGTCAGGAAAATAAAAGGTGCGTCGTCTGAAGATGAGCAGGTATTTAAGGCAAGCCGTGGCTGGTTCGAGAACTTTAAGAAGAGGAGCGGTATACACAATTTTGTGCGACATTGGGAGGCTGCCAGCTCTGATAAAGCTGCTGCCCAGGTTTGTGCCAGAGTTCCCGGAATTTGTTGATCGGGAGTAGTTCCTGCCCCAACAAGTTTTCAATTGTGACGAGACTGGGCGGTTTTGGAAAAAAACTGATGAAGAGGACCTACATCACGCAAGAGGAACAATCGTTGCCTGGCCATGAATCGATGATCACGTTACCCTCGTGCTCTGTGCCATTGCAAGTGGTAATTGCAAGGTCAAGCCGCTGCTCGTCTACCACTCTGAATATCCATGAGTGTTCAAGGCGTTTAAGGTGCACAAGACACGGTTGAATGTGATGTGGAGGTCGAACAGGAAGTCCTGGGTTACGCGGATTTTCTTCAGTGAATGGGTAAATGACGTTTTCGACCCCACGGTGAGGAATTATCTCGTTGAGAAGCAGTTACCAATCAAGGCCTTGCTTGTGCTCGATAATGCACCTGCGCATCCTCCACAACTGCAAGATGATCTGTTCCCTGAGAATCAGTTCATCACCATATCTTCTTTTTTTTTGTCAGCAAGTTTCTTCCTCCAAACACCACTCCAATCCTCCAACCCATGGACCAGCAAGTCATTGCTAACTTTAAGAAGCTCTACATTAAGGCCTTGTTGGAGAGATGTGTTCATGTGATTGACACCAGAAAGCTAACCCTCAAACAATTCTAGAAGGACCAGTTCAATATCATGGGGGGCCTTGCGTTTGATAGATAAGGCCTGGGAAGGAGTGTCACGGAGGACCGTGACACTCCTTCCCGTGATAGAAAAATGAGGGCAGTGATCAGAGGCAATGTATTGGACTGAAGAAATGTCACAAGTGGAGTACCACAGGGTTCAGTTCTTGCACCAGTGATGTTTATTGTCTACATAAATGATCTACCAGTTGGTATACAGAATTATATGAACATGTTTGCTGATGATGCTAGGATAATAGGAAGGATAAGAAACTTAGATGATTGTCATGCCCTTCAAGAAGACCTGGACAAAATAAGTACATGTAGCGCCACTTGGCAAATGGAATTTAATGTGAATAAATGCCATCTTATGGAATGTGGAACAGGAGAACATAGACCCCACACAACCTATATATTATGTGAGAAATCTTTAAAGAATTCTGATAAAGAAAGAGATCTAGGGGTGGTTCTAGATAGAAAGCTATCACCTGAGGACCACATAAAGAATATTGTGCGAGGAGCCTATGCTACGCTTTCTAACTTCAGAATTTCTTTTAAAATACATGGTTGGCAATATACTAAAGAAATTGTTAACGACTTTTGTTAGGCCAAAGCTAGAATATGCAGCGGTTGTGTGGTGCCCATATCTTAAGAAGCACATCAACAAACTGGAAAAGGTGCAAAGACATGCTACTAAGTGGCTCCCAGAACTGAAGGGCAAGAGCTACGAGGAGAGGTTAGAGGCATTAAGTATGCCAAAACTAGAAGACAGAAGAAAAAGAGGTGATATGATCACTACATACAAAATAGTAACAGGAATTGATAAAATCGATAGGGAAGATTTCCTGAGACCTGGAACTTTAAGAACAAAAGGTCATAGATATAAACTAGCTAAACACAGATGCCGAAGAAATATAAGAAAATTCACTTTCGCAAACAGAGTGGTAGACAGTTGGAACAAGTAGGGGAGAAGGTGGTGGAGGCCAAGACCGTCAGTAGTTTCAAAGCGTTATATGACAAAGAGTGCTGGGAAGACGGGACACTACGAGCGTAGCTCTTATCCTGTAACTACACTTAGGTAATTACTCTACATGGCGAAACTTGTGGCCTAAGGATGTCCCTGAGCGAGACTTCGAAGGTTTCGGTCCTGCACCTGCATCTGCATCCGCACCTGTGGATGACCTGAACTCTCTTTTAGTGGATGATATTGTTGCTCTGGGGCACACATTGGGTCTAGAGGTGGATGCCACTAATGTACAGGAGTTGGTTTAGGAGCACAGTGATGAACTGACCACGAGGAACTCCTGGAACTGCAGAAAGAGCTGGTGCAACAGGAGGTAAAGGAGCTCTCATCGGGGAAGGAGGAGGTCTGCGAGGATGCTATCCCATCCACTGAGATCAGGAACAGGTTGGGCATGTTCGAGAAGGTGACCGCATTCGCGGAAAAGCATCACCCTGATAAGACAGTGACAACACGTTGCGTGAACTTGTTCAATGAGAATGTGCTGTCTCGGTTTAGGGACATCCTAAAATGTAGACAACACAAGTGGCACTCGATACGGTCTGTGGACAGGGTGAGAAAAGATGTGAAAGCGATATTGAACCACAACCCGGTCCCAGTGGGGTTAAATTCTTGAAAAGAGTGAGCCCGTCTAACCCATGGGTGGAGATTCCTCCTCACCGTAACCCCTCTGTACACATGGGAACAATCAAACAAAACATTTATTTTACATGTACAGTATCATATTACCAGTGTATAATGTCATATTGTTTTGAAGTTGAACGGATTATTTGTATTTACATTATTTTGAATGGGGAAATTGTTTTGGATGACGTCGGTTTCACATGACAACGACGGCGCCGGAACGGATTAAATACGTTATTCGAGGTACCACTGTACTTATTATGACCAGGTCTTCTTGAAAGGCATTACAATGAACTAAGTTTCTTATCCTTCCTATTATCTTGGCATCATCTGCAAACATGTTCATATAATTTGTATTCCATCTAGTGGATCATTTATGTAGACAATGAACATCACTGGTGAAAGAACTGAACCTTGTAGAACTCCACTTGTGATATTTCTCCAATTCGATACATTGCCTCTTAATACTGCCCTCATTTTTCTATCAGAAAATTTTTCATACATGTTAGTAGCTTACCTGTCACCCCCTCCAATATGTTCCAGTTCCCAGAATAATCTTATGTGGAACTCTGTTGAAAGCCTTTTTTAGGTCCAGATAGATGCAGTCAACACAACCATCTCTTTCCTGTGTGTGTGTGTATCCAACCTGTCATTTTTGTGCAGTTGTGACGGCTACTTTATTATGTTCTTTAACCCTTACACTGCTAAGGGGTCCTGGGGACATTTACCCCTGTGCGCAAGAAAAAAAAATTCAAAATTTTTTTTCGTCTTCTAAACACGTTATTTGTGTCTTCTGAGCACGGGAAAAATAACAAAAAAATCGTAGGTGACATATTTGGGCGCAATTGACCGAGGAAGTCTGGCAAAAAGTGGGCGTTGACAGAGCGATCGTCAGGGCCGTCAGCGTCACCCGCGCTGACAGATGGGAGTTGCCACAAAGATATTTTTACCTAATTGTTTCAATGTCTCGATTTTTTTTTTTATTTTTTTGCAGTAATATTATTCAATAGTGTGTATTGTAATATATTTATATAATAAAAGTGGTGAATAACCGCTATACTCAAAAGAGTATGGTGTGCATATTTGTGATTCTATTATTATGTTTATAAAACAATAAACAAACAGTTTTACTGCTATTACACTCTATACACAGGTTTATGTAAGTATCTGCATGTTTTGGTCACCATAACGAACCACTAAGTTGGTATTGAGAGTCGAAAAGCAACGAAGAGTTACCGCCACACACCAGCCAGCCACTCGCTGCCACTCCCTCAACACACGCACTAAACTTTCTCCCCAACAATACCATTTGTGGTGTTATTACACTATATACAGACGTTATATATAAGTATGTATATATTTTGTTCACCACAACTGTACAGCTAAGCTGATATAGTTAGTTCAGGCACTAAGAGTCGTCGGTATACACAGCTGGCGGCTGGCGGCTCCTCACTCTTTCAAGGTCACACGCACTAAACTTTCTCCCCCAACAATACTGTTTGCAGTGTTATTACCCTATATACACATATTATATATAATATCTGCATGTTGTATGCACCGTAACTGGACACCTAAGCTTGTAGTGCGCCCAAAGAGCATAGTGGCCACCCTCTAAACAGCTAGACAAATCGTGCAGACGAGTCACCTCCGTCACCCAAATGGCTCCTCCCAGCATAACCCTTTTGCTGTTATTACACTAATACACACATTATATATAAGTATCTACATTTGTGTTCACCATAGAGAACCACTGAGCTGGTATGGTGAATGTAAACAATAACAGGTGGCCACACAGTCAGTAAACGATGCTGTCTCCCTCCGTCTCTCAGCATCACTCCTCCTACAGCGCTAATTATTACAACAATCCTGCTATTATCACAACCCTGGTTATTTATATCACAGTCAGGGGTCATCTGTAATATTGTCATCGCTAAATAATAACAATATATATTTATTTTGACATTTTCGGCGATGCTGTGGTCACAAGCTGAACAGCAATGCTGCTCGCTCATGCTGCGTGCGCCAGCCTTGGTTGCTCCAACAGTAATGTGCCTCTCACACCTGAGAATATTGCCCACGATTTTTTTTTTAAATTGCGTCTGTTTACAAGAGCCCTGAGGAAGCTAATGTGAACCCCGTGTAGCCGCGGGCCATTTGAATCGGCGCGTGGCACCCTATGGCGTATATATACGCCATGCGCACCGTGGGACATGTTACTCAGGGCGTATATATGCCATGCGCAGTGTGGTGGGACATGTTACTCAGGGGCGTATATATACGCCATGCGCAGTTTAAGGGTTAAAGGTAAGGTCTTCCGACTGAGTACACCCAGATCCTTTACATGCCTTTTATCTATGTTAGATTTGCCTGAGTTTTGTACGTGGTTTCCGTTTTTATATTTCATTTTTTCATAGCGCATGAGCTGGAACTTATCTTCGTTAAAACCATATTATTTTCTGTAGCCCATGAAAGACCTGATCTACATCTGATTGAAGGTTTGCCGTGTCCTCTATGTTGCCTACTCTCATGAAGATCCTAGTGTCATTGCAAAGGATGATACAGTATATAGGTTGTGTTCTTGTCTATGTCTGATATAAGGATGAGAAAAGTACTGGAGCAAGCACAGTACCCCTGGGGGGACTGAGCTCTTCACGGTTGATGGGCTGGATTTTATTTGTTGACTATTACACATTGGGTTCTGTTAGTCAGGAAATTGTTAGATCATTCTGCCTATTTTTCCAGTAATTCCTTTTGAACGCATTTTATGTGCAATAACACCATGGTCACATTTATCAAAAGCTTTTGCAAAATCTGTGTAAATTACATCAGCATTTTGTTTGTCTTCCATAGCATCTAATGCCTTATCATAGTGGTCCAGCAGCTGCGACAGGCAAGAGCGCCCTGTTTTGAAACCATGTTGTCCGGGGGTTGGAGATGCTGTGATTCCATATATTTGTGATCTTACTTCTTAGCACTCTCTCAAAATTTTATGATGTGCGATGTAGTGCTATCGGTCTGTAATTTTTTGCCTCTGCCTTATTTCCTCCTTTACGAAGTGGTGCTATCTCTGCTGTTTTAGTATTTCAGGGATAACTCCAGTATCTAGGCTTTGTCTCCACAGAATGTGAAGGCCTGCGATAGTGGTTTTTTACAGTTCTTGATGAATATGGAGTTCCAAGAATCCGGGCCGGGTGCAGAGTGCATAGGCNAACCTCTCCTCGTTAGAGCTGTCGGGGTGATGATTCGCCTCTCCTTCAACGCCGGCTTCAACTTGCGATTGATGCCGTGTCGTCTTGGGCCACCGATCATGGCTTCAGGTTCTCTACGTCTAAGACTTGTGCTATGACTTTTACTCGGAAGCGTGTCGTTCTTCGTCCTTCTTTGTCGCTTTATGGTCACCCCATTGTGTACAGGGATTCCGCTAAGCTTTTGGGGTTTATTTTAGACACTCGTTTGTTTTGGTCGCCCCATATCTCTTACCTCTGAGTTGAATGCTCTAAGGCCCTTACCCTCCTTCAGGTGTTGTCCCATATTTCTTGGGGAGCAGATAGGCGCACTCTCCTCGCTTTATATTCCTCTCTCGTCCTGTCTAAACTCGATTATGGTTGCCCTGCTTACTCGTCTGCTTCTCCTTCTACTCTTTACCGTCTTGATGTTTTGCACCATACTGGGATGCGCCTCAGTTCTGGTGCCTTTCATTCGAATCCTGTCCTCAGCTTATATGTTGACACTGGCTTCCTATCTCTCCAGGACCACCGTGATCGCTACTGTCTTCGCTATCTTGCGCGGTCCTTACAACATCCTTCCTCTCGCCTCTGTCATGCTTTAACTTTTACCCCTCCTGTGGTTCCTGTTCCTCTTCACCACCTCCCTCTTCCTGTCCGGTTATCTCGCTTACAGGACTCTCTTTCGGTTCATATTTCTAATATTTCTCCTCGTGTTGTTCCTTCTTTGCCCCCCGTGGAGAGTCCCCCTCCTGCAGTTTTGTACTTACTTAACCTGCATCACTAAAGCTTTTACCCCTCCTATGGTTCTGAAACTCCTTTTCCTTGTGCACTTTTCTTCACACTTCCGCTCCTTTTCCATCTTCACCGATGGGTCTAAGTCTGCGGACGGGTAGGCCACTCTGTTGTTTTTCCTGACAGCACTTATTTGTGCTGTCAGGAAAAACAAAAAATTTGTGCTTACCTCTGGAGACTCGCATCTTCACAGGAGAACTTTATGCTATTCTCTCTGCTCTTCGTCTCCTGCTTTCTCGTTGTCAATCTTCCTTTGTAGTTGTTGTTGACTCTCATAGTGCCCTCATGGCTCTCGGGTCCTTAAATCCAATTCATCCAGTGGTTGTCGAGATACAGCATTGGCTGTTTCTTATTCACAGTAAATATAAGTCGGTTGAGTTTTGCTGGGTTCCCAGCCATATTGGTGTGTCTTGAGCGCTCTAAATGAGCGTGCAGATGCTGCCTCTAGGGAAGCTGTCCGCTCCTGTTCCATCTCTCGTAAAAGTATTCCTTATTCCGACTTTTACCCAGTTATTCATTCCTCCATCCTTACCCGTTGGCAGGCTTGTTGATCTTCTGATAATGATAAACTTCTTACTCTTAAAGAGTTGTGTGTCCTCATGGCTGTCCTACCACCGTAACCAGCGATGGGAAACGGCTATGGCGAGATTGTGTATTGGCCATACTCGCTTAACTCATGGTCACTTAATGGAGTGCTGCCCTGCTCCTTATTGTCCAAATTGCATTGTTCCTCTTATATTCGTGCATATCCTTGTTGAGTGTCCTGACTTCCGGGACGAGTGTGTGTCTTGTTTTCCGACCGTCCCTCGCGGTCTTTTGTTCCTCGATAGAATTCTTGGTGAATTGGATACTTTTCATATCGTTCGCCTGATGCGTTTCTGTTCTCGTATTGGCATCCTTGGTGATATTTAGTGCCCGCTGATTATTCTGCACATTTGATGGTGCTACATAGCCTTCCCTGTTTGGTGCCTTCTTTTGATAATTACTTACTGACACCACTAGGTGTGGGGTATGGTGTGGTGGATGGTGCGAGTGGTGTCGGGGATCTATCTTGAGGTTATCTTGAGATGATTTCGGGGCTTTAGTGTCCCCGCGGTCCAGTCCTCGACCAGGCATCCACCCCCAGGAAACAGCCCGTAGCAGCTGTCTAACTATCAGGTTCCTATTTACTGCTAGGTAACAGGGGCATCAGGGTGAAAGAAACATTTTGCCCATTTGTCTCCGCCTCCACCGGGAATCGAACCTGGAACCTCAGGACTTCAAACCCGAAGCACTGTCCACCCAGCTGTCAGGCGGTGTGAGTGGTGTGGGGAATGGTGAGAGTGCTTCCCTTGACAACTTCTACCACTGACAACCTGCCTCCCATGAGAATACGTAACTTACACCACCTGCCCCCCTAACAATCAACCCTAACTACTAACAGCACTTGCCCCCTGACACCATTTTATCACCATTTTTATCACCATTTCTCCCTAGAAACAATGGGTAAGGATAATAATATGCTGTATAACTGTTTACACTTTGGCGAATCACAATTGATGACAGCCAGCTCCGATGCTCGGCCTCGGTGACCGCTTGGACGAACATTCCTCGCTTAATCGAACATTTGTATGTTCCACTGAACATTTGGTACCGAATTCAATTTGTTCGGCTCTTCCGGGAATTCGATAGAGCGAGGTTCGTTAGACTGAGGAAGCACTGTATGTACTAGGACTAAACGGGTACCTAACCTGTCCACCCGGTCAGGTTAGGGAGCCGGGGAGCCGGTCGGCTGAGCGGACAGCACGCTGGACTTGTGATCCTGTGGTCCTGGGTTCGATCCCAGGCGCCGGCGAGAAACATTGGGCAGAGTTTCTTTCACCTTATGCCCCTGTTACCTAGCAGTAAAATAGGTACCTGGGTGTTAGGCAGCTGTCACAGGCTGCTTCCTGGGGGTGGAGGCCTGGTCAAGGACCGGGCCGCGGGGACACTAAAAAGCCCCGAAATCATCTCAAGATAACCTCAAGATAACCCAGCAAGGCAAGCCATGTATACAATTATGTTGCCATGTCCTACTCAAATGAATACTTGAACCAACACACATACATATATAATATTATATTTATATTTCTTATTAAATGAAATACTGCGAGAATCTAGACAAACATTGATTCATAACAAAGGCCAGATCCAAATTTGTACAGTTAAATAATAGAGCCAATGGGGAGTAGAAATGCTATAGTCACAGAGAGCACTATATAAACATCTGAGATCCACGACTGCTCAATACCCTCCCACCAAGCATAAGAAATATTGTCGGAACAAAGGTGGACTTGTTTAAAAATGAATTAGACGTGCTTGCAAGATCAACCAGGTTTAAACATTGGATATATGGGGCTGTGAGCTGCTCATGGCAGCAGCCTACTGGACCAAGTTATCCAAGGCAAGCCTGGCCTCCGACTGGGCTTGGGGAGTAGAACAACTCCTGGAACCCTCTCCAGGTAAACTACAGGTACAACTCTGATTTTAATCATAACTTACTGTGTTTATTCTGTCAACAGTATCAGAGTGTGGGATGCTAGAGCAAGCCCAAGCAAGGCATGCATGGTGACAGTCCCCAATGCTCATGACTCTGATGTTAATGTGATCCACTGGAACCGCAATGAACCTTTTATAGTATCAGGTGGTGATGATTCTAAAGTTCAAGTCTGGGATCTGCGACAGTTACAAGTAAGTGTGTCAGTGATCTGGGAGTTTCATAGTGATAAGATGGTGATCTCCATATTAGATTTTAGCCTAATTACTTACTTTAATTTTGACAAGTTTTTACAAGTTTTTTCATGTGATATGAACACTTTTGTGTATTAGCTTGAAACTTTAATTTATGCATGGGAGTATACAGATGGTCGTTGAGCTGAACGTCATCGTAAATCTCTGGTCATTTCCTTAGGCAGTATTAAGCCCTTCCCATAATACTGATGAAGCTCGCTAATGCGGACTATATAGGAAGGACCCCCATCCGGATAGGCCGGTCATCCGGATTAACAGACATTTTACCGGGAAGTCCAAAAATGAACATATTCAATTTTTCTTGTACCCAACCAATGTAATTTGAATTTCCTCACACTATAATTAGTGTAATCACCTAAGTGTAGTTACATGATGAGAGCTATACTCGTGATGTCCTGTCTACCCAGCACTGTCGTGTAACGCTTTGAAAATACTGACAGTTTTGGCCTCTGCTACCAGCTCACATTCACCTGTGTAATTACCTAAATGAAGTTACAGGATGAGAGCTACGCTTGTTGTGTCCCGTCTTCCCAGCGCTCTGTCATATAACGCTTTGAAAGTACTGACAGTTTTGGCCTCCATCACCTGCTCACCTAACTTGTTCTGTCTACCATTCTGTTTGCGAAAGTAAATTTTCTTACATTTCTTCGGCTGCTTTGTTTAGGTTAACCCTTAAACTGCTCAGCATAAGGGAGCATAATTTGAAAAATATTTAAATTATGTGAAAATTACTTAAAAATGTTAAACACATCTCCAACTTATTGGCTTCAACATCGTGAAACTTTTATCAAAATATTTTCAGAAATTGATTTTGGATGAATATTTAAAAAAAAATAATTTGTTGATAAGGAAAACAGCTCCTATTAACTGGAACTTGTGGACAATGCAGTAATAAAGTGATGCAAGCATCTGTCCGCCACAAAGAAGAAGAATAGTAGTAAGAAGTGTCCACAAAGTGGACATGCAGCTGGTGCCTTTATAGCATTGGTGAGTAATACAGAATAACACAAATAATACTGAGTAAGTATGCTATTATGCTCTACATGTATTTTGTTATATATCATATAAATACATTGCCCAATGTTGTTATCAGTTACTTGCAACAATGTCCAAAAAAAAAAAATTCTGTTGGGAGCCCCTTCTGCTCCCTGGAGCTTACTAGGCTGATATGCTGATGTCTGACTTTGGCATCAGTCATGTGTCTGGAGTTCTTATGGGCCTACCGGGGACCACGAGCCAGAACCTGGCTCCCTCAGAGAGGTATGGGGAGCAATGGCCTATAAAAAACCCCGTGTGGTTGGAAGCATTCTATGTCTGCCATCGACCGGGTCAGGCACCCAAAAAGGTAAGCATCCCAAAACAAACCCCTCTTCTGGTGAAAATATTGCTACCAAAAGCCGAACAAGTGGATAAAACTCTCCTAAAAGAAATGAGCAAACAAGGATGCTGTCATACGTCGCTGTGCAACTGTCTGTGCAGCTCCCACCACCTCAGGAGGGGGAAGGGGGAGCCCCAGACCCCTCGTGCCAGCTATCCACCCGTCAGTTCTAAAGCTGATGCCAGAGGCTACGGTCGAGTGCTCTGGCTCCAGTGATAGTGTCAGCACTGTGCTTAAAGTGTGGTGGCTGTCTTCCAGGGGTGCAAGAGCCAGGAGTTATTCTCCAGTACTTGGGCTGCATGCGCCTAGGGTTTCCTTCCCTAGGTGCCCTGTAAGTTCTGCCCCTGGAGCTTGGGGCTACCTTCCACAAGTTTCTTGGGTCCTGCTTCTGCTGCGCCATTTTACTACTCGGTTTTTTGGCCACTCTTTGGGTGCCTGGGTGTTTTGTTTCCCTTGTTTACCTTAGGGTAAGAGGCAGTTTGTATTGGTACGAGGAGCAATGTGCTGCACAGCTTGTTTTCACTGATATAGCGGCCGGCTCTGTTCTGCTAGGGTACGCTGTCCTCTTGTGGGGTTTTCTTTTTGCTTTTGTTTTTGCCTTGTGGGAGGACCTGCCTGGTTTATTGCCACTTGTGCTTGACCTCTAGCAGTCCATTCTATGGTGGTCCCCCCTGCTAGGTCTCTGTGAGTGTACACGTCCCTGGGTTTCAGCTTTAGTAAGGTGGCTCACCCAGATGCCCTGGAGCTGCCCATTTTGCTTATAGGGACTCAGACTTGGGAGTGGAGGTCGCTTCGACCCTGGTTCTGTCCTCCCCCCCCTCGTCCTTCCCCTCGTGTGGTTCGTTCTGGTCCCCCTTTCCCCTTGCTTCCGACCCGAAGTGTCTGAGGGTTTCAGAGCCGGAGCAGGGTTTAGATGGTCTTGAGACTCGGGCAGTCTCGGGGGATGCCCCTTCCCTTATAGCGACGGAGGCGTTTCGAGTCTTGTCTCTGAGCTGAAGCCACCGGGTCTGACCAGTGGTCCCCCTTCCGTCCAGCTTATGTGGCTGTGCCGGCTTTGTCTTTTGAGTCCGGTGCTTTGGGAAATGACTCGGCCCCGGGTCCTGCGGAAGTGGATCCCAGGGCGGGGGAAAGGCTGACTCGGGGGGCCTTGGGCCCCGCTGGACCCTGCCTGGGTATTTCTACCCTCTGAGCGGGGCTTGTTGTTACAAGGAGTGGGGTTCTCTTTGCCCCCTCTGCGTACAAATTGTATTTGGTGTCTGCCCCTCCCCGGGTTCGGTTCCATGTCCCCCCGGGTGCGTCAGTTTCGTTTTTCTGGGGGTTTTCGGCTTCTCGCATCCAACCATCTGCGGTGCGGGCAGCCCTTGAGGCTTACCTCCTGCGTGACCCGAATTATGCCTCGGTGATGGATCCATCTTCCTTCCGGTTTGGGACTTCGTTCTCTTTCTGGGTCTGTTACGAGGTTCCAGAGTCATCCTGGCTTGCGGACTGTCCTGTCTGCTTTGGATGGCTGGCATTCGTTTTGTCGCACCCGCACGCTTGAGTGGCACGAGGCTTCGACAGTGGTTCAGGTTTTCCTAGGGGGCGACCTGGAGCACCTCAATGAGTGCTTGTTTGCCCCTACCCTTTCCCAGGATGTGGACGTGGTGCAGCTCCATGTGCAGGTTCCCTCTTCCTCGGCTGCGCAGGTTGCTGAAAACATGCGCGCTCGTGGCCTTTTGGCTTCGGCCTTGCGTTTCTTTTCCTTCCTGGAGCTGTCTTCGGACTGGCTTACAGAGGATGTGGGGACGCTCGGGACCGTTCCTGGGTCCGGTGCCTTGAGCTCAGCGGCCCGCTCGGCGTCTGCCTTGCTGAAACTGTTTGAGCCGATCTTGCAGGATGCGGTTTCCCTGTTCTATGCTTCCCGGCTCACGTGGGTGCAGGCGGTGCTTGCCTCCTCCTTGGAATTGGCCTGGGACCTGACTCTTAGAATGTTTTTGCCTTTTTGTCCTCTACTTTTTGAAGATTCTGCCATGACGCAGTATGTTCAGGCTACTTGTCGCCCTATGTCTGACTAGTTGGTTCTCCGGAGGTCCTGGGGGGGGGGTGGCCTTCCCAGAGAGGTCGTGCCAGCGCTCGGGGTTCCTCTCGTCGTGGGCCGCAGGTGCCGGGTTTGGGTTCGGACCCGCCTTCGTCTGGTCGGTGCGGTGTTCGCCCTGTGCGGGTTTCTGGGTCTTGTAAGGGGCACCGGCCCTTTCGCGGTTCGCCCCATTGATGGGGCGATGGGGGGGAAGCTTGCGCTGTTCGCTCACTCCTGGTCCCACGATTCGTGGGTGTTTAAAGTCGTTTCCTTCGGCCTGCGGCCCCTCCCCCTTCAGGGGGTTCGGGTCTGACGGGGCAAGCCTCTTCTCCTGCGCTCCGTCGAGTCATCTTGGAGTGGGTTCGCTTGGGCATCGTCAAAACGATGTCGTCCCTCAGGTGGGTTTCCCGTCTGTTTCCAGTGCCGAAATAGGACTGTGCGAACCTGAGGTTCATTCTGGACTTGTCCCGTCTGAACCCCTGGGTTCATTGCCCTTCCTTTCGGATGACTACGCTGTCTCAAGTTCGGCTCCTGTTGGTGTCCCTGAATTTCCGGGACGCTTATTGTCACGTCCTGATTCATCCGGGGTTCAGGGACTGGCTCGGTTTTGTGGTGTGATGTCAAGGTTACCGCTTTCATTGTCTCTCGTTCGGGTTGAATCTGGCACCTTATGTTGGTTGTCGTGTCCCTTCTGCATCTGTTACGTGTTCGGGTATTGGCCTACCTCGACGACTGGCTGGTTTGGGCTCCCAGCCAGTCCATTTGCCTGCTAGCCAGGGATTGGGTTCTTTCCCAGCTCGCCGGGTTCGGATTTTTGGTGAACTGGAGGAAGTCCCAGCCTTTTCCCTCTCAGGTTCGGTTGTGGCTGGATCTTGTGTGGGACTCTCGGACCGCTTCCTTCTCTCTTCCTCCAGAGTCTCTCCTGCGGCTGCGGTCCCACTTGCGCCTGTTTCTGGGAGGCTCCCGGGTCACCCAGCAGTTGCTCAAGGGTTTTGCAGGAACCTGAATTTCGCAATGATTGTCTACCCGCCGGGTTGGGGTTGGCTTCATTGGCTGTTCTGGTTCTTTCGGGGACGTCTCTGCCGTCTCTCACGATCGCTGGGTTTGACCCCCTGGTGCCTTGTTATCGGCTGCTGCGTCGCCGGCTTCCTCTTCAGGTTTTGCGGGGTTCAGTGCCTTGGTGCCTGACCAAGCCCTCGCTTGATGTGTTCACGGACGCGTCGTCTCTTGGCTGAGGCTTTGTGACCAGTGTCCACCAGGCCGGCCAGGGGCAGTGGGGTCCGTCCTTCCGTCGAACCCACAGCACGGTTCGGGAGTTTGCGGCGGTGTGGTTTGCGCTTCAGAGAGTTCAGGTCGCCAGTGGATCAACGATCCGACCCCATTTGGACTGCTTCCCGGTTGTTCATTGCCTGAACCGAGGGGTTCGATTCGATCCTTGGTTCTTTGGCGCTGGTCACTTCGGGTGACTCCTCTGCTGAGTTCTGGGGGTTTGGCTCTCCTGGCTGTTCATGTGTGAGGAGTGTCCAACGTCTTGGTCGACCCCGACTCCTTCCTATGGCTCTGCCAGACGTTCGGGCGCCCTAAGGTGGACCTCTTCGCGTCGGCGTGGTCACGGCACCTTCCCCTGTATGTGGCGCCCTTCCCCGATTGCGAGACCGTCGGGGTCGACGCTTTTCGGCAGGACTGGTTGAGGTGGGGGTACCTGTACCTCTTTTTCCCGGTTCAGCTGTTGCTCCAGGTCCTGACTCGCTTGGAGACTTACCAGGGAAGAGTAATCCTCTTGGCTTCGTGGTGGCCGGCCCAGCCGTGGTTTCAGGCGCTGCTTGCCTGGTGTCTGAACCCGGAGGTTTTCCCCGCAGCTCCGCCTCTTAGAACAAATTGGCCCGGTGCGTCACATGGCTGGTTCGATCTTCTCCTCGAATCTACGCATGTGGTCATTTTGACTCAGAGTTTATCATCATCTCTATGGTCATCAGGTGGCTTCTTTGTTGGTGTCCCACCTGTAGGCTTCGTCTCGGCAACAGTATGAAGTCTCCTGGCGGTCCTTCCGGTTCTTTTTGGATCTTCGTCGTTGTGTTGCGCTTTCTGTTCGGGTGTTGTCCTTTCTCTCTCTCGGTTGTTTCAGGACCGTAACCTTATGCCTAATACTATTGCCACGTATCGTGCAGTGCTGGCGAAGCCGCTACAGCTTCCTTTCGGTATTGATGTTACTTCTGCGCCGTTTCACAAGCTGTGTCTTGCATTGTTTCACCTCCGGCCTGCTCATGCACTGCCTGAGCCCTCATGGTCTTTGGACAAAGTGCTCTCTTTTCTTTCTTCTCAGTTTGTGGTGGCCCCTTCGTTTCAGGATTGTTTCTCCAAGGCTCTTTTTCTGTTGGCATTGGCCTTTGGGGGTTGGGTTGGGGAGTTTCATGCTCCTCTCCAGTGCAGGGGTTTTGCTCTTATGGTCTTTGTGATAGTTTTGTTCATTTGCAGCCATCTCCTTCTTTAATGGCGAAGAATGAGACTTCTGCTTTTTGGAGGGGTCTCTGGGTTGTTGATACTTGGTTGGTCAGGCCAGGGGTGCATCATGTTTTGTGTCAGGTTGCGGCTCTTCGCCATTATTTGCGCACCAAGGCTTCTGTGTCTGGGGACGCGCTTTGGGTTGATCCGGTTTCCCTTCTTCCCTGTTCGAGGGAGCGAGTCTCCCAGGTGGTCCACAGACTTCTTAACACTTTCGCCCGGTAACGACACAGCATTGCATCGTTTGTTTAGTTGAAGCATTCCCGGTAACGACGCAGCATTACGTCATTTTCGGCGGCAAATTGGCGGCGGCTTCGGGAGGGGCAAACAGTGGTTTTGGATATTATATGCATATACTCTTGTAGGGAATTTCATTGCGAATACATTGATACCAAAATGAAAGACCTGGGCCAGAATTGAGGTAACAAAGTTGAAAACAGTATACCATTTTATTAGCGCTCACTGGGATTATGCTCCGTCACTTTCTCTGTTTGCCGTGGGTGGTACGCCTGGCTTTTGGACTTTATATTTGCATATACTCCTGTAGGGAATTCTATTGCGAACACAGGGATTGTCGATTCCAGAATGGTCCAGGACGGTAGTGTGTGGTCTGGTCAATATACTTTAGCCACGTTATTGTGACTCATCGCCTACATCCTCAAGTGTTTGTGTTCTATGTTTTGTGATTATTGATATGCCTTTTGCCACTTTAGCGCTCATAATGTCCTTTATCTTAGCCAGTATTGTGCATATCATTGACTGAGATTTGTTGTACTGCCTTGCTAGTTCAACAACCCGCACACCATCTTCATATAAATTTATATATATATATATATATATATATATATATATATATATATATATATATATATATATATATATATATATATATATAATAAGTTACCAAGGTTACCAGCAAACATCGAAAACTCCTAGATGATGTGGAACGGCTACTACTGGTGTGGATGAATGAACGTCAATTGCATGGCGATAGTTTCTCTGAAGCTATCGTTTGCGCTAAGCCTAGGATGCTGTATGTGGACCTTGTCAGGAAAATAAAAGGTGCGTCGTCTGAAGATGAGCAGGTATTTAAGGCAAGCCGTGGCTGGTTCGAGAACTTTAAGAAGAGGAGCGGTATACACAATTTTGTGCGACATTGGGAGGCTGCCAGCTCTGATAAAGCTGCTGCCCAGGCTTTTGTGCCAGAGTTCCCGGAATTTGTTGATCGGGAGTAGTTCCTGCCCCAACAAGTTTTCAATTGTGACGAGACTGGGCGGTTTTGGAAAAAAACTGATGAAGAGGACCTACATCACGCAAGAGGAACAATCGTTGCCTGGCCATGAATCGATGATCACGTTACCCTCGTGCTCTGTGCCATTGCAAGTGGTAATTGCAAGGTCAAGCCGCTGCTCGTCTACCACTCTGAATATCCATGAGTGTTCAAGGCGTTTAAGGTGCACAAGACACGGTTGAATGTGATGTGGAGGTCGAACAGGAAGTCCTGGGTTACGCGGATTTTCTTCAGTGAATGGGTAAATGACGTTTTCGACCCCACGGTGAGGAATTATCTCGTTGAGAAGCAGTTACCAATCAAGGCCTTGCTTGTGCTCGATAATGCACCTGCGCATCCTCCACAACTGCAAGATGATCTGTTCCCTGAGAATCAGTTCATCACCATATCTTCTTTTTTTTTGTCAGCAAGTTTCTTCCTCCAAACACCACTCCAATCCTCCAACCCATGGACCAGCAAGTCATTGCTAACTTTAAGAAGCTCTACATTAAGGCCTTGTTGGAGAGATGTGTTCATGTGATTGACACCAGAAAGCTAACCCTCAAACAATTCTAGAAGGACCAGTTCAATATCATGGGGGGGCCTTGCGTTTGATAGATAAGGCCTGGGAAGGAGTGTCACGGAGGACCGTGACACTCCTTCCCGTGATAGAAAAATGAGGGCAGTGATCAGAGGCAATGTATTGGACTGAAGAAATGTCACAAGTGGAGTACCACAGGGTTCAGTTCTTGCACCAGTGATGTTTATTGTCTACATAAATGATCTACCAGTTGGTATACAGAATTATATGAACATGTTTGCTGATGATGCTAGGATAATAGGAAGGATAAGAAACTTAGATGATTGTCATGCCCTTCAAGAAGACCTGGACAAAATAAGTACATGTAGCGCCACTTGGCAAATGGAATTTAATGTGAATAAATGCCATCTTATGGAATGTGGAACAGGAGAACATAGACCCCACACAACCTATATATTATGTGAGAAATCTTTAAAGAATTCTGATAAAGAAAGAGATCTAGGGGTGGTTCTAGATAGAAAGCTATCACCTGAGGACCACATAAAGAATATTGTGCGAGGAGCCTATGCTACGCTTTCTAACTTCAGAATTTCTTTTAAATACATGGTTGGCAATATACTAAAGAAATTGTTAACGACTTTTGTTAGGCCAAAGCTAGAATATGCAGCGGTTGTGTGGTGCCCATATCTTAAGAAGCACATCAACAAACTGGAAAAGGTGCAAAGACATGCTACTAAGTGGCTCCCAGAACTGAAGGGCAAGAGCTACGAGGAGAGGTTAGAGGCATTAAGTATGCCAAAACTAGAAGACAGAAGAAAAAGAGGTGATATGATCACTACATACAAAATAGTAACAGGAATTGATAAAATCGATAGGGAAGATTTCCTGAGACCTGGAACTTTAAGAACAAAAGGTCATAGATATAAACTAGCTAAACACAGATGCCGAAGAAATATAAGAAAATTCACTTTCGCAAACAGAGTGGTAGACAGTTGGAACAAGTTAGGGGAGAAGGTGGTGGAGGCCAAGACCGTCAGTAGTTTCAAAGCGTTATATGACAAAGAGTGCTGGGAAGACGGGACACTACGAGCGTAGCTCTTATCCTGTAACTACACTTAGGTAATTACTCTACATGGCGAAACTTGTGGCCTAAGGATGTCCCTGAGCGAGACTTCGAAGGTTTCGGTCCTGCACCTGCATCTGCATCCGCACCTGTGGATGACCTGAACTCTCTTTTAGTGGATGATATTGTTGCTCTGGGGCACACATTGGGTCTAGAGGTGGATGCCACTAATGTACAGGAGTTGGTTTAGGAGCACAGTGATGAACTGACCACCGAGGAACTCCTGGAACTGCAGAAAGAGCTGGTGCAACAGGAGGTAAAGGAGCTCTCATCGGGGAAGGAGGAGGTCTGCGAGGATGCTATCCCATCCACTGAGATCAGGAACAGGTTGGGCATGTTCGAGAAGGTGACCGCATTCGCGGAAAAGCATCACCCTGATAAGACAGTGACAACACGTTGCGTGAACTTGTTCAATGAGAATGTGCTGTCTCGGTTTAGGGACATCCTAAAATGTAGACAACACCAAGTGGCACTCGATACGGTCTGTGGACAGGGTGAGAAAAGATGTGAAAGCGATATTGAACCACAACCCGGTCCCAGTGGGGTTAAATTCTTGAAAAGAGTGAGCCCGTCTAACCCATGGGTGGAGATTCCCTCCTCACCGTAACCCCTCTGTACACATGGGAACAATCAAACAAAACATTTATTTTACATGTACAGTATCATATTACCAGTGTATAATGTCATATTGTTTTGAAGTTGAACGGATTATTTGTATTTACATTATTTTGAATGGGGAAATTTGTTTTGGATGACGTCGGTTTCACATGACAACGACGGCGCCGGAACGGATTAAATACGTTATTCGAGGTACCACTGTACTTATTATGACCAGGTCTTCTTGAAAGGCATTACAATGAACTAAGTTTCTTATCCTTCCTATTATCTTGGCATCATCTGCAAACATGTTCATATAATTTTGTATTCCATCTAGTGGATCATTTATGTAGACAATGAACATCACTGGTGAAAGAACTGAACCTTGTAGAACTCCACTTGTGATATTTCTCCAATTCGATACATTGCCTCTTAATACTGCCCTCATTTTTCTATCAGAAAATTTTTCATACATGTTAGTAGCTTACCTGTCACCCCCTCCAATATGTTCCAGTTCCCAGAATAATCTCTTATGTGGAACTCTGTTGAAAGCCTTTTTTAGGTCCAGATAGATGCAGTCAACACAACCATCTCTTTCCTGTGTGTGTGTGTATCCAACCTGTCATTTTTTGTGCAGTTGTGACGGCTACTTTATTATGTTCTTTAACCCTTACACTGCTAAGGGTCCTGGGGACATTTACACCTGTGCGCAAGAAAAAAAAAATTCAAAATTTTTTTTTCGTCTTCTAAACACGTTAATTTGTGTCTTCTGAGCACGGGAAAAATAACAAAAAAATCGTAGGTGACATATTTTGGGCGCAATTGACCGAGGAAGTCTGGCAAAAAGTGGGCGTTGACAGAGCGATCGTCAGGGCCGGTCAGCGTCACCCGCGCTGACAGATGGGAGTTGCCACAAAGATATTTTTACCTAATTGTTTCAATGTCTCCGATTTTTTTTTTTTATTTTTTTGCAGTAATATTATTCAATAGTGTGTATTGTAATATATTTATATAATAAAAGTGGTGAATAACCGCTATACTCAAAAGTATGGTGTGCATATTTGTGATTCTATTATTATGTTTATAAAACAATAAACAAACAGTTTTACTGCTATTACACTCTATACACAGGTTTATGTAAGTATCTGCATGTTTTGGTCACCATAACGAACCACTAAGTTGGTATTGAGAGTCGAAAAGCAACGAAGAGTTACCGCCACACACCAGCCAGCCACTCGCTGCCACTCCCTCAACACACACACTAAACTTTCTCCCCAACAATACCATTGTGGTGTTATTACACTATATACAGACGTTATATATAAGTATGTATATATTTTGTTCACCACAACTGTACAGCTAAGCTGATATAGTTAGTTCAGGCACTAAGAGTCGTCGGTATACACAGCTGGCGGCTGGCGGCCTCCCTCACTCTTTCAAGGTCACACGCACTAAACTTTCTCCCCAACAATACTGTTTGCAGTGTTATTACCCTATATACACATATTATATATAAATATCTGCATGTTGTATGCACCGTAACTGGACACCTAAGCTTGTAGTGCGCCCAAAGAGCATAGTGGCCACTCTAAACAGCTAGACAAATCGTGCAGACGACGTCACCTCCGTCACCCAAATGGCTCCTCCCAGCATAACCCTTTTGCTGTTATTACACTAATACACACATTATATATAAGTATCTACATTTGTGTTCACCATAGAGAACCACTGAGCTGGTATGGTGAATGTAAACAATAACAGGTGGCCA
>WNGS01063839.1:574711-594543 GCA_020271785.1 Procambarus virginalis | reverse complement strand
TCCTGATCAATTCATCATTATTAGTGAAAATGAGGTCCAGCGTGTTCTCCTTCCTAGTTGGTTCTACTATTTGCTGGTTTAACCACTTAACTGCGCCAACCGAGTTTTCTCGGTCGGCGGGAAACAGCGCCAACCGAGAAAACTCTTTTCGATTTTTCGTAACCAATTCTAAATGTGTACGAGCTTGGTTGTGTACGAAATGGACTCTTAGGACCTCCAGTGAGAGGCAGCCATCTTGGAAAAAATCCCAGAATGCCCTGGGGCTGCTGGCTGGGTTAGTACTGAATGAGCAACCATGGGTGGCGCACGCGCCTCTGGCTCCCAAACACCTGTCCGACGCGGTGTTGAAGATAATGCTCTGTCAGTGAAATTCAAACCTTATTGTTTGAAGAACATAAGGGTCATAATGTTGGGGAAGCCAGGCGCAATAAGGACCTAACACAAGGTCGGATGCAAGTGATACAGCACCTAATGAGGACGATACAGGGAGCGTATCCAGTTGTAGCTCTGAGCGTCACCCTTGCATTCTATGCTATTTATTTAGATGATACTTAGTGAATAATTTTTTGCATTCAGTGATGATGCATCTGATACAAATGACATAGATGAACAGTGTTAGCGGCTTCCATTTGGTGTTTTCCATAGATATTTTCAAGCATGCTGAATCTCTTCTCAACTGACGGACACTCTTGAGGCTAGCTGAATCTCTTCCTGACTGACGGACACTCTTTACGTATGCTGAATCTCTTTCTGTGTGGGACCATACAAAGCGATCTTTTCAAGACTATCTTACAAATTGATCTTTTCCTATAATCTTTTCAATACTACCTTATGCTTTACAAGCTTGGTTACATACAACCTACAAGTACTAAAGCCAAGGGTGTATGTGAGTGTGTTATTTGCAAGCACACAGAATGAAGAAACAAGCAGCGAAAATTTATCTGTACCTGGTGCAGTGAGCGAAGTCGCGCTGTGTACCATGGGTTACTTCGTGATTATTACTCGCTTCCGAAGTACTGAGTGTGTAATACAGTGTGTTACTGTGAAAATAGTGTGTGAAACTGTACATATTGTAATTTAGTGAATTTTTAACAGGTAATATTGCAACAATAAACATTTATTGTGGACACACTACTGACACATGTATCACAGTTCCATGGAACATTATGAACGTTCTACTGTATGCATATTATAAAGGACACAAATATGCATCATATACGATAAAAAAAACAAATAAAACCGCATTGAAAATACATAAAACAAATAATTGAAAATATATTTGTGGCAACATCCGGTGGTTGAATGGCCCGCTCGACCGTGTCTGGGCGAGTCACGCACGGGCAACCAGGCCCTGATGACGTCACAGCGCACTTTGTCCACGTCCCTACAGCCAAAGTAAGTGGAATTTGGTATTTATTTTTACATAGACATGTTCAGGGAAGGGAATTTATCATTTTACGAAGAAAAAAGAATTTTTGGGAACACTTCATTTCATGCGCACCGGGGGAATTTCTCAATAAACTCCGCGCAGCACGGTGGTTAAGGCAAACCTGTCGCACATCCGAAGCAGGTCATTTGCATGTGCCTGTTCATTTAGGCTACTTCCTGGTATTCTTTCTGATATTACTGTATTAGCCAGGTGCTTCCATTTCAGGTGCCATAGATTGAAGTTCCCAAGCAGGATGATGTTCGGAGGTGGATTTGTGAGGTTTTCCAAGCAGTGTTCTATTTTCATTAGTTGGTCTTTAAACTGCTGAGGGTTTGCCTCCGGTGTCTTATATACAAGGACAATAACTACATTTAGGATATCTATTTTGATTATCAGCACTTCCACTATATCATTTGTGGTGTTTAGCAGCTCAGTACAGATGAGTGTGTCTTTGATGTAGAGGCTGACCCCACCCTGAAGCCGGTGTTTCCTATCACATCTGAAAAAGATTGTACTCTGAGATCCATATTTCACCATCATGGTAGTCCTTTGTGTGGGTTTCAGTTAGGGTTGCAAACACTGCATTTGCCTCATGGAGGTGACCATCTATAAAGTGAACTTTGTTGGATTTGCGTGTTTTTATACCCTGGATGTTGGCAAATATAAATGATGTTATTGTGTTAGTGGAAGTGCTGGATGCCTTACTTGGTGTTAATATCTGAGGCTCTGGTAAGGAGGCCACTGTGTTTACGTCCTCTCTAGCATTTGACCGAGTTGGTGATAGAGTCTGGTCATTTTTAGCCATTCTTCTCCTTCTTTTGCTAAAAAATTATCCCGGTCGATGGAGTAGTGGCTGTTTTCATAGTGGCGGTCTGTCGGTTTTATTCGCCTGGTACCTCTTATATGAAAAGCTGGACATTCGGCATTGAAGCACTCTTTCCTATTAACACTTTCGCGCGCCCACCCCGTACATATACGACGGCTATATTTCTATCGGTTGTGCGGTCGCGCCGTACATTTACGGTCCGTATTAAAATAATTGTAAAAAATCCATCTTAAATCCGATTTACTTGGGGTTTGTTTCAAACTGTGCGCCATGAAATTCCCGTTCTCTCAGGTAGGCTGAATGTCACGTCGGCCTACTGGGTCACGTGACATGCCCATTTGGTTGTCACGTGGAGCGATTGCATCTCTCTCCCCTCGCGCGCCAAACTCGCACGGTTTCAAGGATTTTTACCCATTTCTGTGTGTTTGTAACCAACTACATTCATCAATAATGGATCCAGCGCCAGGCCCAAGCGGTGTTTCGGCTACAGGAGCCTCTGATTCATCTGGAAAAGACAAGATTACGACATCTATAGGAGGTTCTCTGGATTGAGGCTCACTCCCACCAAGATTCCCAATCTCTTGGATGCCTTTGATCAAGTGGATTTGGATGGAAGTGAGGCAGAAGGTGAGGATTTAGAAGAAGAATGTGAATTTGGGGGGCCTGGAGCCCATGGGGCTGAATCGACGGAGGAGGACACTGAAGGCCTAACAGAGGAGGAGGAGGAGGAGGAGGAGGGGGGCACCAGCACCGCCGCCTCTCACCACAAGGCACAAACGTGCTGCGTGCATGCCTAAAATCCAGCTAAGGAAACGACCTCCTACTCGTGGTTTGAAAATAACCCCATTTGTTGATAGTGGGAGTGATTCAAGCTATGAATTATCAGGTGAGGATGAACCAAGTGAGGTAGATGAGGCACCCCAGCCTCCTCGCAAGCGTACACGTCGGGTACGTACTCGCCAGCCTGGGGCCAGTGTTGTGTGGCTTGAGGACAATATTCTACCATTGTTCGATGATTTTACTGGAACCCCAGGGCTAAGGATTACCAAACCCACGAATGCACTGGGATATATTCAGTTGTTTATTACTTGTGCGTTGATTCATTTCTTGGCATATGAAACAAATCTGTACGCCTTACAGATATTCGGCCTGGCTAATGAAAATGTCGATGATATATGGAAACCGGTGAAATTGAAAGAAATGGCAAGATACTTAGGACTGTGTATGTTGATGGGAATAAACAGGCTCCCAACTATGCGCATGTATTGGCAGACAAATAAACCATGGCATGCAAGATTCTTCAACATGTTTATGACGAGCAGACGGTTTCAACACATAGGCCAGTTTTTTCATACGTTCAACAACAATGCGGTGCCAGTGAACAATACAGACAAATTGATCAAAGTGAGACCAGTGATGGACTACCTGAAACACCGTTTTCAAGAAGTGTATAACCCAGTGAAAGAGTTATGTTTGGATGAAGGCACAATGGCATGGCGAGGCCGGCTGTCGTTCAAAGTGTACAATCCAAACAAACCAGACAAATATGGCGTAAAATTATATATGCTAGCCGAATCAACATCTGGCTACATTTATGGATTTGAGGTTTACTGTGGCATTGGTAAAACCATCCTGGAAACAGTTACTGGTTTGATGCGGCCATTATTGAACAAAGGGCACCACCTCTATATGGATAACTTTTACAACTCGGGTACCCTTACAGAGAAGTTGCGAGAAGTGGGGGTCTACACGTGTGGAACAATTAGACTCGTACGTGGCGCCCCAAAAGACCTGCAACATATAGCGAAGACTAAGATTGATGTGGATACCACAGTCTACCGCCGCAAGGACAACACCTTCATTCTGCTGTGGAAAGACAAGCGAGTTGTCTCTATGATTACCAACCTCCACAATGCAGACACAAATAGTTAAAAACGCAAACGAGTTCGTAGGCCAGATGGAACAACAGGACTACAGCAGGTTGTGGTGAACAAACCAAAGGCAATTATTGACTACAATAAGTTCATGAAGGGTGTTGACCACTTTGATCAAATGGTAAAGTATTACCATTTCGCCAGGAAATGTCACAAGTGGACAAAGAAAATAACCTTTTATTTCCTGCAAATGGCTTTGCAAAACGCTTATGCATTGTACAAGGCCAACACAGATGACCGAAAGAAACTAACTCTGCTCCAGTTTCATGAGGTTGCTATTTGGGCTTTATTGAAATTTGACAAGGAAGAGTGGCCTGCAACAACAACACCATCTCCTCATTTAGTTCATGCTCCAGACATAAATGATGACACTGGTCCTGTGTATCCTGCTGCTAACCCGTCAACACCTGGCCCGTCGGGTGTGAGGCGCCCTCTCTTCACGTCTACACCTCATGCTGAAGCCGACCATGAATCTGATGAAGATATTTCATCTGCTACACTGTTGTTTGAAGACAATGGTGAGAGCGACGATTCAGACTGTAGTGTACAACCAACACAGAGACAACAGGGACGTGTTGTTTTATCAGAGACTCGCCTGAACTACAAATTGAAGCATGAACTTGTAAAACTCCCCAAACGTCGCAGGTGTCAAGTGTGTTCAAAGTCGGGTATTAGGAAGGAAACTGGTATAGCATGCAAGACATGCGATGTTCCACTTTGTGTCATACCGTGTTACACCAGTTATCACAGGAAAAGGGTGTATTGGGTGGACAAGAAGTAACCACCCGCACCAGCTTCACTCCACCTAAGAACATCTGTTGAGCAACTTCAGGAATCGGTACCTGAAGGTGGAGTGGAGAGAAAATGCTCAACTTATTTTTCTACAATCGTCTTTCCTTTGGTAAGTACACATAATTGTCCTAGGTTGTTGTAGTATTGTAGTCTATTTTCTTAGGAATATTTTAATACCTAAATGACAACTGTAGCACGAAAACTAAAGTAAGTATACACAAAACACCAGAAACTTTTTTTGTGGGTGTTGCGGGTGTTGCAGGTGTGAGTTGGAGTATCCAGAGCGGGTTCCGGATGTGTGTGTTTGGCCGTCTCTACAGCTGTGAATTCCCAAGAATTGTACTTGATAGGCATATGTCTGTGTAGGGAATTTTATTCCGAACACTGTACAAAAAAAAAAACGGTGTGAAACGAGTATAAACTTGAAAAACATGAATAAAGTAAAAACTTTTTACGTTCACGGGTACAAACACGCGTAAGATTTTATTTGCCGCAAATTTATTTGACGCTCTGTTGACCAATTCTACCCATGTTCTTATAGAACTTTCTATTGCGAACACATTGCTATAAAAATGAAATACATAGCTCCAGAAATAATGTCAGGACAGTGAAATAAGTATAAACTTTCAAAGCGCTGCATCACAAGTGTCATCGCTGCTGAAATCACGGCTAACGCTTCGGCCACTTCCCACACTCATGCGGGTCACCCCGTATCATAATTATACATTGATAGGCATATGTCTGGGTGGGGAATTTTATTGTGAGTTCAGTGATATCAAAATCAATGCTGTAGGATCACTGTGGAGCTGGCAACAAACGAAAGAGTATGAACATTTACTTCCTGTTTGGGTGTCACGGCGAGTCATCTTCGTGTTTATTTATTTCGTGGTGGGATAGCAAATGCTTTGGTGACATTTTATGCATATGATCTTGTAGAGAATTTTATTGCCAACACATTGATACCAAAATGAAATACGTAGCTTGAGAATTGATGTTAGGAGCGTGAAAAGTTTATACACTTTTTTGTCTTTACACTTGAGCGCCCAGAATGCCGCGCGCACAATCGACTTTTTTTTCCCCTGAGTGCCGCGCGCGCGAAAGTGTTAAAAGAGTTCTTGCAAATTTCTGGGTGAAAGAATTCACAGCTTTTGGTACATTTACCTGTAATGAGGAGGTTTCTGCACGTTCTAGGGTGATCGTACTTACATGTTCCATTTGTTCTTCCCGATATCACATGTTTACAGGTTGCCCATTTGTAATACCAACAGATTTTGGGGCCTTGTTTTGTTTGTGTCCCTTTGCCAGGGACCGCACTCTGCTGCGGCGTCCCCGACACTGTGCTCTGCTCTAGGGCCTGCGACACTGCGCTCTGCTCCAGTGCCCGCGACACCTCGACATCCAGATCGAAAACCATACTGTCTGTCTGATATTATATCGTTTCTCTCCAGGTGTTCCACCCATTATTTTTAATTATTTTTTCCAATATATTGACAGTTACACTTGTCAATGATACAGGTCTATAATTGAGGGGATCTTCCCTGCTGCCACTTTTGTAGATTGGAACTGTTCTAGCCTTTTTCCACACATACCTACTATGACTCTGGTACACAAGGATGGCTGAAAAATCAGCTGAAGTGGAATGGTGAGCTCAGGTGCACCTTCTCTCAGAACCTATGGTGAAACTCCATCTGGGCCAACTGCTTTGTTCTTACTTAGCTCATTAGCATTTTTTCCACTTCCTCTCTAGACACCTCTATGTGCTTTATGTTGTTCTCTGGAATTCTTATTGTGTCTGGTACCCTGAAGATCTCATTTTGTACAAACACACTTTTGGAACTTTTCGTTTAATGTTTCACACATTTCCTCTTCATTTTCCGTGTCTCTGTCTCCCATTTTCAACCTCTGAATATTATTCTTTACCTGCAGCTTGCTTTTAATGAATTTATAGAAAAGGCCTGGATCTGATTTACATTTGTTTTCTATATCGTTCTTAAAGTTCCTCTCTGCCTGACTCTTTACTGTTTTGTAGTTGTCTCGCATCTTTGTATTGCTGGTGTGTTAGGGGGTTTGGCCTTTTCCTATAATGATTCCGTGCTTGTATCTTTTGATCTCTGGCCCTCTCGCAATTTCTGTTGAAATTGCGAGATGTGTGTGCACTGTGGAATCAAATTGTGTTTCACTGTTCCAGGTTTCTTGGACCTCGGTCTCTTGTTCACCCTAGTTCCTGTTGTTTCTTTTCCTCCCTGGTAAATCCTTTATTTTCCTTTTTCTTTGTGGTGAGTTAACTTAAAGAAGTTAGCAAGGGGCTCCTCACAGAAAACCAGCATCGGATGTAATGAAATGCCTCTGTATGGTCGAGCCCTGGTGGCTCCAACTCCCACTCTCCCTTTCAGGTTCAACGATTCGTCGTGCGTCAATTCCGAACTGATCTTGGAACCGGCTTTTGTCTGTCACACTGGGCCCACCTGGTGGTGGCCATTAGTACTAATGGGTTCAAGTGCAAAAATAAGTGCAGAATGAAAGTGTTAAAAGAGAACTTGGTAAGAGTAATATTTAGCATATCTCTAAATGCTGCTACATTTTCTTAATCTATATATGCTTTGTGTTTATTTTATTACAGAGTGGGAATGCAGTGGCAGTCCTCAAGCACCATGATGCACCTATAACCACAGTCGAGTGGCATCCAAGTGATGCATCTGTTCTAGCTAGTGGTTGTGAAGATAATCAGATTCTCCAGTGGGATTTGGGAGTGGAGCGAGACCCTGATGCTGATGTTGAGGAGAACACCGTACGTTTTTTCTTAGCTCATGCATTTCTGAGATACTTTTACTAACTTGAAAGTTGTTTTTAGAATTGGATCATATTTCACCAAGTTGGAATCTGCACATTTAAATTAGAATACATGGTAATTTTCAATGTCATGTGTATCGATATTGTACTGTGCTGTATTTATAATATTCATTAATTTTGAATTACTAGAATTGTGAATTACATTGCTGAAGTTTAGACCTCAATAGTATCACACTGTGGCTTTGCTATTTGTATAATGTTAGGTGAAAACAGTGACTTTATAACTGAGAAATTTAAATAATTTATGTGGTAATTAAAGAGATTAACTTCCCATATTAAGTAAATTGAACATAATGCTATATGTCAGTATAGTAGTTATGCTAGAATTTGATGAAGATTTTGTTGGGGCAACAGGTGTTGTGGTGCAAAGGACCAGTGTATGAGTTGTTGTTGTTTAAGATTTAGCTACTGGGAACAAAACGTTCCAAGTAGCACAAGCTATGGTGAGCCCGTAGTGGACTTATCTGGCACAGGAGCGGGGCTGAGAGTGTATGAGTGTGGGGTGGATAATATGCAGGAATATACTGCTACTTAAGTCATGCTATGGCTGTTAAGTAGTAAATTATAGAACTTCTGAGAATATAATGTACTTGGATAAACTTAAGGACTTGGTTAATATAATATACACTAGTTTATATGAAAGATGTAGTTTTAGAGGGCAGAATAGTTAGAATATTTCAACAGTTGAGTTGTAATTGGTACATAATGATTTATTTTCAGATCTTTAACCACCGCTTGAAACATCCACTGGCCAGTTATGTTCAGCTCTGACAGAAGCCAGAATTCTCTCTTAATACTGAAAGTTTCTATATGCCCTTCATTTACCTTAAAGTTCATCTGCTTTTGTTACGTTCTCTAACATAATAAAAACATTGCTCTTGCTAGTTATTGATGATGAGTAAATGGGTCAAAAGTTATAGTGATGACATGGTAGGACAGTGGTTAACAATTTTAGCTTACCTCATGAACTGCTTTTAACCCTTATGCTGCTAAGGGGTCCAGATTTACACCCCTGTGCGCAAGAAAATTTTTTTTTTTAATTATTTCGTCTTCTAAAAATGTTAATTGTGTTCCCTGAGCACGGGGGGAAAGAAAAAACGTTGGTGACATATTTTGGCCGCAATAGGCCGAGGAAGTCTGGCAAAAAGTGGGCATTGACAGAGTGGTCATCAGAGCCAGTCAGCGTCACCCGAGCTGACAGGTGGGAGTTGCCACAAACATATTATTACCTAATTATTTCAATATCTCTGATTGATTTTTTCTTAGTTTTTTGCAGTAATATTATTCAATAGTGTGTAGTGTGAAATATTTATATAATAAAAGGGGTGAATCATCGCTATACTCAAAAGTATGGTGTGCATATTAGTGATTAAATTATTATGTTCATAAAGCAATAAACAAATAGTTTTGCTGTTATTACACTCTCTACACAGGTTATATATAAGTATCTGCATGTTTTGTTCACCATAACTAACCACTAAGTTGGTATTGAGAGTCGAAAAGCAACAAGGAGTGACCGCCACACACAAGCCAGCCACTCGTTGCCACTCCTTCAACAATGCCTCACTCACCCACTTTCTCCTCCCATCATCCTGTTTTTTATTTTATTCACCTATATGCAGACGTTATATATAATTATCTAGATGTACAGTTGTGGTGAACAAAACAACTAAGCTGATATAGTTAGTTGAGGCACTAAGAGTCGTCGCTACATACAGTCAGCTGACGGCTGCCTCCCTCACTCACTCAAGGTCACACGCACTAAAATTTCTCCCCAACAGTATCATTTGTGGTGTTATTACACTATATACAGATGTTATATATAAGTATCTACATGTTTGGTTTACCACAACTGTACAATTAAGCTGATATAGTTAGTTGAGGCACTAAGAGTCGTCGTTACATACAGTCAGCTGGCGGCTGCCTCCCTCACTCACTCAAGGTCACGCGTACTAAGTTTCTCCCCCAACAATACTGTTTGCAGTGTTATTACACTATATACACACATTATATATAAATATCTGCATGTTGAATGTATCGTAACTGTACAACTAAGCTTGTAGGGTTCCCGAAGAGCATAGTGGCCACCCTCTACACAGCCAGACAAGTCATGCAGACGACGCCACCTCCGTCACCCAAATGGCTGCTCCCAACATAATCCTTTAGCTGTTATTTCACTAATACACACATTATATATAAGTATCTACATTTGTGTTCACCATAGAGAACCACTGAGCTGGTATGGTGAATGCAGACAATAACAGGTGGCCACACAGTCAGTAAACGATGCTATCTCCCTCCGTCCCTCAGCATCTCTCCTCCCACAGCGCTAATTATCATAACAATCCTGCTATTATCACAATCCTGGTCATTCTTATCAGTCAGGGGTCATCTGTAATACTATCATCGCTAAATAATAGCAGTTATTTTTTTATTTTGAAATTTTTCAGCGATGCTGTGGTCACAGGCTAAACAGCAATGCTGTTCGCTCATGCTGTGTGCGCCAGCCTTGGTTGTTCCAACAGTACTGTGGCTCTCACACCAGAGAATATTGCCCACGATTTTTTTAAACATGGCGTCTGTTTACAAGAGCCCTGAGGAAGCTAATGTGAACCCTGTGTAGCCGCGGACCATTTGAATTGTCCCTGGCACCCTATGGCATATATATACGCCATGCACAGTTTAAAGGTTAAATGCTGCATCTGCTGTCTAATTTTTCTGGTTGTCAATCCAGTATATCCAAGTAACCAGTAAAAATGTTATGTTTTGCAAACATGTGTTGCACTGTGCAGTGTTTAGCAACTGTTAAATATTTTGGGAGTATAGTGTATGTTGATTTGGTGAGGTACATGGGGCAAACATTCATTGCATCCAGAGATGCAATTCAATAGCATTTGTATGATATGAAATATATTTCAAGACACAAGAATAGTTAGAATAACTTGAACAAGAGTGATGGATGCCATATCCTTTGTAAGCTTATAGCTTCATGATGAGGACGGTAGGGAAGATGGGACACCACAACAATTGCTCTCGTCTCATAAATATCCAGAGTTACACAGAATGAATGAATGAATGAATAAGAAAGACTCAAACATGTATAACTTGTAAGAATATATTGTTCTCTTGACAGGATCAGATTTCTTCACCCTCTGATTTATGTTAGTAGGATCATTCCTGGTTTAAATGGGGATAAGTAATGGAAAGCTGAAAAATATTAGGAGTGTGTTGTAGAGTGTAAGAAAGTCTAATAAAATTTGACTTTTCCAGTGGTGAGTGTTATGATGCTTTAATTTAATATATCTAATAAATACTATAAACAAATATGTACCTCCTCCGCACTCTGCTGATACCCTACCTAAGCATACCACATGCTTAGTCTGCATTTTTGGTAAACCAGCTGTGAGTGGAAGGGAACATACAAATAGTACTGGAATTCTCTGAATTGATGAGGTGTTCATTTAGAACGAGTGTAGTGTGAGGTACTAGACAGGTCTCTCCCACATTGGTGCGAGTAGTAGCTCCTATAATTAGAGCTCGTTATGTGTTCGTACAGACAGTTTGTAGTGTGTGTCTGTGTGCTAGCTTGGTTCATAATTTAATCTTCCTATTGCTTTTATTAGTTTCAATGTGTTGATTTCATTCTAATATGAATCTCAATTTTCTTGTTATTAGTTGTCTGTAGGTTTAGATATATAAATTTCAGATTTGAGTAGGATGTAGTAATAAACATTATAAACCAATGTTTTTACCAGGATGTGCCACAGCAGCTGCTCTTTGTTCACAAGGGCCAAGAAGACTTGAAAGAGCTACACTGGCACCCTCATGTTCCCGGCCTTCTCATTTCCACTGCTCACTCTGGTTTTAACATATTTAAAACAATCAGTTGCTGAATGGTGGGTATGTTGTGGTATTTATTGTAAGGAATTCAGTACTCTTGATAAATGCACACAAAGTGTAGTCAATAAGATAGCCGTTTAAATTCTCTATCCAAACTAATACAATTGTTGGATGAAGTGTGTAGGAAAGGAGAGCACCTTGATTGTGTGTGGTGTATCTTGACATAGCCACATCTTCCTACAAAACATCATACCATGCTGTGCTACCCTCCCTCACAATAACACTCTCCTTAAATGTAAAAATCATAGCTTGCTACTATTATGGTGTCGTGGTCGTCCGTGTCCTTTCTGGGCAACCCACCATAAACCGTAGTTGTAGGTCGAGTGCGTACGTCCCTACCGTACAGCCAACTAAAACCCGTACAGTGCTTAGACTGTGATCAGGAGATCACCCCGTACGCTTCCTGCTCTTAAAGAGGAGCTCAATGTCACTCATTCAGGGGGTGCGGCTCCAACACTGGCCTCGTTGTCACATGTATACATAATGAAATGGACAGATTTATCATTTCATATGAAAAAAATGAGAAAAATATATAAATTCAGGAAAACTTGGCTTATTAGGCAAATTGGGCCTTGCATAGTAAGCTAAGTACGACGTTCTGGCTACTAGGTACAACATGTATATATATTTATTTATTACAATTCAAAGAAAGGAGGATTGAGGTCATTTAAAAATTACGTAGAAAGTGAGGAGTCACAGCGGCTCGATTTGGGTGTGTACACACACACCCACACACTGTGTGTAATTACCTAAGTGTAGATACAGGATGAGAGTTATGCTCGTGGTGTCCCGTCTCCCCAGCACTCTTTTGTCATATAATGCTTTGAAATTACTGACGGTTTTGGCCTCCACTACCCTCTCACTTAACTTGTCCCAACCGTCTACCACTCTGTTTACAAAAGTGAATTTTCGTATATTTCTCCGGCAGCTTTGTTTCGTTAGTTTAAATGTATGACCTCTTGTTCTTGAAGTTCCCGGTCTCAGGAATTCTTCCCTAACAATTTTATCGATTCCTGTTACTATTTTGAACATAGTGATCATATCGCCTCTTTTTCTTCTGTCTTCTAGTTTTTGCATATTTAATGCCTCTAACCTCTCCTCATAGCTCTTGTCCTTCAGTTCTGGGAGCCACTTAGTGGCATGTCGTTGCACCTTTTCCAGTTTGTTGATGTGCTTCTTAAGATATGAGCACCATACAACCGCTGCATATTCCAGCTTTGGTCTAATGAAAGTCGTGAACAATTTCTTTAGTATTTATCCATCTATGTATTTAAAAGCAATTCTGAGGTTAGAAAGTGTAGCATAGGCTCCTCGCACAATGTGGTCCTCAGGTGACAGTTTTCTATCTAGAACCACCCCTAGATCCCTTTCTTTGTCAGAATTCTTTAAAGATTTCTCACATAATTTATAGGTTGTGTGGGGTCTATGTTCTCCAATTCCACATTCCATAACATGGCATTTATTCACATTAAATTCCATTTGCCAAGTGTTGCTCCATATACCTATTTTGTCCAGGTCTTCTTGAAGGGTATGACAATCATCTAGGTTTCTTATCTTCCCTATTATCTTAGCATCATCAGCAAACATTCTCATGTAATTCTGTATTTCCACTGGTAGATCGTTTATGTAGACAATGAACATTACCGGTGCAAGAACTGAAACCTGTGGTACTCCACTCGTGACATTCCTCCAATCCGATACCTTGCCTCTGTTTATGGCCCTCATTTTTCTGTCAGTTAGGAAATTTTTCATACATGTTAGTAGCTTACCTGTCACTCCTCCAATATGTTCCAGTTTCCAGAACATCCTCTTATGGGGAACTCTGTCGAAAACCTTTTTTAGGTCCACATAGATGCAGTCAACCCAACCATCTCTTTCCTGTAAAATCTCTGTGGCTCGATCATAAAAGCTGAGTAAGTTCGTTACACAGGATCTTCCAGATCGAAAACCATACTGTCTGTCTGATATTATATCGTTTTCCTCCAGGTGTTCTACCCATTTAGTTTTAATAATTTTTTTCCAATATTTTGACTATTACACTTGTCATTGATACAGGTCTATAATTAAGGGGGTCTTCCCTGCTTCCACTTTTGTAGATTGGAACTACGTTAGCCTTTTTCCACACATCAGCTACAACTCCTGTACACAGGGGTGCCTGAAAAATCAGTTGAAGTGGAATGCTGAGCTCAGGTGCACATTCTCTCAGAACCCATGGTGAAACTCCATCTGGACCAACTGCTTTGTTCTTACTTAGCTCCTTGAGCATTTTTTCCACTTCGTCTCTAGACACCTCTATGTGCTCTATGTTGTTCTCCGGAATTCTTGTTGTGTCTGGTTCCCTAAAGATTTCATTTTGTACAAACACACTTTGGAACTTTTCGTTTAGTGTTTCACACATTTCCTTTTCATCTTCCGTGAATCTATTTCCCACTTTCAACCTCTGAATATTATCCTTTACCTGCAATTTGTTATATATGAATTTATAGAATAGACCTGGTTCTGTTTTACATTTGTCTGCAATCCCTTTTTCAAAATTTCTTTCTGCCTCTCTCCTCACTGCCATGTAGTTGTTTCTCACATCTTTGTATCGCTGGTATGTTTGGGGGTTTGGCTTCTTCCTGTATTGATTCCATTTTTGTGTCTTTTGGTCTCTGGCCCTCTCGCAATTTTTATTGAACCAATCCTGTTTCCTAGTTCTGCATCTCTGTTTTGGTATAAATTTTTTTGTGCCTTTATCATATATTTCACAAAACTTGACATACATCTCATTCACTTCCTTGCCTAGCATCAAGTCTGTCCAATTATACTCACTAAAAGAATTTCTAAGGTTGCCATAATGTCCTCTCCTGAAGTCAGGTTTTTCAACTGCTTCAACCTCCTTATTTTCTTCCAGATTATAACGCATTGCATACTTTATTCCCAAAAAGACATGGTCACTTTTACCCAAGGGAGGAAGGTACTGAATGTCAAATATCTCTTCCTCCTTCCTGGTAAATATAAAATCTAGCATGGAGGAAACGTCCCCTTCCCTTATCCTCGTATCTTGTTTAACATGTTGATACAAGAATGTTTCCAGGATGATGTCTACAAATCTACAGGTCCAAAAATCTTCTGTTTTAGCTTCATATGCTTCCCAGTCTATGGATTTCAAGTTGAAGTCACCGACTATCAACAGTCGTCATCTGTCGTTATCCGCTCTCGCTATAATCTCTCTCATTATTGTTATAAGACCTCTCGTTTACTATCTAGCTCCTCTTTTGAGCATGTGCTGCTAGGCGGTGGACTATATGCATTTATGATCATTAGTTTATCATCCTCATGGCAGATCTCTAGTGCTATTATGTCAACTTCTTGTGGATTGGCAGTCATTATTTCCTTCACCTTTAGGTGTACTTTCACCAGCACAGCAACGCCACCGCCTTTCCTAATTTTTCTGTCTCGTCTCCAAATTGAGTAGCCCCTTGGGAATATGACCTCATTTAAAATAACATCTTCAAGTTTTGTCTCCGTGAGTGCAACAATGTCTGGTGTCTGCAGCTGTATTACATCACTTAACTCGAGTATCTTTGATCTTACTCCATCTATGTTGGTGTATGCAATCTTCAGGAACTTGTTCCCCTCTCCTTATTCTTCACTCCCCCTCTCTCTATTGATTTTGTTGGTTTGCCTTTATGTACCACTTTACTGGTTTGCCTACCCCTATCACTTTGTAGAAAAAAATTGATTTCTTCTTCATTCCTGCTCTCATTTAAACGTTTTGCCTCGGCGAGGTTCAGTTTTAGCTTCTCTCTGTCTTCTTTTGAAAGATCTCGTCTTAACAACCACACTTACTCATCCTCATCACTTTGTAATTTTCTAGCATTCCTTAGTACTTCTTCCTTGCAATACAATAAGGCACTATCAGCCCTAGAACATATGTAAACATACACAAGGAAATCCAGCCCATGGCTGTAACACGATAAATATTAATATATGTTCCTTCATACAAAAATGGTCAGTCGCCCACCATCCACTGCGTCTTGCATGCCAATGACACTCACACACTATCAACTCTCCATAAGTAATCACTAAGAACCTCTTCTCTACACCCAGAGGTTCACTACCGTGAACCTCTTCAGGTCCAAGTAAAATTGTTTACCAGGGTCCTCCACAGCTCTTCTGGCTGCTACACCATGAGGTCTTCCTTAACCTTAGACCGCACAATACATATATAGATGATTTCAGTAACAAAATCGATACCGCGCAATACATTAATAGCTGTTTTCGTGTCTAGTGCTATAATTTAAACGCCTCGCGTGGAATAGGGGTAGTCATCAAAAAGCCGCACCCGACCATAAACAAGCACCACCTGGGAAAAAAATCCAGCGTAGGCCATCATTGTGTACAGGCACATTGTTAGCCGGCGGACACCATGGTGAACGCATCAAGTTCCAACGACCGACCCCGCTCAACGAGGCGTTCCTCGCGACCTCTGACGAAATTAATAAGAAAATGTTCCCGGATGGTGATAATTCCGATATTGACGACTCAGACTTTGATCATGACTACACACAGCCCTCAGATGTGGATACGAACGACGAGTGTGAACATGCTGGCTCCAACAGGGCTGCGCCTAGCATCTCCCATGCCTTCTTGCCCTCACTCGATCCCACTTCGTGCCAGACCACACAGTTCATGTGGTACCTTGCAGGATATTAATGTTTTGGTTGACGAGTCTGAAGAAGGTGAATCATTTTCCGTTTTAGTGACTTAGAATCAAAAATAGTTTTGGTGTTAGTGCCAGTGGAATGTGTGGTGTTGCCAAGCAACATTTTGTTGTGTCAGCAGCATCTGGCCCAGCCATGCGGCACCGCATAGGAGCACATAGGGACGTTGATGGACAAAGATCCTCAACATAAAGTAATTTTCCGTCACTGTCCCTGGCCGGTGTTCCTAGACCTGCTTCAGCTCCTGGTACACGGTTTCCTCGCCATAGTGCCGCTATTGGCTCTCGAAAGACACCCGTGTTTTTGTGTAGTGATGGGACAGATTTTGTTCCACAATTCCTGTTTTTTGGTAATTCAGATATACGGATTACAGTCCTTTTCCCTGATAAAGGACTATTTTACTGCATATTTCGATGAGCTGCTCATGGAATATATTGTTTCAGGAAATGAACAAATATGCAGCTGATCTCATTGATGAGGAGGAGTTATCTGATTTTTAACATTTACAGCGATGGAAAGATACGACTGTGGGTGAAATATGTTTTTGGCACTGTGTATGTTGATGAAACATTGTGTCAAATACGTACTTGACCATTATTGGAGCAAAGACCATACTGTTCCAACACCAATGTTCGGCAATATATGTCTCGAGACCGATTTGCGATAATCCTCAGATGTCTTCATTTTGCAAATGATTAAGAGCAGAATGATGATGAGACTTTGGAAGGTAAGGCACGCCCTAAATGAACTCATTGGAAAGTACAGGGATTTCTACGTTCCAGCTCAGAAGCTTGTGATTGATGAATCCCTTGTGCTTTTCAAAGGACGTCTTGCCTTCAAGCAGTATATTCCCTCCAAACGCCACCGATACTCCTTATCAAAAAGACTTCCGAACTCCTTATCAAAAACAGCCCGAAGCCGACAGAGAACCCTCTACAGGCAGTCAAGCGTTGTATACATGTCACTTGCCCCCACGAAGGATGTAACCTTCAATCTAAGTACATAGGTATGACGTCGACGAAGCTGACGAGGCGTTTGACATGCCATCTTCAATCCGGTGCCCCTAGGAATCACACGAGACAAGCCCATGACATCACCCTAACAAGAGAAATGTTGAACAAAAATACATGCATAATAGACAAAACCCAAGATGCAAGAATTACAAATTCTTGAAGCAATCCACATAAGAATAGAACAACCTACCATGAACACCCAAATCACGGAACTATTTACCCTACCCACAATGAGAGTAAGGACAAGACCAGAACATAACGATGCCAACACAGAAGACAATGTTCAACGTAACAGGCCAATTACACTAGATTAATCTTTGTATGTAGATACCAGCTGCCTCGTATGGCCAATAGGCCTTCTGCGATTACCTCTATTCTTATGTTCATATGTTTTACCCCCATTTATCCCTTATGTATCCCCTATGTTTTCACCTTTATTGTCTTATCACCTGACCCAGTGCGGGTATAAAATCAACCACATTGTAAAATTTCTTCACTTGAGAATGAACCATGGAGGTTCGAAACGTTGTGCAAATTGTATAAACAAGTGTAATACATTCTATAGTAATTCACCTCTTTTCTTCACCCGGAAATTACGAAAATGAGTTTTGGAGAACTCCTATTTCAGCTAAGCCCTGATGCTAAGAAATAGTTAGAGGGATAGAAGCCCTAAATCAGAAGATAGTAATACAGAATATGCGGTCATATTCAATGAGACATGTTTAAAAGAAAAACCTGCTGCCATATACACCAATATATATATATAATATATATATATATATAGATATATATATATATATATATAATATATCTATATATAATATATGTATATTATGTTATATCTGTGTATATATGGTATATATATATATATAACTATATATATATATGAGAATATATATATATATATAGATAATAATTCTATCTTATCTATCTATCTATCGTTATCTATCTATATAGCACAAGTGGTGGCTCCAAGATATGTTTTCCTGTGTTCCCTTCTTCCGGTTTGCTCTTCTTTGCCCTCCCGTGGAGAGTCCGCCTTCAGCAGTTTTGGAAGTTCCTTAGACCCGCATACTAAGGCTTTACCTCATTACAGTTCTCAAAGACCTTTTCCTGGAGCACTTTTCTTCTCACTCCGCTCCGTTTTCGCCTTCAACCAATGGGTCTAAGTCTGTGGATGGTGTGGCTACTCGGTGTTGTTTTTCCGATTTCTACTGATGTGATGTCGCTTACTCTCCTGGAGACTAGTCTTAACAGCGGAAACTTATGCATATTCTCTTGCTCTCTTCTCCATGCTTTCTCCTTGTCACCCAATACTTCCTTTGTAGTTGTTGTTGACTCTCGTAGTGCCCCCACGGCTCTGGGGTCCTTTAATCCAGGTCTCACCAGTGGTTGTCGAGATCCAGCATTGGGCTGTTTTTGTCACAGTAATTCAAGTCGGTTGAGGTTGTTGGGTTTCCCAGATCTGGTGTTCTTTCAAACTGAGCGTTGCGTGCGTATCTGCGCCAAGCCGAGCTGTACCTCTTGTCCCATCTCTCATAACGGTATTCCTTATCCGACTTTTACCCGGTTATCTATTCCTCCATTCCTTACCCAGTGGCAGGCTTATTGGTCGTCTGGTCTGGTAACAAACTGCATACTCTTAAGAGTGGTGTGTCTTCGTGGCCGTCTCTTACCACCATAACCGACAGAGGCTGGAAAACGACTCTGGTGAGGTTGCATATTGGCCATAATCGCTTAACACATGGTCACTTGGAGCGCCGCCCTGCACCTTATAGTCCTTATTGGCATTGTCCCTCTTACGGGCGTGATATCCTTGTTGAAATGTCCTGAACTTTCCGGGATGAGGCGTGTTAGTGCTTGTTTTCCCGGACCCAGTCCCTCGGCGGTGTTCGCCGGTCGGGTCCCTTGATAGTGTTCTTGGTGACTCAGATAACTTATGTAAATTGGGTGGTGCCAATTTTGAAGGGAAAGTGGGTTGATGTCAACCTCAGCCTACATGTGGCAGCACCTATTATCCTATATTTTAATAGATTATATTGTTTCAAATGTAACATACAACGACTTCAAAGCTCTTTCATTTTTATTCCATTTACATGACAACGTACACCTTATATGTAAAGTTTGTCTCTAAATTCTGGGGGCCATTTCGTTTCCCCACAGTTCAGGTTATTGAGTTGTTATAATAGCAATGTAAATATCGATATATTCTGCATACTTTTTGGGGGGACTTCGTGACTATTTTTGTATTAGGAAAACTAAAGATGTTTGGAAAATCACTGGCCCCAGATCCTTTAATTATATGCTAATGGGTCAGAAAAGTGTCATAGAATGCTTATACCTGAAAAGGGTGAAACGGTTTTAAACTTACAGGAAAATGTG
>WNGS01063839.1:550600-560970 GCA_020271785.1 Procambarus virginalis | reverse complement strand
GGAGAGGGTGGGGTACATCAATGACATGTTTGAAGCAGGGAGGGTGGGGTACACCATGACATGTTTGAGACAGGAGAGGGTGGGGTCCACCAATGACATGTTTGAAGCAGGAGAGGGTGGGATACATCAATGACATGTTTGAGGCAGGAGAGGGTGGGGTACACCAATGACATGTTTGAAGCAGGAGAGGGTGGGGTACATCAATGACATGTTTGAAGCAGGAGAGGGTGGGGTACACCAATGACATGTTTGAGGCAGGAGAGGGTGGGGTACACCAATGACATGTTTGAGGCAGGAGAGGGTGGGGTACACCAATGAATGTTTGAAGCAGGAGAGGGTGGGGTACATCAATGACATGTTTGAAGCAGGAGAGGGTGGGGTACACCAATGACATGTTTGAAGCAGGAGAGGGTGGGGTACACCAATGACATGTTTGAAGCAGAAGAGGGTGGGGTACACCAATGACATGTTTGAAGCAGGAGAGGGTGGGGTACACCAATGACATGTTTGAAGCAGGAGAGGGTGGGGTACACCAATGACATGTTTGAAGCAGGAGAGGGTGGGTACACCAATGACATTTTGAAGCAGAAGAGGGTGGGGTACACCAATGACATGTTTGAAGCAGGAGAGGGTGGGGTACACCAATGACATGTTTGAAGCAGGAGAGGGTGGGGTACACCAATGACATGTTTGAAGCAGGAGAGGGTGGGGTACATCAATGACATGTTTGAGGCAGGAGAGGGTGGGGTACACCAATGACATGTTTGAGGCAGGAGAGGGTGGGTACACCAATGACATGTTTGAAGCAGAGAGGGTGGGGTACATCAATGACATGTTTGAGGCAGGAGAGGGTGGGGTACACCAATGACATGTTTGAGGCAGGAGAGGGTGGGGTACACCATGACATGTTTGAGGCAGGAGAGGGTGGGGTACATCAATGACATGTTTGAGGCAGGAGAGGGTGTGATACATCAATTGAATAAGATTGATCAACATCAGCAGAAGTGTAAATTTTTAGTAGATTTACATTTTTCTTATTTTTGTCTGATGTACACAAAATATATTTAGTAAAAGAATGAAGACAAACAATTGAACAAGGCTTTAATGACATGACAAAAATAGTATAAACTATAATGCATAAAAGGAGAGCAGTTGAGCAAGATGATGAGTGAGGTGCTAACATGTAAAATATATGACAATTTATAAATTTATATTGATTCATAACGTCAAGGACATCAAATGTGCTAGTTAGGTTTATCAAGGTCCCCTAGGGCCTACGTCATTAGTTAACCTTTCCCAGAATGCAACCTACAACAGTTGTCAAACTCTGAGTTACTTATTTCCTGCTTGTTGAAGAGAGGCATCAGGTGCAACGACAAGTGCTCAACTGTCTCATCCAACAAGTGACTCAGACCTGGTTCTGTTTAGTTATGAGCTGCTTGTTTTGATCATTGTGCTGTTTTATTTACATACTTTCAGTTCTTTAGTTCAAACAATAAAGTGTGTATTATATATGCATGTACTCTGTAAGAAACACTTTTAGTAGACTTTAGACTTGTAACTAAGCTAAAGTTTTAATGTCTGAATTTAAATACTTTCTTGCTTTTGATGATAAATACCCTTGCAAGACTACACACAGATCCGGTAAAAATGTAAACTTTTCCTTGCAGCATTAGCAGATGTTCCTGAGCTGATGGGCCATCTTAGACGGAACTATCAATACTGGAAGGAACAGCAGGAAGCTGCAAATGGTAATACAGTCTCCAACAACCAACCTCTCAGTAAGGCTGATGAAGATGAACTCGAGGTTGATGAACAAAATGGTGCAATTACTTGTAAAAATATTAATCAAGATGAAAAAGCAAGCTAGTGATACGTGATATGTAGAATATCTCGGTCAATGAATACAAACTCTTTTTTCATGACGTGATCAATGTATGAAAGGGGTAGCCTAAGTACCCTCAAGGTACCCTCAAGGGTATGACCCAAAGCATCCAGACTGGTGGATATATTCAGTTTGTAATTATTTTATTATGAATATTTTTAATATAGTAAGGGCTATTTCCCTCTGCCCCAAATCTGAATCTTGAGTTTTTGGGGGTTATTACATTGTGGTAAAAAGCTAATCAAGAATACAGTACTATGCATTTTCTCAGAAAGAAGCACTAAGTTGTCATAACTCAAGTTAGTAGACAAACTCAAGTGTAATTCAGATTTGTCGGCATCTGTCACATTTTCCAGGTCTCTTGCCTTGGAGGTCAACTTTCTTCTGTCTTGCTTGCTGTCTCTTTTAGTTTTCTCTCTTAACTCCATAAATGTTTGAAAATTCAGTTTTTTTTAATTGAACTGCATTTACTAGTGTACATTATGCTGATGATGCACCTCATACCTAGCATGCTACTGATCATAGCCTTGACCTACTGATCAATCCTTGGCTTACTGATCATCCCAGGTTTATCATCACTATCCTGGCCACATAATCATGATTGTGGATTCGTGGTCATATTCCTTGGTTGGCATGGTCTTCAGAGTTGAAGATTCTTGCTTGACTTAGCAAGAGTCACGAGCTCTGAGGACTATGCTAAGTAGTCATCATCTTACATTAATGATCATGATTCTGGCCTGGTTAACATGTTGCTGGGCAAGTGATCATGATCACAAAATGTTCATGATTTGTCATCATGATCACAATTCACAAAACTGGACAAGTGATCATTACAGTTGCAAGCTAATGATGCTAAACTTATAATAGTAATTACCATCCTGGCCTATGATCACAATTTGAGGCTAGCATTACCCTCGAGGCCTTTATCCATCATGTTATGGCAATCAACTAATGTATCCAGTTGTTGACTCGTATCCTCTATTATCTTGGTACTGGAGACCCATGCTTGTGTATACTATCACTTGATACCATGATTACATTTTGTTGAGCAAAATATCATGGATCATTCCAGTCAAGGTTCTTCTAGTCAAATTAAATCTATTGCTTTGCTAGAGTGTGTTTGGGATGGAGAGTCAGAAAAGTTTTCATTAGTTGGTGTCATAAATTCTGTGCAGCTAGTCTAGTGGTAAGTATATTTTGCCAAGAGATATTATCTGCCATTGGTGCAGGATATTATGTAATGCTCAGCCTATTGTAGAATATTCATACTCTTGTCAGTGTTACCATTAACTCTCCCTTGATATTCTTCAGAGATTTAATTTTACATAGTAACTGTGGAGTTCATAGCTGACCTTAAACCAGCAATATATTACATATGGGAGTAGTTAACAAAAAGTGAGACATGTATATAAAAATGTCAAAATACGTAATCTATTTTTTAAAGAAAAAAAGATATTAAGTACTAGAAGCGTAGAATGATAGTGAGTGCCAGACGAGTGGGAGCTGGTCAGCAGAACTCCACCAGTGTTCCCTCAGCCACAAATGATAACACAGAGCTTTAGAGTAGTGCACATGGGTGATGCCCAGTAGGAAGTCTACCTGTATTGTTAAAGAGATTTGTAAGTTTAAAAGTGTCTCGTGTACCTGAATGAAAACAATTAGCATACATGTGTTGCATATAGTTACATGGATGGTGATATTTTCATAATGGTCAACAGCATAAAGAGAACAAATGTTGACTTGCCAGATTATAAATTATTACACTGAGACACATGGTATAAAATATATATATATATATATATATATATATATATATATATATATATATATATGTCGTACCTAGTAGCCAGAACGCAATTCTCAGCCTACTATGCAAGGCCCGATTTGCCTAATAAGCCAAGTTTTCCTGCATTAACATATTTTCTCTAATTTTTTTCTTATGAAATGATAAAGCTACCTATTTCATTATGTATAAGGTCAATTTTTTTTTATTGGAGTTAAAATTAACGTAGATATATGACCGAACCTAACCAACCCTACCTAACCTAACCTAACCTATCTTTATAGGTTAGGTTAGGTTAGGTAGCCGAGAAAGGTAGGTTAGGTTAGGTTAGGTAGGTTAGGTAGTCGAAACACAATTAATTCACGAAAACTTGGTTTATTAGGCAAATCGGGCCTTGCATAGTAGGCTGAGAAGTGCGTTCTGGCTACTAGGTACGACACATATATATATATATATATATATATATATATATATATATATATATATATATATATATATATATATATATATATATATATATATATATATATATGTATGTGCCCTTGTTGTAGTGGAATTAACATTTATATCTTGGTAATATTTTGCCTGTTTTTACCTGTCTGATGTTGACAAAATACAAATTTACAACTGCTCCAACAAACCAAATTAGTCTTAAATATTTTGGACTAGTAAGGCTCAATTTTGTGTGTTATTTAAAAACTGAACCTTACTGGAAGAAAGGCCTTAGGCATTAAATTGTTAGTTGAAAATGGTGTGTTTGGAATCTGAATGTAGCTTTGGTGTTGTTTATCTAGATGCCTAACTTGGCAAGACATGCAGGTGTTGAGTTAGGATGCAATAACATTACAAGTTGTGTTTGATTGTTTGCATTATGGTAAGAAGTGTTACATCAGTGTATCAGCACATAGAGCTTTACCCGATCAAACAGAATTTACATGTTTCCATATCCTAACTTTGGAAACAGTTTTGTTATTTTGGTCAAGGGTCAACACAACCTCCTTTACTCAACACCTTCATCCATTTGCAAAGTTAATCAGTGTTCAAAGCAGCACTTTATATAAAGTATCAGATCAGAGGCTATTTAAGTCTTAATTTTTTTAATATAATATAAGAGGTTCAAGAAGAATTTTTATAAATAATATTGGTTCATATACACAGATACATATATCTTCTTATATTTTTAAATACATAAGGATTTCCCATTGTTAGTGCTTGCTGTCATAGGTTAGGTGGGAGGGAACTTGTGTGATGTGCATGCACGCAAGATGGTGAGTCTTTGTTAGTTTACAGAGAAATATGGAGGTTTATAAGCATTGTTCGTCAAGGATTTGAACAATCCTTCCACTCTATTGGTACACTCAAGATAAAATTAGTTTTAATACTAAAATTTTTTTAAACATTAATGAAGCATCTTTTATAGGGAATTGCCCATTGTTATTTGCAGACTCTAATAGGTTATCACAGTATCATTTGAATTTACTGCTTGTTTGATTACTTTATAAATTTGTCATAATAATCATATTTTACACATTAGAAATGTGGCTGCTCACACTCTAGGAATTTCACTGTAACAGTATGACTGTGTATACATGTGTGTGTGTGTGTGTGTGTGAAGCACAAGGCTGGACCATGTGTGGGTTCCCTCCTGTCGTTAGCCTCCTCAGTCACCTGCTGACACACATGCACTTCTCGTATATCACATTATGTTGGAATATTATATATATACAAAGAAAATCTTAGTTGAGAGCTTTCCTTTATGTGCCAGATACACAGAATTTTCTTATAGACAAAAATCATCATAAGGATAATTTTTTTGCAAATTAACAAATATTTGTAGAAATTTTAAGGAAACCCATTTTTTTATTATATTTATAGCCATCTCCCACCATTGATGTCATAATTTATAGAGAGTTCTGTGTTGTGATTTTCATAATGATATATCTTTTTCCTGACTTTGAGTGACATTATACAAGAGCAATACTCTAATAACAGCTCAAGAGTAGGAGAGGTCCTCAAATGCGTGCCAGGCCTCCTCACATAACCAAGAGTAAAAACATTATTTATACAATTTTCACACACACTAAGGGTTGTAAAAACAAAACATATTGCAGTACCTCAAGTACCATACTTTCCAAATATGTGAAAGTGATATTTGGATAAAAAATTTAACTTTTCTGTCAAGATATATATTTCCACATTTGGGTGATATTCATCCTTCTGTAAAATAGTAAAACAACACTGCCTGTTTGAGTACAGTAATTTGTTTGATACCAACAAATATTGACTCCCTTAGAATTGATTTACTTATTGCATTTAAACAAGTTTCTAAAAAAGCGAAACTGATTGTAGCTTTTTCATGGCTATGTGGAAAATGTAATACTATTAATTGGAATAAAAACAAATTACTGACCTTTTCTGAAACATTAAATATTATTGTTATTACTCAGATTAAACTGTCACAGAATTTTCAATGCTTTTGTAAACATGTTAGAAACAGAATGTCATTACATTTGAATGTAGAAAATAATGGCAATGGAATCTGGTGTCTGGTATAGCAGCCATATACATATATATAGAACAGTTACTTAGTGCTTAACTATGAATACAAATATATATTAAGCTTAGAGTTGCATTAAAAAGTTAACTGTAATACATATGGGTAATTGGACATATAGAACAAAAATGATACAGAAAGTTTAAATAAAATAGAAGTTGTTATTAGAAAATTAGCTACTTCATAGCATTAATATGGTATTTGAAAAATGAAGAGTAAGTTCCTACTGATATCAACATTCTTGTGAGAATATTAGTCATTAACATCCACTGTGAGGTGTGAAATTGGAAGTCCATTTCAACTGTATTCATAGAGGGAGAGCACTTGGGGTTCAGTAACAAAAGGTGGATGTGTATACCATACATGTAGCCCACTGCCAAGCCTGCCTAGCCCTAACATCAAAGATGTCTCAGGATTTGTAAATACATAGCATTACCTGACCACTTGATTGCAATTTAAATAAATGATATTATTCCTGGACACAGCCTTGGCCATATCATAACAATGCTCAGTAGCCCTTTTTACCCGCATTCACTTTTCTTAACAAGCCAGTTCTCCCTACTTAAAAGTGCTAATCTTAAAATTAACAAGATTAATTTCCAAGCTTTTTGAAATGTTGAGAATACTAAGAGGCCAAATATGATGTGAAATTCCTTGAGAAATGTTTTATGCATTTCTTCTTATCTTTAATAATTTGAAAGTATTTGAAACATCTGGAGAAAATTGTGCATAAGACTTCCAAGAAGGGACATTCCCAGAGAGATCAAGTGCCAAAAGTTAAAGAAGAATCATAGCAATTTGTAACATTTTGTTTTATCTCATTTTATATTTTTACATAAATAGAAACACATTTGAAAATGCTGTTACATGGGGATTTATAAATTTATAAAAAAAAGAATCACTTTAATGTACATTATATTAAATGCAGTGCCATAAAAACTGGTGTGGTATGAAGGCTCATGTTAATTGCCATTGTTACTCTTATCATTGACAAATTATTCCTTTCTCCTGCTTTGACATTTAAATGTTTTTTTTAATACTGATTATTTCTAACTCAGGACCTCATCAAGATTACTTCTCAGTGCACTGATTAACACAATTTTGAGATAAAATAAAATCTACAAGAAACAACCACCCTATTTATAGTAGCAAAGATTTTGTCACCAATGTCTACAGCAGAAAGTAACTTCAACACATTTTGATAACATGTGTGTTCAAAAAAATTCAAAATTCAAATGTTTATTCAGGTAAAGTATATACATACAAGGAGTGATACAAATATTGATGAATTTATAGATAGAGCTAGTACATACAATGCCTAAAGCCACTATTCCACCTCCCCGTTCAGCTCGTTGATGCCGTGAGGGGGGCTTAGTGGGCGGCTGCCGGAGTGTGATGCTCCTTGGGACAGTCCTCTGTCCTTTTGTAGCCTTGTGCTCCTGCTGCTGTCCTCTCAAATTGTGCTGAACTACTTTTCCTTTTCCTTCTGTTTCGTTTTCTCCCCTCTTCTCCTATCTGCGTGTCGTTTCCTGCCGACCTTTGCTTGTTTTTGATTATTCCTTTGGACTTCTCTATTTTGCTGCCCGGGTGCTTGAGGGGCATACTCTTGCACCCGTAGAACTAGTAGTACCCAACGTCGAGAGCGAGGGGAACCTTTTATTGTCAATCCCCCTTTCGTCACTGAACCCGATCTCGATGGACTGATGGTTCTTAAGGTGGTGTTTGTGGGGCGTATACTCACGACGCACCCCTAGGGGGCCCCGGTATGATCAGCGATAGCTTCTTCTTGGGTGTCCTGCCTCTAATTGTGGCTCCATGGTGGGTGTGGGGGCACATTCGTGAATGAATGTTTCTTTTTCGTACCTATGTTGTGTTCTGTTCCTCCTTTACCTTCTCAGGCTCGTGGGGTGGGCGACCAAGCCCCCGAGTCGGTCCGTGTTGGAAGACCGGGCTCTGTAGCCTCCGCTGCATTGGGCCCCGACCTTGTTCCTCCTTTGGCCTCTCTGATTACTCCCCTCGGCTCCCCTCTCTCCTCTGTGGTTGGGTCGAGCCCCAAGCCCCCAGTGGTGACTACCTCGTCCCCTGGCGTGGCTCAATCTCTAGTTGTAACTACTGCGCCTTTTAACCCCTCTCTCTCTGGGGGTTCTCAACACGGTCCTCGACACGGCCGCACTCGCTCGATTCCTTCCCGTTCTGATGCCTATCAAGCCTTGTTTGGTTCCGCTTCGTGGGCCAAATACTTTGATCTCCTCCCTCTTGCTTCTGCGCCTCCTGATGATTTCTCCCTCCATCGACATCTTGTTGATTGCGTGGATGCCTATGTTACCTTCAACCCCACTCGTCTCGGTACACGTGTTGTTGCTGCACCTTCTCAGGATGCTTGGCTGCCTTATCCTGCCTTGGCGAGACCCCTGTTCGGGTCACAAAGAACGCTCAGTTGAATGCCAGTGTTGGCACTATTCTCCTCCTGCCCCATGTTGCAACCGGTGTTCAGAATCAGCAGGACTGCCACAATGATATCTGGCATATCCTCGATGCCCAGGGCCAATCTATCCTCTGGGTGGACACGCTTACTCATCCCCCTCGTGGTCGTCGCCGTCAACCCCTTCACGTTGTGAAGATTACCTTTGATGGCAGCACCCTTCCACCCGCTGTCATTCTTGCTGGTGCCAGGTGCTCTGTCCAGGAGTATATTCCTTCTCCTAGGCTCTGTAACAAGTGCTGGAGGTTTGGGCATGGTGCCCTCCGCTGCTCTGGGACTGTCTCTCTCTGTCCTTTGTGTGGGGGCGAAGGTCACTCTGAGTCGGAGTGCACTTCTTCCCAGGCTCGCTGCCTCAACTGTGGTGAGGCCCATCCTACCTTCTCCCGTGCGTGTATCCATTACAAGCTTGAGGCAGCTGTTCTCAACTTGAAGCACCGGGAGCGTTTATCTTTTCCTGAAGCGAGGCGCCAGGTTCGCCGGCTCCCGCCTTATGCTAACGTCTCTTATGCTCGCGTGTTTGCGCTTCCTCTCCTCGTCCTTCCCACCTTCCTCAGACTCACAACCGTTTCCAGGCCTTGGACCCTGATACGCCCACTGCCCTCTCCTCAGTTCCTTTGAGTTCTGTCCTGAAGGGTCCCCCTCATGGTCCTCTGTCAGGGGTTCCCCTTCTTTCTGCCCGGTCTGTCTTGTCTCCTGTGTCTTCTTCCTCGTCTCCCTCCGATCCTCCTTCCCATCCTTCTCCTCCGTCTATTGATCTAACCCGCCTGCGGTGCGGGCTGATGTCCATTGCTCTCCTACCGGCCGTCGTGTGTGCTCTCGTTTAGCTTCTCCTGTTGAGGCACTGGAATCCATTGCCCAGTACGTAGTTGCTGGGACACCTGTCTCTTTTAAGTCAGAAGCATAAGCCTGGCTCCTCTCCTTCCTCCTCCCCGGTGGATAAGAAGGCTTCGCTTTCTTCCTCGGCCCTTACTTCTACTCTATCTACTCTACCCCCCCTACTTCTGACTCTATCACCCCTTCCCCTCCCATTTCGGTGGTTGCGCCCCCTGTTCTTGCTATGGAGGTTTGTTTGGCCCCCGCTTCCCTCTTGGTTGCTGCCCTTGCTGAGGTGCGCTCATCTCTTTCTACTCCCCTCTCCTGTTGCTGTCCTTGACTACTCCTCTTGGTTGCCTCCTCCTCTTCCTCCTCCGACCCGCCCGCCCACCTGTGGTCTGTTCTCCCGCTTCCTTCCCTCCATCTTTGCTCAGTTTACCCATGCCCCCTAACCCTGACTTTGCTGACCCTGATCTTCTTTAACGTGCTATGTTGCTCTTCGCGCTTTGTTTCTCCTTGTTCTGTTGTTGTCCTTTCTCTTCTCGTCGATGTCTATTCTTCAATGGAACGTTCGGGGTTATTACGCCAATTTCCTTCAACTACAACTTCTGATTTCGCATTTTCACCCCTTTGTGTCTGTCTCCAGGAGCCGATGCTTGGTGCTCGTCCTGGTCGCTTTGTAGCTATTCCTTTCTCTCCCCCCCCCCAGCTGTTGCTGGGGCTCCTAACTCTTCTGCTCTCTTGATTCGCTCTGATGTTCCCTTTGTCCCCTTACTTTTTCCTTCGCCTCTCCATTGTTCTGCTGCTCGTCTCTTTGTGGGGAAATGGTACACTGTTGTTCCATTAATTTCCC
>WNGS01063839.1:527244-549600 GCA_020271785.1 Procambarus virginalis | reverse complement strand
ATATATATATATATATATATATATGTGTCGTACCTAGTAGCCAGAACGCACTTCTCAGCCTACTATGCAAGGCCCGATTTGCCTAATAAACCAAGTTTCGTGAATTAATTGTGTTTCGACTACCTAACCTACCTAACCTAACCTAACCTACCTTTCTCGGCTACCTAACCTAACCTAACCTATAAAGATAGGTTAGGTTAGTTAGGTAGGGTTGGTTAGGTTCGGTCATATATCTACGTTAATTTTAACTCCAATAAAAAAAATTGACCTTATACATAATGAAATAGGTAGCTTTATCATTTCATAAGAAAAAAATTAGAGAAAATATGTTAATGCAGGAAAACTTGGCTTATTAGGCAAATCGGGCCTTGCATAGTAGGCTGAGAATTGCGTTCTGGCTACTAGGTACGACATATATATATATATATATATATATATATATATATATATATATATATATATATTTTATACCATGTGTCTCAGTGTAATAATTTATAATCTGGCAAGTCAACATTTGTTCTCTTTATGCTGTTGACCATTATGAAAATATCACCATCCATGTAACTATATGCAACACATGTATGCTAATTGTTTTCATTCAGGTACACGAGACACTTTTAAACTTACAAATCTCTTTAACAATACAGGTAGAATTCCTACTGGGCATCACCCATGTGCACTACTCTAAAGCTCTGTGTTATCATTTGTGGCTGAGGGAACACTGGTGGAGTTCTGCTGACCAGCTCCCACTCGTCTGGCACTCACTATCATTCTACGCTTCTAGTACTTAATATCTTTTTTCTTTAAAAAATAGATTACGTATTTTGACATTTTTATATACATGTCTCACTTTTTGTTAACTACTCCCATATGTAATATATTGCTGGTTTAAGGTCAGCTATGAACTCCACAGTTACTATGTAAAATTAAATCTCTGAAGAATATCAAGGGAGAGTTAATGGTAACACTGACAAGAGTATGAATATTCTACAATAGGCTGAGCATTACATAATATCCTGCACCAATGGCAGATAATATCTCTTGGCAAAATATACTTACCACTAGACTAGCTGCACAGAATTTATGACACCAACTAATGAAAACTTTTCTGACTCTCCATCCCAAACACACTCTAGCAAAGCAATAGATTTAATTTGACTAGAAGAACCTTGACTGGAATGATCCATGATATTTTGCTCAACAAAATGTAATCATGGTATCAAGTGATAGTATACACAAGCATGGGTCTCCAGTACCAAGATAATAGAGGATACGAGTCAACAACTGGATACATTAGTTGATTGCCATAACATGATGGATAAAGGCCTCGAGGGTAATGCTAGCCTCAAATTGTGATCATAGGCCAGGATGGTAATTACTATTATAAGTTTAGCATCATTAGCTTGCAACTGTAATGATCACTTGTCCAGTTTTGTGAATTGTGATCATGATGACAAATCATGAACATTTTGTGATCATGATCACTTGCCCAGCAACATGTTAACCAGGCCAGAATCATGATCATTAATGTAAGATGATGACTACTTAGCATAGTCCTCAGAGCTCGTGACTCTTGCTAAGTCAAGCAAGAATCTTCAACTCTGAAGACCATGCCAACCAAGGAATATGACCACGAATCCACAATCATGATTATGTGGCCAGGATAGTGATGATAAACCTGGGATGATCAGTAAGCCAAGGATTGATCAGTAGGTCAAGGCTATGATCAGTAGCATGCTAGGTATGAGGTGCATCATCAGCATAATGTACACTAGTAAATGCAGTTCAATTAAAAAAAACTGAATTTTCAAACATTTATGGAGTTAAGAGAGAAAAACTAAAAGAGACAGCAAGCAAGACAGAAGAAAGTTGACCTCCAAGGCAAGAGACCTGGAAAATGTGACAGATGCCGACAAATCTGAATTACACTTGAGTTTGTCTACTAACTTGAGTTATGACAACTTTAGTGCTTCTTTCTGAGAAAATGCATAGTACTGTATTCTTGATTAGCTTTTTACCACAATGTAATAACCCCCAAAAACTCAAGATTCAGATTTGGGGCAGAGGGAAATAGCCCTTACTATATTAAAAATATTCATAATAAAATAATTACAAACTGAATATATCCACCAGTCTGGATGCTTTGGGTCATACCCTTGAGGGTACCTTGAGGGTACTTAGGCTACCCCTTTCATACATTGATCACGTCATGAAAAAAGAGTTTGTATTCATTGACCGAGATATTCTACATATCACGTATCACTAGCTTGCTTTTTCATCTTGATTAATATTTTACAAGTAATTGCACCATTTTGTTCATCAACCTCGAGTTCATCTTCATCAGCCTTACTGAGAGGTTGGTTGTTGGAGACTGTATACCATTTGCAGCTTCCTGCTGTTCCTTCCAGTATTGATAGTTCCGTCTAAGATGGCCCATCAGCTCAGGAACATCTGCTAATGCTGCAAGGAAAAGTTTACATTTTTACCGGATCTGTGTGTAGTCTTGCAAGGGTATTTATCATCAAAAGCAAGAAAGTATTTAAATTCAGACATTAAAACTTTAGCTTAGTTACAAGTCTAAAGTCTACTAAAAGTGTTTCTTACAGAGTACATGCATATATAATACACACTTTATTGTTTGAACTAAAGAACTGAAAGTATGTAAATAAAACAGCACAATGATCAAAACAAGCAGCTCATAACTAAACAGAACCAGGTCTGAGTCACTTGTTGGATGAGACAGTTGAGCACTTGTCGTTGCACCTGATGCCTCTCTTCAACAAGCAGGAAATAAGTAACTCAGAGTTTGACAACTGTTGTAGGTTGCATTCTGGGAAAGGTTAACTAATGACGTAGGCCCTAGGGGACCTTGATAAACCTAACTAGCACATTTGATGTCCTTGACGTTATGAATCAATATAAAATTTATAAATTGTCATATATTTTACATGTTAGCACCTCACTCATCATCTTGCTCAACTGCTCTCCTTTTATGCATTATAGTTTATACTATTTTTGTCATGTCATTAAAGCCTTGTTCAATTGTTTTGTCTTCATTCTTTTACTAAATATATTTTGTGTACATCAGACAAAAATAAGAAAAATGTAAATCTACTAAAAATTTACACTTCTGCTGATGTTGATCAATCTTATTCAATTGATGTATCACACCCTCTCCTGCCTCAAACATGTCATTGATGTACCCCACCCTCTCCTGCCTCAAACATGTCATTGGTGTACCCCACCCTCTCCTGCCTCAAACATGTCATTGGTGTACCCCACCCTCTCCTGCCTCAAACATGTCATTGATGTACCCCACCCTCTCCTGCTTCAAACATGTCATTGGTGTACCCCACCCTCTCCTGCCTCAAACATGTCATGGTGTACCCCACCCTCTCCTGCCTCAAACATGTCATTGATGTACCCCACCCTCTCCTGCTTCAAACATGTCATTGGTGTACCCCACCCTCTCCTGCTTCAAACATGTCATTGGTGTACCCCACCCTCTCCTGCTTCAAACATGTCATTGGTGTACCCCACCCTCTTCTGCTTCAAACATGTCATTGGTGTACCCCACCCTCTCCTGCTTCAAACATGTCATTGGTGTACCCCACCCTCTCCTGCTTCAAACATGTCATTGGTGTACCCCACCCTCTCCTGCTTCAAACATGTCATTGATGTACCCCACCCTCTTCTGCTTCAAACATGTCATTGGTGTACCCCACCCTCTCCTGCTTCAAACATGTCATTGGTGTACCCCACCCTCTCCTGCTTCAAACATGTCATTGATGTACCCCACCCTCTCCTGCTTCAAACATGTCATTGGTGTACCCCACCCTCTCCTGCCTCAAACATGTCATTGGTGTACCCCACCCTCTCCTGCCTCAAACATGTCATTGGTGTACCCCACCCTCTCCTGCTTCAAACATGTCATTGATGTACCCCACCCTCTCCTGCTTCAAACATGTCATTGGTGTACCCCACCCTCTCCTGCCTCAAACATGTCATTGATGTATCACACCCTCTCCTGCTTCAAACATGTCATTGGTGTACCCCACCCTCTCCTGCTTCAAACATGTCATTGGTGTACCCCACCCTCTCCTGCTTCAAACATGTCATTGATGTACCCCACCCTCTCCTGCTTCAAACATGTCATTGGTGTACCCCACCCTCTCCTGCTTCAAACATGTCATTGGTGTACCCCACCCTCTCCTGCTTCAAACATGTCATTGGTGTACCCCACCCTCTCCTGCCTCAAACATGTCATTGGTGTACCCCACCCTCTCCTGCTTCAAACATGTCATTGGTGTACCCCACCCTCTCCTGCTTCAAACATGTCATTGGTGTACCCCACCCTCTCCTTCCTCAAACATGTCATTGGTGTACCCCACCCTCTCCTGCTTCAAACATGTCATTGGTGTACCCCACCCTCTCCTGCCTCAAACATGTCATTGGTGTACCCCACCCTCTCCTGCCTCAAACATGTCATTGGTGTACCCCACCCTCTCCTGCTTTAACATGTCATTGGTGTACCCCACCCTCTCCTGCTTCAAACATGTCATTGATGTACCCCACCCTCTCCTGCCTCAAACATGTCATTTATGTATACCTGAAGAGGGTTCTGAGAGTTCTACTCCTCGAGCCCGGCCTGAGGCCAGTCTTGATGTACAGTATCTCACTAACTCCTACATAAAACATGTCATTGATGTATTGCTCTAACCTGTACGTAAAACCTGTCATTGATGTATCAATCTAACCCCTACATAAAACATGCCATTGAAGTATCACTCTAACCCCTACATAAACATGTCATTGATGTATCTCTCTAACCCCTACATAAAGCATGTCATTGATGTATCTCTCTAACCCCTACATGAAACATTTTATTGATGTATCACTCGAACCCCTACATAAAACGTGTCATTGATGTATCACTCTAACCCTTACATAAAACATGTCATTGATGTTTCCCACTAACCCCTACATAAAACATGTCATTGATTTATCGCACTAACCCATACATAAAACGTGTCATTAAACATGTTTTGGACATGTCTGTCCAAAACACTATGTGTGTTAGTGACTTTGCAAAATATAAAAATACCAATCTTATATAATCAAATAAACCCATTGTACTTTCTTGTAAATAAATTTATTATTATTATTATTATTATTATTATTATTATTATTATGGATGTCCTTTATAGAAAATGAGTTATTAATGTACCTTGAGATACCTTGAGATGATTTCGGGGCTTAGCATCCCTGTGGCCCGGTCCTCGACCAGGCTTCCTGGTCTAGGATATCTTGCAATATGTATCCTACTATACCTATATAAAACATTATTGATATATCTCACCATCCCATGCATCAAACATGTCATTGATGAAGAAGTCAATGAAGCCAATTTGAGACTTGGGATAGAGCATGTGGTGCGGTCAAATTGTGGCATCACACATCGGCAGATTACGCTTCTTCTCCTCCTCTGTCTGATTGAGCAATAAAGAAATGAGTTAATTTATACAAAAATTTTCAATACAAAACAACTTAAAGAGTGAATAATCTGTTATGCATTCATGAATATCATAAAGCAGTCAAGCAAAATTACAGTATGTAAACAGTTGAAGGGCCAAATATTTGTAACATAAAGGTGGTAGAAAGAAGAATATATGTAAATACCTAAGTGAAGTTTCAGGATGAGCTTTGAAAATACTGACAGTTTTGGCATCAACTGCCTTCTCATTTAACTTTTTCCAACTACCTGGCATTCTGTTTGCAAGAGCAAACGTTCTAATATTTTTTGGCATCTTTATGTCCTTAGCTTGAATCTATGACCTCTTAGTTTGAGTTGCAGGTTTCCAGAATTCCCCTTTGTCAATTCCTGTTACTATTTTTTATGTAGTGATCATACTGAATCTTTTTCTTCTGTTGTCTAGCTCTGGTTTATTCAACACCTCTAGCCTCTCATCTTAGTTCTTGTGCTATGTTCCAAAAGCCATTTAGTGGCATATCTTTGCACTTTTTCCAGGTTTGCTATGTGCTTCTTGAGATAAGGCTCCATCACACTGCACATTCTAACATGAACAATTTCTTTAAAATTTACCATACAGCAGAACATAAGAACATAAGACAAGGCAACTGCAGAGGCCTATTGGGCCCACGAGGCAGCTCCTATTTATAACCACCCAATCCCCTCATACATGTCCAACCTGCTTGAAACAATCGAGGGACCCCGCCTCCACAATGTTACGCGGCAATTGGTTCCACAAATCACAACCCGGTACTGACCAGTATTTACCCAAGTCTTTCCTAAATCTAAACTATCCAATTATACCCATTGTTTCGCGTTCTGTCCTGTGTTGGATACTTTCAATACCCTATTAATATACCCTTTGTTATGTCATTCATCCACTTGTAAACCTCTATCATGTCACCCCTACTCTTCGCCTTTCAGTGAATGCAATTAAGCTTTGTTAATCTTCCTTCATATGAAAGTTTCTAATTTGGGAATTAACTTAGTCATCCTACGCTGGACACGTTCAAGTGAATTTAATCCATTCTATAATATGCGACCAAAACTGAACTGCATAATCTAAATGGGGCCTAACCAGAGCAAGATATATAGCTTGAGAACCACACCAGGTGTTTGTTACTTACGCTGCGATAATAAATCCGAGTGTCCTATTTGCCTTATTACGAACATTTATGCATTGATCTTTGTGTTTAAATTCTTACTAATATAAACTCCCAGATCCCTTTCGCAATCCGACCTTCGCAATCTCAACACCATCTAGCTCGTATCTGTTAACTCTATCATCATTACCTAGCCCTCAGAACTTTACATTTTCAGCATTAAACTGCATCTGCCAGTCCTTGAACCATTTCAAAACCCTATCTAGATCAACTGAATGATAGTGAGTCCCCTCCGATTAATTTCCCTACCGATTTTTCGTATCATCGCAAATTTGCAAATTTGCTACTCAAACCTGAATCTAAATCATTTTATATATATTATAAACAACAGAGGTCCCAAGACAGAGCCTTGAGGCACTCCACTTACAACATTTTCCCACTCTGACTTGACTATTTATACTAACTCTCTGTTTCCTTTGGTATAGCCATGCCCTAATCCAGCTTAATATAGCACCACCAATACCATGAGCCTCTATTTTTCTTTTAATCAGTCTTTCTTTGGCACTGTATCGAAAGCTTTGCTAAAGTCAAGGTACACAACATCACAATCCTTAATAACTATCATGCCTCAACTATGCTAGAATAAAAAGTATACAAATTTGTTAAACATGAACGGCCATTATAAAACTCCATGTTGCGACTCAATATTAATTTATGTTTTTCAAGATGAAGACGAATTTATTTGCTAATTATAGATTCGAGTAACTTTCACACAATAGACGTTAGGCTAATGGTCGATAGTGTAGACGCAAGTGATCTATCTCCTTTCTTAAAAACTGGTATCACATTAGCAACTTCCAAAACTCTGGCACTGGTGCCTGACTCTATTGATTTATGTTAAATATGATTACTGTGGGTCACAAAGCTCCTCTTGGCATTCTTTCAGCACTCTGGCAAACACTTCATCCGGCCCTGGGATTTGTTTGGTTTGAGTTTTACTATTTGTTTAAGAACATCCTCCCTGGTAACTGCTAAACTCGTCAACCGTCCTCGTCCCCACCACACAGATAGACTTGTTGGGCTGAAGGGCAATTGTTAATTTCCTCTTTAGTAAATACAGATACAAAATATTATTAAAATATCTACTCATCTTTCTCACTATCTGTTATTTGACCTGCCTCAGTTTTTAAGGGACCTATCCTTTCCCTAGTCTTAGTTCGATATAACTGAAAAAACCTTTAGGATTTGTCTTTGCTTGCCCTGCTATACGACACTTCATAGTTTCTTTTGCTTTCCTTATCTCTTTTTTAAATTCTAACTAGTTGTACGAATTCCTGTTTTAAAGTGACTCCCCATTTTTAATCATCTTGTACCAAGCTCTCTTTTTACCTATAAGATTCTTCAAATCTTTTGTTGTCACTTTGGGTCATTAGTAATCGATCTATTCGATTTGTGTGGTAACTCCGTTCCTGTGCTTTGTTTAGAATATTCTTAAATACGTTATAATTGAATCAACATCGAAATCCCCATTTACATCACGTATCGCTGGTTCATGTCTCGCTCCAAGACCGCCCTTCTTTGCGTAAGAAAGCAATCGTCAATTAATTCTAGAAAATCTTCTGCTTCACTATCCCTGTTTTGTTCAACCAGTTTATTCCACTCAAATTAAAGTCACCATGACATAAATACTGTTAGATCTAGATGCCCTAGATATTTCATCCCATAGATGCTTTGCTTCCATTCTGTCTAAATTTGGTGCCTATATAAACTCCTATTATAATATTATTTGCTTTTTCGTTTATTCTATCCAAATAGTTTCTGTGTGTGGCTCAGTTTTGATTCCCTCTTTGAGACTACATTTCAAATTGTCCCTAAGTATATGGCTACTCCACCACCTCGTCTAATATATCTATCTGTGTGAAATAGTTTAAATCCATTTATTTGATATTCGGCTAATAGTTCTCTATTATCAACATTCATCCACGTTTCGGTAAGTGCAATAATATCTATTTTTTCTGTGCAGACAAGAGCATTTAATTCGTTAATTTTATTTCTTAGACTTCTACTGTTTGTGTAATATACCCTAAGTGAATTGTTATTTTGAGGCCCTTCTCTTTTCCTGATCATTTTGCCAATTCCTTTCTCCCGCAAACACATACTTTTTTACATCCTTCCTCCAAATCAATTCCCATACCTCTATCTACTAACAGTTTAAACCCAATATTGAGCAGTACCTCAGCTTATGAATTTAATTCGTTCCCAGATACGGCTCGTAAGCCAAATATTCATAAACTGAAGCAATTTCCCCATAAGAAATAATGTAAATTGAATTAATCCATTCCAGACTCCACAAAAAAATTAACTTCAAAGTAAATTATGCCTAATTCACCAAAATTCTCAGTACTAAAGTATGTACAAGTTATTACTTACCTTTACTGATGACTCTTGTTGGCATGTGGAAGATGGTGAAGAGGTGGGAGAGGGAGAGGTGATACTGTTTGGAAGGCAAGTCCCCTTTCTTTATAACATCAGACAGTGATGACTTCTCTGGGGTACACTCTCTGGAACGTTTTGCCTGCATACACTAGGACCTGCTTGGGCTCGCTGCTTAATTTTCTCACTAAAAATGATCCATAGAGGATTGTTTTTCCTTCGTTGTAACACTTGTCTGTAGTGAGGCACAACATTGTCATTGAAAAGGTTAATGCAATGGCCTAATATAGCTTGCTCTGAGTGAGTCAGTTCAACAAAAGTTTGCATTTCTTCCCACAGCCTACACCACTTCCTAATTGTTGAGGAAGGGACATTCTCTACTGCCTCCTCCTCCCCTGAAGACATTTTCTCAGCTGCCTCTTGTTGCTGCTCACATGTGAAGGGCTAGGAGTTCTTTGGTGGTCAGTTCTTCGCTGTGTTCCTCCACCAACTCCTCCACATCAGCACCATCCAGCTCCAAGCCCAATTTCTGGCCCAGAGTAACAATTTCCTCAACAATAGGCACTTCAGGTCCAGGCTCAAACCCTACAAAGTCTAGTTCTGAAATACAATCAGGCCACAATTTTCTCCAGCCAGAGATCAGGGTTCTTTGAGTCACTTCTTGCCAGGCTTTGTCAACGAGTTTTATTAAAGCACTACAAATGTTAAAATGGTTTTTCCAAAATTCTTTGAGGGTGAGGTTTGTGGCATCAGTCACTTCAAAACATTTCCAGAAAAGTATCCTTTCATAAAGTTTCTTAAAATTGGGTATGATTTTCTGGTCCATAGGCTGAATTAGAGGAGTAGTGTTAGGAGGAAGGAACTTTATTGTAACAAAATTAAATTTGTCCAACAATGCATCTTCCAAGCCTGGAGGATGAGCAGGAGCATTGTTGAGGAGAAGCAGGGCCTTGAGTGGCAAACTTTTCTCCTGCCACCCCGTCCTCGCAAATTTAATAAGTCAATATTGACTTAATAAATATGTGCATGGGTGACATACTTAACATAATAGTTTCCCTTAAAATCTTCATAGAAAACACCGACCTTACCTAACCTTGTTAGTATGTTAAGACAAGCATCTTATTGCTTCGTAATTACAATTATTACCTAACCTATACCTATAATAGGTTAAGTAACAATTGTAATACGAAGCTATAAGATGCTTATTTTAACATACTAACAAGGTTAGGTAAGGTCGGTGTTTTCTATGAAGATTTTCAAGGGAAGCTATTATGTTAAGTATGTCACCTATGCACGCAACTAATAAGTCAATATTGACTTATTAAGTTTGCGAGGACGGGTTGCTCCTGCAGATATTTTTTTATGGCAGGGCAAACCACCTCATTCACCCACTCCGTAAAAAATTGCCTTGTCACCCATGCCTTACCATTAGCCTTCCACATCACACACATTTGGCTTTTCTGCACATTATATTTTTTGAAAACCCTTGGATTTTCAGAATGATACACAAGCAAGAGTTTAATTTTCAAAATGCCACTCGCATTACCACACAGCAGAAGCGTAAACCTATCTTTCATAGGCTTGTATCCGGGCAATGACTTCTCCTCCAAGGTAATGTATGTCCTCTTAGGCAATCTTTTCCAGAAGAGTCCTGTCTCATCACAATTAAATACTTGTTGTTTTAGGTATACCCTCACTCTCTACAAAATCTTTAAATTCATAAATAAACCTTTCAGCCGCTGGTTTGGCTGAGCTGGCAGCCTTCCCATGCCTCACAACACTATGAATACCGCTTCTTTTTCTAAATTTCTCACACCATCCCATGCTTGCCTTAAACTCTTTCGTATCTGCATCACTCGGGGTTTTCCCGAGCGTTCCAGGGGTTTTCTTTAAAAGGTCTTCGTGCAATTGCTTTGCTTTCTCACAAATGATGACCTCTGAAATGCCATGATTGGATATGATTTTCTGGTCCATAGGCTGAATTAGAGGAGTGGTGTTAGGAGGAAGGAACTTTATTGTAACAAAATTAAATTTGTCCAACAATGCATCTTCCACCTGCTAAGTCCTTGTTGTGTATCCAAATTAATAACAACTTTTCAACATCCTCAAGTGTTTGTGTTCTTTGTTTCGTGATTGTTGTTATGCCTTTTGCCACTTTAGCACTCATAATGTCCTTTTTCTTAGCAACTATGGTGGATATTGTTAACATAGATTTTGTTGTACTGCCTAGCTAGTTCAACAACCTGTGTATCATTTTCTTGTTTATGAATGATCTCTTGTTTTTCCTCTATGGTCATTCTCACATGTGTTTTCTTGGCTTCAACTTTACCACTGGCTTTCTTGGGACCCATGGCGAGATATATAATAACAACTTTTATGTTCAAATACCCCAAAATCCGAAAAAACTGTAATTCTTTACAAAGAATTCAGGCACGATTGTCACTAGGCGAGAGGCACTGGTAAACTGAGGTGCGAGTGCCATGCCACCACGGGCTAGGTCTGCCATACACGTATCAACAAACTTCATTTCCCGGGGCAAAGCTCGTAATCCGATTTGGATTTACCAAAGAAATTGGCTCATAACCTGTAAAGTTCATAAATAGGGGCATTTGTAAGCCGAGATGTCACTATATACGTACAGTATTTAAAAGTGATTCTAAAGTCAGAAGGTGTAGCATATGCACCTTTCACTATGTTCTTTATGTGGCCCTCAGGTGACAATTTACTATCCAGAACCACTGCTAGAGCTCTTTCTTCATCAGAATTCTTTAACCCTTCAACTGCCTGTCTCAACCAGGGTTGTTCCATTGATTGTGCACATTGCAACCAGGGTTGTTTCATCGATGGTGCACACTGCAACCAGGGTTATTTTCAGGTATAGGGTAAGAATTAAAACTCCCACTGTTGTATGGGGGCTCACATCCTGTTCTTCAGGGCTCCTGTAAACAGATGCCATCTAAAAAAAAAAAATTTAATTGTCTGCTTCTCTCCTGGCTGTAAGAGAGTCCGTACTGTGAGAGTGACCAGGGCTGGTGCATGTAGCTGGATCTCATAGCACCACAGTGCAGCCAGGGGCCACAGCACTACATAATAATAATGAATAAAATAAGTCTTTAAAATCATGAAATTTAATGAAATTTAATTTAATTTAATTTAATTTAATTTAATGAAAATTTTTTATTTTTGAATTTAATTTTATTTTACAAAATAAAAATTTAAATTTAATTTAATTTTATTTTTGAATTTAATTTAATGAAAAAAAATTTAATGAAAAAAATTCCACTGTAATTAAGCACTGTTTGTGCGAGATGGTAAAATTATAGCTAGGAGGACTGACATTGGAAAAACCTATTCAATAACCACTGAAGCTCACCTTAATTCTTTCCTCAGTGACTGTGGGATAACTGCTGTATAGCCAGAATTCAAATTATAATCTCATTTAACTACCATTGTGTACTTTAGCTCTGCCTTTCCTTTCAAAAGGTAACTTTAACTAACTTTAGTTAAAAAAAAAAAAAATTGTCATCTTTACAATTGTCATCTTTCATTTTACTCCCATGATCAGTAGTACACTGGCTTTGTCTGTATTAACTTCATTATCCAGTGTTCCTGAGTGTATCTCTATTTAAGCTACCTCATTTTGTCTTAGTGTAACTTTACTATTAAACTATAGTGTACTTATAATAGTATAGTAAGCAAGCTTTTCATTTTATAGTTTTCATAATTGCTTTTTTACTTTTTTGGTCATCTATTGTTATTAATTATTCTAGTTCATTATTTACATTCCTAGTTCTCATTAAGTTCTTTTTTTTTCTTTACTTAATTTACCATTGAGTTTATATTACTTAAATTACCATTAAGTTTATATTACTTTAGAATTTTTATTCTACTTTCCTTTATTTTCTATTTTGTATTTTGGCACTCTTGCCTTGTTTCCCAGCAACCAGCCTTTTTATGCAGACAAGTATAGACCCAGAACTAAACCTCTTATCCACTATCTATGACAATCATCACTTTAATGATCAAAATTGCAGATATTTTACAGCACATGATGTAAACAATGTATTAACACATAATCACAATATCTCTGTAATCAACTTGAACGTTAGATCCCTAGGTAAACACTTCGATGATGTTAGTGCCTTGATTGAAACTATTGACAACAAATTCTCTTTTATTATACTTACTGAAACGTGGTTGAAAGAGGATACTACCCAACTCTTTAACATGCCTAACTACTTGGCAATTCACAACTGTCATCAAATTCAGAGAGGTGGTGGTACTGCTCTTTACTACCATCATGAACTAACATGCTTAAAAGTAATTAGAACTAGAGACTGCTGTGGGGAGTATATCTTCGCCAGTTTCAGAGTCAAGGGTACCGAGTCTATCCTGTCTGTAGGTGCAGTCTATAGAATTCCTAACACTGATGTGTCTGAATTCAATTCAAACCTTAGTAATCTAATACTCGAGAACAGACTGAACAAAAACCATCTAATTATCGCAGGGGACTTTAATATTGACCTCTGCGAGCCTGAGCACCCTACTACTGTTAGCTTCCTCAACTGTATGAATTCCTGCTTCCTCATACCCTTAATCACTAGACCTACTAGAATCACTGATAGTACTGCCACGACTCTAGATCACATCTGGACCAACATAACCTCTCCGCTTACTTCAGGTATAATCACCGATAGCACTACAGACCATTACCCCACATTTCTCTTAACTAACATTAACAAACCACCTCTAGAGTCAAGGGAGATAAGTTTTAGGCTGCACAATGAATCTGCTATAGACAATTTTATAACTGCTGCTGATAATGTCAACTGGGAGTCAGAGTTAGGTAACATAGGGGACATCAACCTAGCAGTACAATCTTTTCTTCAAAAAACTCTAAGCCTTTATAACACCCACTGTCCTATGCTTACAAAACAAGTCACTACCAAAAGGCTTAACAATCCCTGGCTTACAAAGGGAATACTTAAATCCATTAATAAAAAACATGACCTTGAGAAGAAGTATAGGCTAGGAACCGTCTCCAAAGAATTCTCAAAGAATTACTCTTTACTGCTATCTAAGATAATTAGACGAGCCAAAGCTAAATACTACGAAGATAAATTTACCCAAATAAAGAGCAACATTAAAAAAACTTGGAGCACAATTTCACAAATCTTGGGATCAAAGAAGACTTTAAACAACAAACCAACACTCCTGTCTAATAACGATGGTCAGCTTTCAGCCTCTGATTCTGCTGCTATTGAGTTCAATAGGTTCTCTCTCTTCCATTGGGTCATCCCTTGCAAATGATATTCCATCTTCCAGTACTGATGTTAAGGACTACCTTACAGGTAACTATCCACAGTCTCTGTACCTAAAGCCTACTAATTCCACTGACGTCAATGAGATAATCCTTTCCCTTAAAACCAAGTCTAGTGCCTTGAGGAGATTCCGACATTAATTTATAAAAAAGCCTCCAGATCCTTAGCCCCTGCAATTGCATTGCTCTTCAACAAATCACTTGAACTCCAAACCTTTCCAGATATTCTAAAAAAAGCGAGAGTAACCCCTGTCCACAAATGTGGTGATCCCACAGATGTTAACAACTACAGACCTATTTCAATCCTGCCTAACTTATCAAAAATTTTTGAAAAACTAATCTACAAGCAGCTCTACTCTTATCTAGCCAAGCACAATATACTTAGCTCTTGCCAATATGGCTTCAGACCTAAAAAAAAGCACTAACGATGCACTTATTAGTATGATTAACTTAATTCATGCAGCTCTTGATAAAATGAGTTCCCTGTTGGGTTATTTGTGGACCTGCGTAAGGCTTTTGACACTGTCAACCACCAAAACCTTCTTCTTAAATTACATCATTATGGAGTCAGAGGACTCTCCCTGCAATACCTCAAATCTTACCTTACTGACAGACTCCAGTATGTTTCTGTGAACAATTCAATTTCTCCTACCCTACCCATCAACATTGGTGTTCCTCAGGGCAGTATACTTGGCCCTCTCCTCTTTCTCATCTACATTAATATACCTACAAATTTCACTCATCTTCCATTTTTTCTTGCTATGTACATGTATCATTTTTATAAATTTTGCTAGTATTTACCTACTTAAAATTTCTTAGATTAAGGACATGCTCGAAACGCTGTGTGTACTAATGGCTTTACAAGAATGTAATTACTATGGTATGTATCCTCACAATCCCAATGTACCTTCTTGTATATATATAAATAAATAAATAAATAAAAACACATCAGTCCAGTATAGCTCTGCGGAACCGAAGGGGCTCTCCATAGAAAACAGGCTTTCATTAATTTTTAATTAATAACCTTAACATTTTGTTTCTAGTAATTGACTTTTTTTTTTGGGGGGGGGGGGGGCGGTGGCTATTTTTGTTGTTGACACTGCTTTTCTTTTGATTATGAACTTTGGTAAGAGCATCATGCAACCGAGGCAACACATTCCCTCACTTGATTGAAATTTCACCTATTATTTAACCATTTGGCTCGGTATAAAAGTACTTTGAAATCACAAGTATCAACTTATTTATAATCACATTTAATATATTAATTTGTTGTTAATAACTACTGTACCAACAGGCGGGGTCCATATTCACAGCGGTTACATACTGACTTACCTGAGTGAAGTATTCATTAGCAATACGATGAGCCCAGTCAATATACAATGAAGTGGGCGAACTGGGTTGCTTACATCTGCACACTTGATCATCATACGTTTGATTATAACCAAGTTTTCAGGAGTTCCAAATGACATCAGTCAGGAGAGTATCTTGCACCCTGCAGAGGCAACTCACGACATCAATATTTTTGCAAATAATTATCACATGTTTATATGTAAAGCAGGAAATTTAATATAACTTTACTTAAACATTAGAGCTCACAATTTATATAAAAAATCTAACTGGACATGGTGATAATCATTATATTTAGAGTCCAACTATGTGTGTCAATTATATTGCTGAACAAATCTTAAGGTTTTCACTATCAATATGCTTGTATCAACACCCTGTTACTATAAATTGTATTTAAGGGGTCTTGCTGGATACGAATGAATGAATACAAAACAGTATATATACAGCCATACATTCCTATACGAAAAGTAAGAACAGTACAGTACAGTACTATGATTAGTACAAATTTAACAACCATTGATTGTGTCAACCCTTTACATAGTAATTATCATGTTGTGAATGGTTAAGTTTAAAAGCTTACACATAGGGACAGCTTAGGGACACATTCTAAATATATAAAAAAAAGTTTCAAAAATTGTTGGCATTCTTTCTAAGATCAGATATTATGTACCCCGCCCTGCCCTGGTGACTATTACTCCCTCATCTATCCATATCTCAACTACGGTATTTGTGCTTGGGGTTCTACTATCCAAAATCATTTATGTCCTCTAATTACTCAACACAAAGCTGCTATTAGGACAATATCCAACTCTGGCCCCAGACATCACTCGGTACCCCTACTCAAATCTCTGAATATGTTAGATATTAACCACTTAACTGTGCCAACCGAGTATTCTCGGTCAGCGGGAAACTGCGCCAACCGAGAAAACTCTTTTTGATTTTTCGGTACCAATTCTAAATGTGTACGAGGTTGGTTGTGTACAAAATGGACTCTTAGGACCTCCAGTGAGAGGCAGCCATCCTTGAAAAAATTCCCAGAATACCCTAGGGCTGCTGGCTGGGTTAGTACTGAATAAGCAACCATGGGTGGCGCACGCGCTTCTGGCTCCCAAACACCTGTCCAACACGGTGTTGAAAGATAACGCTCTGTTGGTAAAATTCAAACCTTATTGTTTGAAGAATATAAAGGTCATAATATTGGTGAAGCTAGGCACAGTAAGGACCTAACGCAAAGGTCGGATGCAAGTGATACAGCACCTATGAGGACGATACAGCGAGCGTATCCAGTTGTAGCTCTAAGTGTCACCTTTGCAATCGTATGCTATCTACAATTTTTTTTGATGATACATAGATGAATCGTTTTCTGCGTTCAGTGATGATGCATTTGATACAAATAGCATAGATGAACAGTGTTAGCGACTTCCATGGTGGTGTTTTCCAAAGATATTTTCAAGAATACCTGAATCACTTCCTATCAGACACTCTTTGAGGCTAGCTGAATCTCTTTTTGACCGATAGACACTCTTGAGGTAAGCTGAACCTCTTCCTGTGTGGGACCATACAAAGCGATCTTTTCAAGACTACCTTACAATTGATATTTTCCTATAATCTTTTCAATGCTAACTTATGCTTTACTAGCTTGGCTACATACAACCTACAAGTACTAAAGCGAAGGGTGTATGTGAGTGCGTTATTTGCAAGCACACAGAATGAAGAAACAGGAAGCAAAAATTTATCTGTACCTGGTGCACTGAGAGCAAAGCTGCGCTGTGTTCCGCGAGCTACTTCGTTGATTATTTCTCACTTCCGAAGTGGTGAGTGTGTAATACAGTGTGTTACTGTGTAAATAGTGTGTGAAACTGTACATNACTCACTATCATTCTACGCTTCTAGTACTTAATATCTTTTTTTCTTTAAAAATAGATTACGTATTTTGACATTTTATATACATGTCTCACTTTTTTGTTAACTACTCCCATAGTAATATATTGCTGGTTTAAGGTCAGCTATGAACTCCACAGTTACTATGTAAATTAAAATCTCTGAAGAATATCAAGGAGAGTTAATGGTAACACTGACAAGAGTATGAATATTCTACAATAGGCTGAGCATTACATAATATCCTGCACCAATGGCAGATAATATCTCTTGGCAAAAATATACTTACCACTAGACTAGCTGCACAGAATTTAATGACACAACTAATAAAACTTTTCTGACTCTCCATCCCAAACACACTCTAGCAAAGCAATAGATTTAATTTGACTAGAAGAACCTTGACTGGAATGATCCATGATATTTGCTCAACAAAATGTAATCATGGTATCAATTGATAGTATACACAAGCATGGGTCTCCAGTACCAAGATAATAGGATACGAGTCAACAACTGGATACATTAGTTGATTGCCATAACATGATGGATAAGGCCTCGAGGGTAATGCTAGCCTCAAATTGTGATCATAGGCCAGGATGTAATTACTATTATAAGTTTAGCATCATTAGCTTGCAACTGTAATGATCACTTGTCCAGTTTTGTGAATTGTGATCATGATGACAAATCATGAACATTTTGTGATCATGATCACTTGCCCAGCAACATGTTAACCAGGCCAGAATCATGATCATTAATGTAAGATGATGACTACTTAGCATAGTCCTCAGAGCTCGTGACTCTTGCTAAGTCAAGCAAGAATCTTCAACTCTGAAGACCATGCCAACCAAGGAATATGACCACGAATCCACAATCATGATTATGTGGCCAGGATAGTGATGATAAACCTGGGATGATCAGTAAGCCAAGGATTGATCAGTAGGTCAAGGCTATGATCAGTAGCATGCTAGGTATGAGGTGCATCATCAGCATAATGTACACTAGTAAATGCAGTTCAATTAAAAAAACTGAATTTTCAAACATTTATGGAGTTAAGAGAGAAAACTAAAAGAGACAGCAAGCAAGACAGAAGAAAGTTGACCTCCAAGGCAAGAGACCTGGAAATGTGACAGATGCCGACAAATCTGAATTACACTTGAGTTTGTCTACTAACTTGAGTTATGACAACTTTAGTGCTTCTTTCTGAGAAAATGCATAGTACTGTATTCTTGATTAGCTTTTTACCACAATGTAATAACCCCCAAAAACTCAAGATTCAGATTTGGGCAGAGGGAAATAGCCCTTACTATATTAAAAATATTCATAATAAAATAATTACAAACTGAATATATCCACCAGTCTGGATGCTTTGGGTCATACCCTTGAGGGTACCTTGAGGGTACTTAGGCTACCCCTTTCATACATTGATCACGTCATGAAAAAAGAGTTTGTATTCATTGACCGAGATATTCTACATATCACGTATCACTAGCTTGCTTTTTCATCTTGATTAATATTTTTACAAGTAATTGCACCATTTTGTTCATCAACCTCGAGTTCATCTTCATCAGCCTTACTGAGAGGTTGGTTGTTGGAGACTGTATTACCATTTGCAGCTTCCTGCTGTTCCTTCCAGTATTGATAGTTCCGTCTAAGATGGCCCATCAGCTCAGGAACATCTGCTAATGCTGCAAGGAAAAGTTTACATTTTTACCGGATCTGTGTGTAGTCTTGCAAGGGTATTTATCATCAAAAGCAAGAAAGTATTTAAATTCAGACATTAAAACTTTAGCTTAGTTACAAGTCTAAAGTCTACTAAAGTGTTTCTTACAGAGTACATGCATATATAATACACACTTTATAGTTTGAACTAAAGAACTGAAAGTATGTAAATAAAACAGCACAATGATCAAAACAAGCAGCTCATAACTAAACAGAACCAGGTCTGAGTCACTTGTTGGATGAGACAGTTGAGCACTTGTCGTTGCACCTGATGCCTCTCTTCAACAAGCAGGAAATAAGTAACTCAGAGTTTGACAACTGTTGTAGGTTGCATTCTGGGAAAGGTTAACTAATGACGTAGGCCCTAGGGGACCTTGATAAACCTAACTAGCACATTTGATGTCCTTGACGTTATGAATCAATATAAAATTTATAAATTATCATATATTTTACATGTTAGCACCTCACTCATCATCTTGCTCAACTGCTCTCCTTTTATGCATTATAGTTTATACTATTTTTGTCATGTCATTAAAGCCTTGTTCAATTGTTTTGTCTTCATTCTTTTACTAAATATATTTTGTGTACATCAGACAAAAATAAGAAAATGTAAATCTACTAAAAATTTACACTTCTGCTGATGTTGATCAATCTTATTCAATTGATGTATCACACCCTCTCCTGCCTCAAACATGTCATTGATGTACCCCACCCTCTCCTGCCTCAAACATGTCATTGGTGTACCCCACCCTCTCCTGCTTCAAACATGTCATTGTGTACCCCACCCTCTCCTGCCTCAAACATGTCATTGGTGTACCCCACCCTCTCCTGCTTCAAACATGTCATTGGTGTACCCCACCCTCTCCTGCCTCAAACATGTCATTGGTGTACCCCACCCTCTCCTGCTTCAAACATGTCATTGGTGTACCCCACCCTCTCCTGCCTCAAACATGTCATTGATGTATCACACCCTCTCCTGCTTCAAACATGTCATTGGTGTACCCCACCCTCTCCTGCTTCAAACATGTCATTGGTGTACCCCACCCTCTCCTGCTTCAAACATGTCATTGATGTACCCCACCCTCTCCTGCTTCAAACATGTCATTGGTGTACCCCACCCTCTCCTGCTTCAAACATGTCATTGGTGTACCCCACCCTCTCCTGCTTCAAACATGTCATTGGTGTACCCCACCCTCTCCTGCCTCAAACATGTCATTGGTGTACCCCACCCTCTCCTGCTTCAAACATGTCATTGGTGTACCCCACCCTCTCCTGCTTCAAACATGTCATTGGTGTACCCCACCCTCTCCTTCCTCAAACATGTCATTGGTGTACCCCACCCTCTCCTGCTTCAAACATGTCATTGGTGTACCCCACCCTCTCCTGCCTCAAACATGTCATTGGTGTACCCCACCCTCTCCTGCCTCAAACATGTCATTGGTGTACCCCACCCTCTCCTGCTTTAACATGTCATTGGTGTACCCCACCCTCTCCTGCTTCAAACATGTCATTGATGTACCCCACCCTCTCCTGCCTCAAACATGTCATTTATGTATACCTGAAGAGGGTTCTGAGAGTTCTACTCCTCGAGCCCGGCCTGAGGCCAGTCTTGATGTACAGTATCTCACTAACTCCTACATAAAACATGTCATTGATGTATTGCTCTAACCTGTACGTAAAACCTGTCATTGATGTATCAATCTAACCCCTACATAAAACATGCCATTGAAGTATCACTCTAACCCCTACATAAAACATGTCATTGATGTATCTCTCTAACCCCTACATAAAGCATGTCATTGATGTATCTCTCTAACCCCTACATGAAACATTTTATTGATGTATCACTCGAACCCCTACATAAAACGTGTCATTGATGTATCACTCTAACCCTTACATAAAACATGTCATTGATGTTTCCCACTAACCCCTACATAAAACATGTCATTGATTTATCGCACTAACCCATACATAAAACGTGTCATTAAACATGTTTTGGACATGTCTGTCCAAAACACTATGTGTGTTAGTGACTTTGCAAAATATAAAAATACCAATCTTATATAATCAAATAAACCCATTGTACTTTCTTGTAAATAAATTTATTATTATTATTATTATTATTATTATTATTATTATTATGGATGTCCTTTATAGAAAATGAGTTATTAATGTACCTTGAGATACCTTGAGATGATTTCGGGGCTTAGCATCCCTGTGGCCCGGTCCTCGACCAGGCTTCCTGGTCTAGGATATCTTGCAATATGTATCCTACTATACCTATATAAAACATTATTGATATATCTCACCATCCCATGCATCAAACATGTCATTGATGAAGAAGTCAATGAAGCCAATTTGAGACTTGGGGATAGAGCATGTGGTGCGGTCAAATTGTGGCATCACAATCGGCAGATTACGCTTCTTCTCCTCCTCTGTCTGATTGAGCAATAAAGAAATGAGTTAATTTATACAAAAATTTTCAATACAAAACAACTTAAAGAGTGAAATAATCTGTTATGCATTCATGAATATCATAAAGCAGTCAAGCAAAATTACAGTATGTAAACAGTTGAAGGGCCAAATATTTGTAACATAAAGGTGGTAGAAAGAAGAATATATGTAAATACCTAAGTGAAGTTTCAGGATGAGAGCTTTGAAAATACTGACAGTTTTGGCATCAACTGCCTTCTCATTTAACTTTTTCCAACTACCTGGCATTCTGTTTGCAAGAGCAAACGTTCTAATATTTTTTGGCATCTTTATGTCCTTAGCTTGAATCTATGACCTCTTATTCTTGAAGTTGCAGGTTTCCAGAATTCCCCTTTGTCAATTCCTGTTACTATTTTTTATGTAGTGATCATACTGAATCTTTTTCTTCTGTTGTCTAGCTCTGGTTTATTCAACACCTCTAGCCTCTCATCTTAGTTCTTGTGCTATGTTCCAAAAGCCATTTAGTGGCATATCTTTGCACTTTTTCCAGTTTGCTAATGTGCTTCTTGAGATATAGGCTCCATACAATCACTGCA
>WNGS01063839.1:511761-526244 GCA_020271785.1 Procambarus virginalis | reverse complement strand
ATATGCATTTGATACAAATAGCATAGATGAACGTGTTAGCGACTTCCATGGTGGTGGTTTTTCCACAGATATTTCAGAATACCTGAATCACTTCCTATCAGACACTCTTTGAGGCTAGCTGAATCTCTTTTGACGATAGACACTCTTGAGGTAAGCTGAACCTCTTCCTGTGTGGGACCATACAAAGCGATCTTTTCAAGATACCTTACAAATTGATATTTTCCTATAATCTTTTCAATGCTTACACCTTATGCTTTACTAGCATGGCTACATACAACCTACAAGTACTAAAGCAAGGGGGTATGTGAGTGCGTTATTTGCAAGCACACAGAATGAAGAAACAGGAAGCAAAAATTTATCTGTACCTGGTGCACTGAGAGCAAAGCTGCGCTGTGTGCCGCGAGCTACTTCGTTTGATTATTTCTCACTTCCGAAGTGGTGAGTGTGTAATACAGTGTGTTACGGTAAAATAGTGTGTGAAACTGTAATATTGTAGTTTTAGTGAATTTTTAACAGGTAATATTGTGACTAAACATTTATTGTGGACACATTACTGACACATGTATCACAGTTCCGGTGGAACATATTGTAAAGGACACAACTACGCATCATATACGATAAAAAAAAATAAATAAAACCGCATTGGAAATACATAAACAAATAATTGAAAATATATTTGTGGCAACACCCGGTGCTTGAATGGCCGAGTGACCGTGTCTGGGCGAGTAATGCATGGGGCGACCAGCCCCTGGTGACTGTCACAGCGCACTTTGCCCATGTCCCCACAGCCAAAGTAATGGAATTTGGTATTTATTTTAATTAGACATGTTCAGGGAAGGGAATTTATCATTTTACGAAGAAAAAAGAATTTTTGAGGAAGCACTTTATCTCATGTGCACTGGGGGATATTTCACAATAAACTCGGTGCAGCACGGTGGTTAAGTAACCGCACATTCTCTTATGTGTATTATACATATATAAAATGCTGAACTGTAATACCAATCCTAACCTCAAAAGCTTCATTGAAGGTTGTAACAGAAACCCATGAGCCACCACACCAAAACAAACACAGTTTTGATATTTCAAGAGTACGACTTAATCAAACTAGAAATGCTCTACAAATCAAGGGACCCAGAATGTGGAATGACCTCCCCAACCATGTTAAAGACTGTACCTCTCTCAACAATTTAAGATTAAAACTAAACACTACCTAATCAATTCCCTGTAACCTACCTTACCCCTCTATTGTCAACCCATGTCTGTTTTTATATTTATAAACAATGCTGTTTGTCGACTTAATTATATTTGTGCTGCTTTTTCAGCCATGTTCCCCCTCCTTTTTTATTTTTATTTGTTCTCAACACATTTTATTCTTTATACTCAATTAGTATTAAGTTTTAGTCATTAATGTTTTTTCTGCCCGAAACGCTTTGCGTAATAGTGGCTTTAGGCATTGTATGTACCTGTACTAGCTCTATCTATAATCTATTAATTTTTGTAAAATCTCTTGTATGTATGTACCTTACCTGAATAAACATTTATTTATTTATTTATTTATTTTATTTATATTACAAAATTGAGATTATGTTGAGCCTGAAGCATTGAATTCAGTCCTCTTTGTTTAGGTTTGGGTATTATTTGTATAGAAATACAGTGGTACCTCACATAACGATCGCCCCAAAAGGCGAACATTTTGGGTAATGACTGGCCCGATCGGTGACAAATTGTCGCATATGGCGAACGCTCGTTTAGTAATGTCAACACCACATGGTGGGGTCGCGCTGCTTCCAGCACATTCCCAACCGCCATCTGACAACAGTGTTGTATTGGTGTCGCACACGACCAATATCCCTCTGCATCGCTCCTCGCAAAATTGTGATATTCGTGGGTTTGTGTAATTACCTAAGTGTAGTTACAGGATGAGAGCTACGCTCGTGGTGTCCCGTCTTCCCAGCACTCTTTGTCATATAACGCTTTGAAACTACTGATGGTCTTGCCCTCCACCACCTTCTCCCCTAACTTGTTCCAACCGTCTACCACTCTGTTTGCGAAAGTGAATTTTCTTATATTTCTTTGGCATCTGTGATTAGCTAGTTTATATCTATGACCTCTTGTTCTTAAAGTTCCAGGTCTCAGGAAATCTTCCCTATCGATTTTATCAATTCCTGTTACTATTTTGTATGTAGTGATCATATCACCTCTTTTTCTTCTGTCTTCTAGTTTTGGTATATTTAATGCCTCTAACCTCTCCTCATAGCTCTTGCCCTTCAGTTCTGGGAGCCACTTAGTAGCATGTGTTTGCACCTTTTCCAGTTTGTTGATGTGCTTCTTAAGATATGGGCACGCACCACACAACCGCTGAATATTCTAGCTTTGGCCTAACAAAAGTCGTGAACAATTTCTTTAGTATATCACCATTCATGTATTTAAAAGCAATTCTGAAGTTAGAAAGCGTGGCATAGGCTCTTCGCACAATATTCTTTATGTGGTCCTCAGGTGTTAGTTTTCTATATAGAACCACCCCTAGATCTCTTTCTTTTCAGAATTCTTTAAAGATTTCTCACATAATATATAGGTTGTGTGGGGTCTATGTTCTCCTATTCCACATTCCATAACATGGCATTTATTAACATTAAATTCCATTTGCCAAGTGGCGCTCCATGTACTTATGTTGTCCAGGTCTTCTTGAAGGGCATGACAATCATCTAAGTTTCTTATCCTGTCCTATTATCTTAGCATCATCAGCAAACAAATGTTCATATAATTCTGTATACCAACTGGTAGATCATTTATGTAGACAATAAATCACTGGTGCAAGAACTGAACCCTGTGGTACTCCACTTGTGACATTTCTCCAGTCCGATACATTGCCTCTGATCACTGCCCTCATTTTTCTATCAGTCAGAAAATTTTTCATCCATGTTAGAAGCTTACCTGTGCGCCCCTCCAATATTCTCCAGTTTCCAGAACAACCTCTTATGTGGAACTCTGTCGAAAGCCTTTTTTAGGTCCAGATAGATGCAGTCAACCCAACCATCTCTTTCCTGTAATATCTCTGTTGCTTGATCATAGAAACTGAGTAAATTCATACACAGGATCTTCCAGACCGAAAACCATACTGCCTGTCTGATATATATCATTTCTCTCCAGGTGTTCTACTCATTTAGTTTTAATATTTTTTCCAATATTTTGACTATTACACTTGTCAATGATACCGGTCTATAATTAAGGGGGTCTTCCCTGCTTCCACTTTTGTAGATTGGAACTATGTTAGCCTTTTTCCACACATCAGCTACAACTCCTCCTGTAAACAGGGATGCCTGAAAAATCAGTTGAAGAGGAATGCTGAGCTCAGGTGCACATTCTCTCAGAACCCATGGTGAAACTCCATCTGGACCAACTGCTTTGTTCTTATTTAGCTCCTTGAGCATTTTTTCCCACTTCGTCTCTAGACACCTCTATGTGCTCTATGTTGTTCTCTGGAATTCTTATTGTATCTGGTTCCCTAAAGATTTCATTTTGTACAAACACATTGGAACTTTTCGTTTAATGTTTCACACATTTCCTTTTCATTTTCTGTGAATCTACTTGCCATTTTCAACCTCTGAATATTATCCTTTATCTGCAATTGTTGTTTATGAATTTATAGAATAGACCTGGTTCTGTTTTACATTTGTGTGTGCAGTTTTGCGACTAAAATTCTGAATGCATGATGTCATCCAAGAAGCAGCCTGCGAAAGTAAGTGTTGGCAAGGGGAAGAAAGAGGCAATCACTGTGGAAGTGAAGAAAGAAATCATAGCAAAGCATGAGCGTAGTGTTTGTGTGGCTGATCTTGCCAGAGAGTATGACAGGGCTCCCTCAACAATATCCACCATTCTGATGGGAAGGATAAATTTAAGACGCTTGATGTGGCCAAAGGAGTTACCAAGGTCACCAGCAAACGTCCAAAACTCCTAGTTTGTGTGAGTGAGTGAGCCCGCTTGACCGAGAGGTGGAGTCTCCCTCTTCGCCGTAATCCCTCTCCTCCCGATCGGCTCCCTCAAGCCAGCAACGACTCATCATAAGGTAAGTGAATTTACACACGGGAACAGTCAAACAAAACATTTATTTTACATGAACAGTATCATATTACCAATGTATAATGTCATATTGTTGTTTTAGGGGTGGAACGGATTATTTGTATTTACATTGTTTTGAATGGGGAAATTTGTTTTGCATGACGTCGGTTTCACATGACGACGACAGCGCTGGAACAGATTAAATTCGTTATTCGAGGTACCACTGTACAAGAAAGTTTTAATAAAAATAGATGTACTGTACTATACTAGCAAACTAATTATATATTTAACACTTTGGCATGCCCCCCCGCGCCACCCTTCAACTGTGCGATTTGGGTCCCAGGGTTTCACGGGAGCATGCGTTAATTCAGAAAAGTGTAATCTCTCTTCAACTTTGTCACCTTAATTCTCGTCCTACAAGATTAAATTTGGTATCATTGTGTTCGCAATAGAATTCTCTACAGCACTAAATGCATATAAACTCCAAAAGCCCGGCTAATTACCCACAGAAAACAGAGAAAGTGTGAACGAGTTACCCAGGAGCGCGCAAAAGCGATAAAATGTGTTCACTATTTTCACTCTGGTCACCTCAATTTTCGTCCTAGGTCTTTCATTTTGATATCAATGGGTTCGCAATAGAATATCTAGAGGAGCATTAGCATATAATAAAAAAACCTGGTCACGCTCCACAGCCGACGAGTTGAAGACGGGCCACGTTAGCCGTGAGTGAGCGCCCAGACGCCTTCCAGCTAAACTCCCAATTCCTGCCCACAAATGTTTAGTACTATTGTGTGTTGAACATGACATAGGCGTGTAGGGAAGACATAGTCGCGCATTTTAAAACACTCCCCAAAAAATCGGATAAAAACCTGATTTTTGGCGATTTTAAAGTGGATGACGCAATGCTGCGTCATGCCCGGCAGCACCGCCAGTAAACGGATGACGCAATGCTGCGTCATGCCTGAGCCAAAGTGTTAAATCCAATTTTCACTTCTAATTACCACAATTTTATCTACTGTATCAGTCTTAAAATTTACTCATTGATAACAGCTAATATGCTACTGTCTTAGCAATATTCCTTAAAAATCAAGTGTTGAATATAATGAAATGCCCTCTTCTGGTGTGCCCTCAGTACCCCAAGCTAAGTGTAGGTGCAGCCCAGCCATAGCAAATCACGCCATTCCTATGCAGCCCACTGAGAGCCACAATCGAAACTTGGCTCTCTCTCTGTAAGGCAAGGGGATCTTGGGGATCAGAGATCAACCCAAAACAAAATAAAACTCACCAGAAATGTAGGTTGAACAAAACATGCAACTGCTTGAAGGAAACTAGCATAGATCGAGTGAACAAGACAAACTATTGTTTCCACTGGGTAAATATCCAATTGTGATACTGTACACCTAAACTGCCATTAGTTGGTGGCCCAGGTCACTTGGCCAGCTTACCATCTCATTAACGTGCCTATTGAACAGAACATCATACAGGAAAGAAGGAAACAAGGTGAGGACAGGGAGCTACTGTGTGCCCACCAGAACTGGGCATTTCATTACATTCACCACCTGATTTCTGGGAGGATTTCCCTCAGGTGATCCTTAAGCTAACTCACAGTGGTAGAGGAGGCAGAATTTTGCTGAATAGAAAAAGGATAGGACTGACCCATAAAAGAAAAGAGAGAGGGCATGAAGAGAGGAGCATGAGCTGTGTGCCAATCACTGAAGCACAACAATGCAAAGGGACACACAGAAATGTGAGATAGGCCAACACCCAGGTGGGCTTCCAAAAGTTGCAAGCCTAGAGAAGAGCCATGGACAAAACAGCAAAGCCAACAAAGCAGGAAACAGACCCATGTTCTTGGTTTCATGCTATATCACTAAATGGTTATACTAAACCCAGACTAGATGAAAACCACTACCCCCAAACCAAATAAGAAAAATGACAGGTTGGATAACAAGAACTTTTCAAACTAGAGATGCTCTATCAATGATGATACTCTTCAAGTTGCTAGTGCTCTCTAGAGTGGAATACTGTTGCACAATGACAGACCCTTTCCAAGCTGGAGAAATTGCTGACCTGGAGAGCATGCAGAGATCCTTTACTGCTAGAATCCACTCAGTAAAACATCTCAACTATTGGGACCGACTGAAATGCCTAAATCTGTATTCTCTTGAGCGCAGGCAGGAGAGATTCATAATAATTTACACATGGAAAATAGTAGAGGGGCTGGACCCAAACCCGTACAAAGAAATAACACCACAAGAGACCAGGAGGCATGGCAGGATGTGCAGAATACCCCCGTTGAAAAGTAGAGGTGCAATAGGTACTCTGAGAGAGAAATCAACATCAGAGGCCCGAAACTGTTCAACACACTTTCACTACACATAAGGGGCATAACTGGCCGACCCTTCACAGTGTTTGAGAGAGAACTTGACAAGTACCTACAAGGGATACCTGATCAACCAAGCTGTGACTCATACGACAGGCTGTGAGCAGCTGTATCCAGCAGCTGTATCCAACAGCCTGGTTGACCAGTCCAGCAACCAGGAGGCCTGGTCGACGACCAGGCCGTGGGGACATAAGCTCTGAAAACACCTCAAGGTAACCTCAAGGTAGGCTATCTTGAGATGATTTCAGGGCTTAGCATCCCTACCCCAGTCCTCGAGCAGGCCTCCTTTTTGTTACACACCCCCCACCCCCGGGAAGCAGCCCGTAGCAGTTGTCTAACTTCCAGGTACCTATATACTGCTAGGTAACAGATGCATCAGGATAAAAGAAACATTTTGCCCATTTGTCTCCGCCTTCACCGGGAATCGAACCTGGAACCTCAGGACTACGAATCCAAAGCGCTGTCCACCCAGCTGTCAGGTGCCCCAAGGATAGGCCCCAAGACTGAGGCCGAACCTATGTCCAACACAGAGAGAAGAGGTGGTCAAAAAAACGAAACAATTCCCTGGACAATATTCCAAATCTGGAAGGCAGAGACACCCACCATCACAGAAACCTGCCATTCGACCAGAGGCACAAAAACCACTGCTCAAGATGACCAATAGGGGCCCAGATCCAAACCCCTTACTGGAAAGGTTACAGGACACCCACCAAAATTCAGTGTACTTTGCCCACAAAGCAAATGGCATACAGGCATATAGCCAGTCAAGCCTTGAGCAAAAACCCACAAACCCAAGAGCCCAAAGGGCTGAGACCTAAAAAAAAAAGGTAACGAGCCTGAAGAAGCAAGAAAAACATCCAAAAATCACACTGCAGACATTGCAAGGCAAGACATTGATGCCAGCAGAACACTAAGCCCACTTGGAAAGAGAGAGCACCACAAATCGGCAAGTGAAACACCAAAGATCAACTATGAGGAAAAGAAAAACACAGACAAGACTGCCCAGGGACAGCAAAAGGTTCACAATGAATTAATTAGGACACCACCTTTGCAAGGCAAAGGTAAACCAATTGAATCTAGTGCAAGGAAAATCTTAAAGCCCAGTCAAAGTTGAGATCAGCAAAAAGGCAAGATCTGCAGAGATTGAGAGTGGGGAACAGGACTACTGAGAATGAAAAAGAAATGTGTGAAATGCTAAGTGAACAGTTTAAAAGTGTTTGTACAAAATGATGATTCCAGAGCACGCCTTAGAATACAAATGTATCTCAAAATAAAGTAGAAAAATTACTCGAGGGGCTAGGAAGAGATAAAGCAGTTAGACCTAATGGAGTTTCCTGGGCGTATTGAGAACGTGCAATTGAGTTGAGCATTCCACTCCAATTAATATTCCAGACATATTTGTGCACAGGAATCTTAGCAGATATATGGAAAAAGGCAAACATGGTACCAATCTATAAAAGTGGTAGTCAAGAAAAACCTCTAAATTATAGAACCATATCATTACAAGCATGGTAGTCAAAAACTAGAAACAATGGTTAAAGCCAAATGGGTTGAACCACCTAGAAAGCAATGACATAATAATGGACTGACAGTAATTACCACTTAGGTAATTACACTTAGGTAATTACAGGGGGCCTAAGGCCCCAGGTCGACTCCTCCCCAGCCCCAGGATCCCCCACGTCGGGACCCGGGCAGAGCCGTCCTCCAAACCCTCTACCCCTGTAGAAAAGCCAGAGTCCAAGGGAAAGGCAGACAAGAAGGGGGTCTGCTGGCGGGACCCAGAAGCCTCGGCAGGAGGAACCGGCTCAATGCCTGCGTCCCCGACCTGGATGGGGCAGCCCCCGAAGCAGCCCGAGTCTCATTACCAACTAACCCTGTGCCGAGGCTGAAACCCTCAGACATTTTGGATCCGGACACAGGAAGGAGGTGCAGGAAGAAGCACAGGGGAAGGACCAGGGGGCGCAGCTAGACCCAAAGCCATAGCGACCAACGCCCCCAGGTCAGGGTCCCTAAAGTCAAAACGGGGCAGCCTCGGGGCAACCGGGTGGGAAACCAACCTAGCGCGTTGCAATAACCTAAACCTAACATGCAACGCTGATGCTGCCTGTACCCTAATAGGAACATCCTCAGAGTAAAACTGGAGCACAAGCAGAGAACATGACTCGCAAGACTCCGGGTCAAAGGTGTCATTGACCCAAAAGGCAGCATGATGGAGGCAAAACAGGTGACTGTCACCCTGAGACAAGGGCACACTGCAACCTTCAAACCCGCACAAGGCAGGCTGGAACTCAGGAGACGCATCCATGGGTCCCCAAGCCCCGACAGGAGTTTCCAAGGCCCGTAGGTTAGCAACTACGGGAAGCCCGGGCAAGGTGTTGCTTACTGGTTGAGAAACACAACAACAAGGGTAGATGATAAAGCTGAAAATCCCCTGGGATGTGTACAAGCACAGGGGCCTAGCAGAGGGCCACCAAAAACAATATCAGGGGGACTATAGACCCACGACCCCAGGCAGAACACAAAACAAAAAAAGATAAACCCCGCAAAAGTACACCGTCTCCAGAGGCAACAGGAACCGGTCGCCGCTTAGGTGGCAGGCCACGCAACACCTTAACGCCCTAACTAGCACAACAACCACTCCCTACCCAAGGCCAAACAAGGGCCCCAAGCCCCAGCTGGCCCCAAGGGCAAGGCAAATGCCGAGCAGCAAGAACCTCTACGGAATGGTTCCTGAACACCCCAGGGAAGATAACCCTGTCACGCAGGGCAGTACTCACAGGGACATTAGGGAAGGAAGCCCCTAATCGCATGCAGCTCCGGTACTGATGAAGTACTCCTAGCCACCACACACACAATACACAAAGACAGCAGAGAATGCCACACGAGGCAAACACCGCCCAGGAATTTGAGGCCATAGAAGCGTCTATCCCGATTGACACCAGCTTGCGAACTGAAGGCAGCCGGTGCGGTGAGGTCTGGGGCCCCCCCCTCCCCCTCTTGGGGGGGAGGGCTGTACGGACGACCGGCGCGGCAGTAAATTGATTGTTTGAGTGTTCTTTGGGATTGTAGGGAGTTTTCTACCTCTCTGTTTGGTTTTTGTTGTAGTTTTCACCATGTGGGGTTTGTTTTGTTATGCCTACCTTTCTGGGTGCCTGACCCCAGTCGATGGCAGATAAGGAAGAGGCCATTGCTCCCTGAAACCTCTCTCAAGGGGCCAGGTTCTGGTGCTGGTCCCTCGTAGGTCTGAACTCAATAGCTAATGTCCCGGTCTAACATAACATACATTAGCCCGATAAGCTCCAGGGAGCCGTAGGGGCTCCCCACAGAAATCACATAAACCACTTTCCTCCCCAAACCACATATTTCCAATCACTCCTAGATATTCAACACAGTGTATTACTGGTGTTGCGCTACCTGCCACCTAAGCGGTGACCGGTTCTTGTTGCCTCTGGAGACGGTGTACTTTTGCGGGGTTTTTCTTTCATTTTTTTTATTTTCATTTGCCTGGTGGGGTCTGCCTAGTGTGGCTATAGTTCCACTGGTAGTGTTTGGTGGCCCTCTGCTAGGCCCCCGTTATTGTACACCTCACAGGGGTTTTCAGTGTTGTCCTCTACCCCTTGTTATTTTTGGGTGTTTAATCGGTTAGCAACACCTGCCCCGGGATTCCCGTAGTTGTTACCCCTACGGGCCCTGGAAACTTCTGTCAGGGCTCAGTAGACTATTGAATGTGTCTTCCAGGTTCCAACCCATCTTGTACAGGATCGTTGGTTGCTGTGCCCTTGTCTTCGGGTGACAGTTGCCACTTTTACCTCCGTCATGTTTGCCTGTTGGGTCACTGACCCTTGACCCGGATCTTGCGAGAGAGATTCTCTGCTTGTTCTCCAGTACTCTCCTGATGTTATTACTGTTCAAAGTAGAGGCGGCATCCGTGTTGCAAGCTAGGTTAGGTTACTGCAACACGCCAGGTGGTTTTCCCACTCGGATGCCCTGGGGCCACCTCGTTTTGGTTGGGTACTGTTCGCCCCTTTCCCTCCCTATTCCCGGCTCCGGACCGTCTGCGGTTTTGGAGTCGGGGCGGGGTTTAGTTGGGGCCGAGACTCGGGCGGTTTTCGCGGGCTGCCCCGTTCGGATTGGGGGACGGAGGTTTTCGAGCCTGTTCCTCCTGCCAAGGCTTCCGAGTCTTACCAGCGACCCTTTCTTGCTGCCTTTCCCATGGACTCTAACTTTTCTTTAACCCTTAAATGGTGCATGGCTATATACCATTTGACATCCACAGGCACATACAAAAAAAAAAATCTTTTTTCTTCATAACCTGTTAATTTGTGTTCACTGATCATGGGAAATATCATAAAAAAAAATCGTAAGTGGCATATTTGCCCGCTATATGGCGCGAAAGTCTGGCAAAAAATATGCGCTGACTCAGGGTGCGTTCCAGGCGGTCTGTTGCTCGCCAGCTGTCAGGCCGAGTTGCCACAAAGAGATAATCCTTTTTTAATCTATTTTTATTCCTATTTTTAATTGTTCTCTACACATTTTTATTCTTTATACTCAATTAGTATTAAGCTTTAGTCATTTAAGTTTTTCATGCCCGAAACGCTTTGCGTAATAGTGGCATTAGGCATTGTATGTACTAGCCCTATCTAAAATCAATCATTCTTTGTAAAATCCCTTTATGTATGTACCTTACCTAAATAAACATTTTATTTTTTATTTTTTTTTATAATTACCTAATTATTTCATGTCTCTGATTGATTTTTCGTAGTTTTTTTGCTGTAATATTATCAATAGTGTGTAGTGTGATATATTTATATATAAAATGAGTGAATTATCGCTGTACTCAAATATGGTGTGCATATTGTTGATTCAATTATCTTCATCAAACAGTTATTACACTATATACACAGGTTATATATAAGTATCTGCATGTTTTGTTCACCATAATGAGCCACTAAGTTGCTATTATGAGTCAAAAAGTAACGAGGAGTGACCGCCATGTACCAGCCAGCCACTCACTCCCTCCCTCAACACCTCACTCTCGCCCACATTCTCCTCCCACCATACTGTTTTTGCTTTTATTCACTATATACAGACGTTATATATAAGTATCTACATTCGTGTTCACCATAATGAACCACTAAGTTGGCATGCTGAGTGGCAGTGACAGTGGCAGCCCGCCACTGGCTGCTCCTTCCTCCCTCCCTCAAGTAACCAGACTCACCCACATTCTCCTCCACAATACTGTTTTTGTTTTTATTCACTATATACAGATGCTATAAATAAGTATCTACATTCGTGTTCACCATAACAAACCACTAAGTTGGTATGCTGAGTGGCAGTGGCTGCAAGTGGCAGCCCGCCACTGGCTCCCTCCCTCCCTCACCTCACCTGACTTGCCCCATTCTCCACCCACCATACTGTTTTTGCTTTTATATACAGACGTTATATATAAGTATTTACATGTTTTGTTCACCATAACTGTACATCTAAGCTTGTATGGTGAGTAAGGCACAAGACGTAGCTACTCACACAGTCAGCTGATGGCTACCAACCCTCAAGGCCAGACGCACTAATATTTCTCCTCCAACAATATGTTTGTGGTGTTATTATGCTATATACACACACATTAAATAATAAATAAATAAATAAATGTTATTTAGGTAAGGTACATACACACACAGATTTTACAAAGATTTATGGATTTATAGATAGAGCTAGTACATACAATGCCTAAAGCCACTATTACACAAAGCGTTTCGGGCAAGTAAATATTAATGACTAAAGCTTAATACTAATTGAGTATAAAGAATATAATGTGTTGAGAACAAATAAAAACAGAGATAAAAACAAGGGGGGAAACATGGCTGAAAAAGCAGCACAAATACAATTAGTCGACAAACAACGTTGTTTAAAAAAGACATGGATTGACAATAGAGGGGTAAGGTAGGTTACAGGGAATTTATTAGGTAGTGCTTTGTTTTTATCTTAAACTGGTTGAGAGAGGTACAGTCTTTAACATGGTTGGGAAGGTCATTCCACATTCTGGGTCCCTTGATTTGTAGAGCATTTCTAGTTTGATTAAGTCGTACTCTTGGAATATCAAAACTGTATTTATTTCTGGTGTGGTGCTCATGGGTTCTGTTACAACCTTCAATGAAGCTTTTGAGGTCAGATTGGCATTACAGTTCAGCGTTTTATATATGTATATACACATGAGAGAATGTGCAGTGACTTAATATCTAACATATTCAGAGATTGAGTAGGGGTACCGAGTGATGTCTGGGGCCAGAGTTGGATATTGTCCTAATAGCAGTTTTGTGTTGAGTAATTAGAGGACGTAAATGATTTTGGGTAGTAGAACCCCAAACACAAATACCCAGTTGAGATATGGATAGATGAGGGAGTAATAGAGAGTCACTAGGGCAGGGCGGGGTACATAATATCTGATCTTAGAAAGAATGCCAACAGTTTTTGAAACTTTTTTTTATATTTTAGAATGTGTCCCTGGAAATTCAGCTTGTGGTCAATGAGAACGCCAAGGAATTTGCCATCTAATTTATTACAAATTTGGGTATTGTTTATTTTGAGATTTTTTGATTAGAGGATTTATTGCCAAACAGAATATAGAAAGTTTTGTCAATGTTAAGGGTGAGTTTGTTGGCAGTTAGCCAAAGATGGACTTTATTTAGTTCAGTATTTACTGTGGCATTTAGAGCAAGGGGGTCAGGAGTGGAGTAAATGAAGGTTGTGTCGTCAGCAAATAGAATTGGTTTGAGGTGTGGGAGGCATTTGGAAGGTCATTAATGTAGATGAGAAAGACGAGAGGGCCAAGTATGCTGCCCTGAGGAACACCAATGTTGATGGGTAGGGTGGGAGAAATTGAATTATTCACAGAAACATACTGGAGCCTGTCAGTAAGGTAAGATTTGAGGTATTGCAGGGAGTGTCCTCTGACTCCATAATGATGTAATTTAAGAAGAAGGTTTTGGTGGTTGACAGTGTCAAAAGCCTTACATAGACCCCACACAACCTATATATTATGTGAGAAATCTTTAAAGAACTCTGATAAAGAAAGAGATCTAGGGGTGGTTCTAGATAGAAACTATCACCTGAAGACCACATAAAGAATATTGTGCAAGGAGCCTATGCTATGCCTTCTAACTTCAGAATTGCTTTTAAATACATGGATGGGATATACTAAAGAAATTGTTCATGACTTTTGTTAGGCCAAAGCTAGAATATGCAGCTGCTGTTTTTGGTGCCCATATCTTAAGAAGCACATCAACAAACTGGAAAAGGTGCAAAGACATGCTACTAAGTGGCTCCCAGAACTGAAGGGTAAGAGCTACGAGGAAAGGTTAGAAGCATTAAATATGCCAAAACTAGAAGACAGAAGAAAAAGAGGTGATATGATCACTACATACAAAATAGTAACAGGAATTGATAAAATCGACAGGAAAGATTTCCCGAGACCTGGAACTTCAAGAACAAGAGGTCATAGATATAAACTGGCTAAACACAGATGCCGAAGAAATATAAGAAAATTCACTTTCGCAAACAGAGTGGTAGACGGTTGGAACAAGTTGGGGGAGAATGTGGTGGAGGCCAAGATCGTCAGTAGTTTCAAAGCGTTATATGACAAGAGTGCTGGGAAGACGGGACACCACGAGCGTAGCTCTCATCCTGTAACTACACTTAGGTAATTACACTTAGGTAATTACAGTCAGGGGTCTTCCGTAATAATATCTTCGCTACATAATAGCATGAACAAGTATTTATGGCATTTTTAGGTGATGCTGTGGTCACAAGCTGAACAGCAGTGCTGTGTGCTCATGCTGCGTGCATCAGCTTGGTAGCTCACTCATAACTGAGGCCCCTAACACCCGGGAATTTGGCCCATGTTTTTTTTTTTTAAATGGCGTCTGTTTACAAGAGCCCTGATGAGGTGTGGTGAACCCCGTGTATCCACGGGCTGTTTAAATCTGGCGTACTACTCCAAAGCATCATATGATGCGATGCGCAATTTAAGGGTTAAGGGCGGAGG
>WNGS01063839.1:490351-510761 GCA_020271785.1 Procambarus virginalis | reverse complement strand
CACTTCCTCGTAGCTCTTGCCCTTCAGTTCTGGGAGCCACTTAGTAGCATGTCTTTGCACCTTTTCCAGTTTGTTGATGTGCTTCTTAAGATATGGGCACCACACAACCGCTGCATATTCTAGCTTGGCCTAACAAAAGTCGTGAACAATTTCTTTAGTATATCGCCATCCATGTATTAAACGCAATTCTGAAGTTGGAAAGCGTGGCATAGGCTCCTCGCACAATATTCTTTATGTGGTCCTCAGGTGATAGTTTTCTATCTAGAACCACCCCTAGATCTCTTTCTTTATCAGAATTCTTTAAAGATTTCTCAATAATATATAGGTTGTGTGGGGTCTATGTTCTCCTATTCCACATTCCATAACATGGCATTTATTAACATTGAATTCCATTTGCCAAGTGGCGCTCCATGTACTTATTTTGTCCAGGTCATCTTGAAGGGCATGACAATCATCTAAGTTTCTTATCCTTCCTATTATCTTAGCATCATCAGCAAACATGTTCATATAATTCTGTATACCAACTGGTAGATCATTTATGTAGACAATAAACATCACTGGTGCAAGAACTGAACCCTGTGGTACTCCGCTTGTGACATTTCTCCAGTCCGATACATTGCCTCTGATCATTGCCCTTATTTTTCTATCAGTCAGAAAATTTTTCATCCATGTTAGAAGCTTACCTGTCACCCTTCCAATATTTTCCAGTTTCCAGAACAACCTCTTATGTGGAACTCTGTCGAAAGCCTTTTTTAAGTCCAGATAGATGCAGTCAACCCAACCATCTCTTTCCTGTAATATCTCTGTTGCTCGGTCATAGAAACTGAGTAAATTCGATACACAGGATCTTCCAGATCGAAAACCATACTGTCTGTCTGATATTATATCATTTTTCTCCAGGTGTTCTACCCATTTAGTTTTAATTATTTTTTCCAATATTTTGACTATTACACTTGTCAATGATACCGGTTTATAGTTAAGGGGTCTTCCCTGCTTCCACTTTTGTAGATTGGAACTATGTTAGCCTTTTTCCACACATCAACTACAACTCCTGTAAACAGGGATGCCTGAAAAATCAGTTGAAGAGGAATGCTGAGCTCAGGTGCACATTCTCTCAGAACCCATGGCGAAACTCCATCTATATACAAGTTTTTTTACATTCTTGTAAAGCCACTAGTACGCGTAGCGTTTCGGGCAGGTCCTTAACCCTAATTTCCCCGGAATACGACCCCGCCGAATCGTTTATCAACCAGGTACCCATTCACTGCTGGGTGAACAGAGGCTACAGTTAAGGACTGGTGCCCGGTCAATCCTCCCGGCCAGGATCTGGATATATGTATGTGCACATACATGTGCGTATGCACATACCCATGTGCACACACACACACAGTGTACACATCTACATGTACATGTGTACACACACACACACACACACACGTGAAAAGAAAATTAAAACCAGCCGACCAGCGGGCATAGAGCACCACGCCGGCTAGGCGAAGAAGGCACAAAACTGCATCAATAGGCCCACCTCGACACAAAACCCCAATGTCCCAGCACGACCACAACATGTGCCAAGACCCAAAAAGATCAGTCTGCAAGCCAGAAAGACCCCGGAACCCAGAAGGCAGAACCGGGGCGCACACGAGGAAACAAAGCCCCTTGAACCCACAAAGGGGCCCAAGAGGAAGAAACCTCCGTAACGAAACCAAAGGAACCCGGAATCGAGCCAGGGGGAGCCCAAACCACCACATTTGCAGGTGGAGATACACCACAGAAAGGCAAAGCACAGCCCCAGACAGAACCCCCAGGGAAACGGTCAAAACAGAACAAAAACTGAGGGACAAGGTGTGGGAGCAAGCATAACAGACAGGGACACTGAGCCCAAACCCAAGGGCCCAGACCCAAAACAGACAAAATGGAAAACCCGGTGAAAAATCAACACTCAAATGTTCCCAGAGGAACAGGAAACAGGCAGAAAACACCAGAAAAGCAAAGAAACGACAATAGGAGAATAAAACCCCTGAAAAAGGTGAAAAACTCACCCAAGACGCTCACTCGCACACCCAGGTGCATGTAAACAAACCGCAACGCCGCCCTGGTAGCCACGCCAGGAAACCGACAGAAGAAAATGGCCACCAGAACAGAGGGATGTGACCGATGCAAAAGATACGAAAACACACCAGCAAAAGTGGGAAGCAAGCAGACTGGATAGGCAAAAAACTCCGCCCAGAAGCAGAAAACTCAGGCAGGGGCAAACCACCCCAGAACTGCTAGCAGGCATCCCCCACAGCCCCGAGAACCCACAGCAGAGCCGTCATCCAGGCCCTCCGCCCTTAACCCTTAAATTGCGCATCGCATCATATGATGCTTTGGAGTACTACGCCAGATTTAAACAGCCCGTGGATACACGGGGTTCACCACACCTTCATCAGGGCTCTTGTAAACAGACGCCATTTAAAAAAAAAAACATGGGCCAAATTCCCGGGTGTTAGGGGCCTCAGTATTGAGTGAGCTACCAAGCCTGATGCACGCAGCATGAGCACACAGCACTGCTGTTCAGCTTGTGACCACAGCATCACCTAAAAATGCCATAATATACTTGTTCATGCTATTATGTAGCGATGATATTATTACGGAAGACCCCTGACTGTAATTACCTAAGTGTAATTACCTAAGTGTAGTTACAGGATGAGAGCTACGCTCGTGGTGTCCCGTCTTCCCAGCACTCTTTGTCATATAACGCTTTGAAACTACTGACGATCTTGGCCTCCACCACATTCTCCCCCAACTTGTTCCAACCGTCTACCACTCTGTTTGCGAAAGTGAATTTTCTTATATTTCTTCGGCATCTGTGTTTAGCCAGTTTATATCTATGACCTCTTGTTCTTGAAGTTCCAGGTCTCGGGAAATCTTTCCTGTCGATTTTATCAATTCCTGTTACTATTTTGTATGTAGTGATCATATCACCTCTTTTTCTTCTGTCTTCTAGTTTTGGCATATTTAATGCTTCTAACCTTTCCTCGTAGCTCTTACCCTTCAGTTCTGGGAGCCACTTAGTAGCATGTCTTTGCACCTTTTCCAGTTTGTTGATGTGCTTCTTAAGATATGGGCACCAAACAACAGCTGCATATTCTAGCTTTGGCCTAACAAAAGTCATGAACAATTTCTTTAGTATATCCCCATCCATGTATTTAAAAGCAATTCTGAAGTTAGAAAGCATAGCATAGGCTCCTTGCACAATATTCTTTATGTGGTCTTCAGGTGATAGTTTTCTATCTAGAACCACCCCTAGATCTCTTTCTTTATCAGAGTTCTTTAAAGATTTCTCACATAATATATAGGTTGTGTGGGGTCTATGTAAGGCTTTTGACACTGTCAACCACCAAAACCTTCTTCTTAAATTACATCATTATGGAGTCAGAGGACACTCCCTGCAATACCTCAAATCTTACCTTACTGACAGGCTCCAGTATGTTTCTGTGAATAATTCAATTTCTCCCACCCTACCCATCAACATTGGTGTTCCTCAGGGCAGCATACTTGGCCCTCTCGTCTTTCTCATCTACATTAATGACCTTCCAAATGCCTCCCAACACCTCAAACCAATTCTATTTGCTGACGACACAACCTTCATTTACTCCACTCCTGACCCCCTTGCTCTAAATGCCACAGTAAATACTGAACTAAATAAAGTCCATCTTTGGCTAACTGCCAACAAACTCACCCTTAACATTGACAAAACTTTCTATATTCTGTTTGGCAATAAATCCTCTAATCAAAAAAATCTCAAAATAAACAATACCCAAATTTGTAATAAATTAGATGGCAAATTCCTTGGCGTTCTCATTGACCACAAGCTGAATTTCCAGGGACACATTCTAAATATATAAAAAAAAGTTTCAAAAACTGTTGGCATTCTTTCTAAGATCAGATATTATGTACCCCGCCCTGCCCTAGTGACTCTCTATTACTCCCTCATCTATCCATATCTCAACTGTGGTATTTGTGTTTGGGGTTCTACTACCCAAAATCATTTACGTCCTCTAATTACTCAACACAAAACTGCTATTAGGACAATATCCAACTCTGGCCCCAGACATCACTCGGTACCCCTACTCAAATCTCTGAATATGTTAGATATTAAGTCACTGCACATTCTCTCATGTGTATCATACATATATAAAACGCTGAACTGTAATGCCAATCTTGACCTCAAAAGCTTCATTGAAGGTTGTAACAGAACCCATGAGCACCACACCAGAAATAAATACAGTTTTGATATTCCAAGAGTACGACTTAATCAAACTAGAAATGCTCTACAAATCAAGGGACCCAGAATGTGGAATGACCTTCCCAACCATGTTAAAGACTGTACCTCTCTCAACCAGTTTAAGATAAAAACAAAGCACTACCTAATAAATTCCCTGTAACCTACCTTACCCCTCTATTGTCAATCCATGTCTTTTTTTAAACAACGTTGTTTGTCGACCTAATTGTATTTTGTGCTGCTTTTTCAGCCATGTTTCCCCCCTTGTTTTTATCTCTGTTTTTATTTGTTCTCAACACATTATATTCTTTATACTCAATTAGTATTAAGCTTTAGTCATTAATATTTACTTGCCCGAAACGCTTTGTGTAATAGTGGCTTTAGGCATTGTATGTACTAGCTCTATCTATAAATCCATAAATCTTTGTAAAATCTGTTGTGTGTATGTACCTTACCTAAATAAACATTTATTTATTTATTTATTTATTTAATGTGTGTATATAGCATAATAACACCACAAACAATATTGTTGGAGGAGAAATATTAGTGCGTCTGGCCTTGAGGGTTGGTAGCCATCAGCTGACTGTGTGAGTAGCTACGTCTTTGTGCCTTTACTCACCATACAAGCTTAGATGTACAGTTATGGTGAACAAAACATGTAAATACTTATATATAACGTCTGTATATAAAAGCAAAAACAGTATGGTGGGTGGAGAATGGTGGCAAGTCAGGTGAGGTGAGGGAGGGAGGGAGCCAGTGGCGGGCTGCCACTTGCAGCCACTGCCACTCAGCATACCAACTTAGTGGTTTGTTATGGTGAACACGAATGTAGATACTTATTTATAGCATCTGTATATAGTGAATAAAAACAAAAACAGTATTGTGGGAGGAGAATGTGGGTGAGTCTGGTTACTTGAGGGAGGGAGGAAGGAGCAGCCAGTGGCGGGCTGCCACTGTCACTGCCACTCAGCATGCCAACTTAGTGGTTCATTATGGTGAACACGAATGTAGATACTTATATATAACGTCTGTATATAGTGAATAAAAGCAAAAACAGTATGGTGGGAGGAGAATGTGGGCGAGTGAGGTGTTGAGGGAGGGAGTGAGTGGCTGGCTGGTACATGGCGGTCACTCCTCGTTACTTTTTGACTCATAATAGCAACTTAGTGGCTCATTATGGTGAACAAAACATGCAGTTACTTATATATAACCTGTGTATATAGTGTAATAACTGTTTGATGAAGATAATTGAATCAACAATATGCACACCATATTTTTGAGTACAGCGATAATTCACTCATTTTATTATATAAATATATCACACTACACACTATTGAATAATATTACAGCAAAAAAACTACGAAAAATCAATCAGAGACATTGAAATAATTAGGTAATTATAAAAAAAAATAAAAAATAAAATGTTTATTTAGGTAAGGTACATACATAAAGGGATTTTACAAAGAATGATTGATTTATAGATAGGGCTAGTACATACAATGCCTAATGCCACTATTACGCAAAGCGTTTCGGGCATGAAAAACTTAAATGACTAAAGCTTAATACTAATTGAGTATAAAGAATAAAAATGTGTAGAGAACAATTAAAAATAGGAATAAAAATAGATTAAAAAAGGATTATCTCTTTGTGGCAACTCCGGCCTGACAGCTGGCGAGCAACAGACCGCCTGGAACGCACCCTGAGTCAGCGCATATTTTTTGCCAGACTTTCGCGCCGTATAGCGGGCAATATATGCCACTTACGATTTTTTTATTATATTTCCCATGATCAGTGAACACAAATTAACAGGTTATGAAGAAAAAAGAGTTTTTTTTTTGTATGTGCCTGTGGATGTCAAATGGTATATAGCCATGCACCATTTAAGGGTTAAAGAAAAGTTAGAGTCCATGGGAAAGGCAGCAAGAAAGGGTCGCTGGTAAGACTCGGAAGCCTTGGCAGGAGGAACAGGCTCGAAAACCTCCGTCCCCCAATCCGAACGGGGCAGCCCGCGAAAACCGCCCGAGTCTCGGCCCCAACTAAACCCCGCCCCGACTCCAAAACCCGCAGACGGTCCGGAGCCGGGAATAGGGAGGGAAAGGGGCGAACAGTACCCAACCAAAACGAGGTGGCCCCAGGGCATCCGAGTGGGAAACCAACCTGGCGTGTTGCAGTAACCTAACCTAGCTTGCAACACGGATGCCGCCTCTACTTTGAACAGTAATAACATCAGGAGAGTACTGGAGAACAAGCAGAGAATCTCTCTCGCAAGACTCCGGGTCAAGGTGTCAGTGACCCAACAGGCAACATGACGGAGGTAAAAGTGGCAACTGTCACCCGAAGACAAGGGCACAGCAACCAACGATCCTGTACAAGATGGGTTGGAACCTGGAAGACACATTCAATAGTCTACTGAGCCCTGACAGAAGTTTCCAGGGCCCGTAGGGGTAACAACTACGGGAATCCCGGGCAAGGTGTTGCTAACCGATTAAACACCCAAAAATAACAAGGGGTAGAGGACAACACTGAAAACCCCTGTGAGGTGTACAATAACGGGGGCCTAGCAGAGGGCCACCAAACACTACCAGTGGAACTATAGCCACACTAGGCAGACCCCCACCAGGCAAATGAAAATAAAAATGAAAGAAAAACCCCGCAAAAGTACACCGTCTCCAGAGGCAACAAGAACCGGTCACCGCTTAGGTGGCAGGTAGCGCAACACCAGTAATACACTGTGTTGAATATCTAGGAGTGATTGGAAATATGTGGTTTGGGAGAAAGTGGTTTATGTGATTTTCTGTGGGGAGCCCCTACGGCTCCCTGGAGCTTATCGGGCTAATGTATGTTATGTTAGACCGGGACATTAGCTATTGAGTTCAGACCTACGAGGGACCAGCACCAGGACCTGGCCCCTTGAGAGAGGTTTCAGGGAGCAATGGCCCTCTTCCTTATCTGCCATCGACTGGGGTCAGGCACCCAGAAAGGTAGGCATAACAAAACAAACCCCACATGGTGAAAACTACAACAAAAACCAAACAGAGAGGTAGAAAACTCCCTACAATCCCAAAGAACACTCAAACAATCAATTTACTGCCGCGCCGGTCGTCCGTACAGCCCTCCCCCCCAAGAGGGGGAGGGGGGGGCCCCAGACCTCACCGCACCGGCTGCCTTCAGTTCGCAAGCTGGTGTCAATCGGGATAGACGCTTCTATGGCCTCAAATTCCTGGGCGGTGTTTGCCTCGTGTGGCATTCTCTGCTGTCTTTGTGTATTGTGTGGTGGCTAGGAGTACTTCATCAGTACCGGAGCTGCATGCGATTAGGGGCTTCCTTCCCTAATGTCCCTGTGAGTACTGCCCCTGCGTGACAGGGTTATCTTCCCTGGGGTGTTCAGGAACCATTCCCGTAGAGGTTCTTGCTGCTCGGCATTTGCCTTGCCCTTGGGGCCAGCTGGGGCTTGGGGCCCTTGTTTGGCCTTGGGTAGGGAGTGGTTGTTGTGCTAGTTAGGGCGTTAAGGTGTTGCGTGGCCTGCCACCTAAGCGGCGACCGGTTCCTGTTGCCTCTGGAGACGGTGTACTTTTGCGGGGTTTATCTTTTTTGTTTTTGTTTGCCTGGTGGAGGTTCTGCCTCGTGGGTCTATAGTCCCCCTGATATTGTTTTGGTGGCCCTCTGCTAGGCCCCTGTGCTTGTACACATCCCAGGGGATTTTCAGCTTTATCATCTACCCTTGTTGTTGTGTTTCTCAACCAGTAAGCAACACCTTGCCCGGGCTTCCCGTAGTTGCTAACCTACGGGCCTTGGAAACTCCTGTCGGGGCTTGGGGACCCATGGATGCGTCTCCTGAGTTCCAGCCTGCCTTGTGCGGGTTTGAAGGTTGCAGTGTGCCCTTGTCTCAGGGTGACAGTCACCTGTTTTGCCTCCATCATGCTGCCTTTTGGGTCAATGACACCTTTGACCCGGAGTCTTGCGAGTCATGTTCTCTGCTTGTGCTCCAGTTTTACTCTGAGGATGTTCCTATTAGGGTACAGGCAGCATCAGCGTTGCATGTTAGGTTTAGGTTATTGCAACGCACTAGGTTGGTTTCCCACCCGGTTGCCCCGAGGCTGCCCCGTTTTGACTTTAGGGACCCTGACCTGGGGGCGTTGGTCGCTATGGCTTTGGGTCTAGCTGCGCCCCCTGGTCCTTCCCCTGTGCTTCTTCCTGCACCTCCTTCCTGTGTCCGGATCCAAAATGTCTGAGGGTTTCAGCCTCGGCACAGGGTTTAGTTGGTAATGAGACTCGGGCTGCTTCGGGGGCTGCCCCATCCAGGTCGGGGACGCAGGCATTTGAGCCGGTTCCTCCTGCCGAGGCTTCTGGGTCCCGCCAGCAGACCCCCTTCTTGTCTGCCTTTCCCTTGGACTCTGGCTTTTCTACAGGGGTAGAGGGTTTGGAGGACGGCTCTGCCCCGGGTCCCGACGTGGGGGATCCTGGGGCTGGGGAGGAGTCGACCTGGGGGCCTTAGGCCCCCTGTAATTACCTAATTGTAATTACCTAAGTGGTAATTACTGTCAGTCCATTATTATGTCATTGCTTTCTAGGTGGTTCAACCCATTTGGCTTTAACCATTGTTTCTAGTGTTTTGACTACCATGCTTGTTAATGATATGGTTCTATAATTTAGAGGTTTTTCTTGACTACCACTTTTATAGATTGGTACCATGTTTGCCTTTTTCCATATATCTGCTAAGATTCCTGTGCACAAATATGTCTGGAATATTAATTGGAGTGGAATGCTCAACTCAATTGCACGTTCTCAATACGCCCAGGAAACTCCATTAGGTCTAACTGCTTTATCTCTTCCTAGCCCCTCGAGTAATTTTTCTACTTTATTTTGAGATACATTTGTATTCTAAGGCGTGCTCTGGAATCATCATTTTGTACAAACACTTTTAAACTGTTCACTTAGCATTTCACACATTTCTTTTTCATTCTCAGTAGTCCTGTTCCCCACTCTCAATCTCTGCAGATCTTGCCTTTTTGCTGATCTCAACTTTGACTGGGCTTTAAGATTTTCCTTGCACTAGATTCAATTGGTTTACCTTTGCCTTGCAAAGGTGGTGTCCTAATTAATTCATTGTGAACCTTTTGCTGCACCCCTGGGCAGTCTTGTCTGTGTTTTTCTTTTCCTCATAGTTGATCTTTGGTGTTTCACTTGCCGATTTGTGGTGCTCTCTCTTTCCAAGTGGGCTTAGTGTTCTGCTGGCATCAATGTCTTGCCTTGCAATGTCTGCAGTGTGATTTTTGGATGTTTTTCTTGCTTCTTCAGGCTCGTTACCTTTTTTTTTTAGGTCTCAGCCCTTTGGGCTCTTGGGTTTGTGGGTTTTTGCTCAAGGCTTGACTGGCTATATGCCTGTATGCCATTTGCTTTGTGGGCAAAGTACACTGAATTTTTGGTGGGTGTCCTGTAACCTTTCCAGTAAGGGGTTTGGATCTTGGGCCCCTATTGGTCATCTTGAGCAGTGGTTTTTGTGCCTCTGGTCGAATGGCAGGTTTCTGTGATGGTGGGTGTCTCTGCCTTCCAGATTTGGAATATTGTCCAGGGAAATTGTTTCGTCTTTTTTGACCACCTCTTCTCTCTGTGTTGGACATAGGTTCGGCCTCAGTCTTGGGGCCTATCCTTGGGGCACCTGACAGCTGGGTGGACAGCGCTTTGGATTCGTAGTCCTGAGGTTCCAGGTTCGATTCCCGGTGAAGGCGGAGACAAATGGGCAAAATGTTTCTTTTATCCTGATGCATCTGTTACCTAGCAGTATATAGGTACCTGGAAGTTAGACAACTGCTACGGGCTGCTTCCCGGGGGTGGGGGGTGTAACAAAAAGGAGGCCTGCTCGAGGACTGGGCTGTAGGGATGCTAAGCCCTGAAATCATCTCAAGATAGCCTACCTTGAGGTTACCTTGAGGTGTTTTCAGAGCTTATTGTCCCCACGGCCTGGTCGTCGACCAGGCCTCCTGGTTGCTGGACTGGTCAACCAGGCTGTTGGATACAGCTGCTGGATACAGCTGCTCACAGCCTGTCGTATGAGTCACAGCTTGGTTGATCAGGTATCCCTTGTAGGTACTTGTCAAGTTCTCTCTCAAACACTGTGAAGGGTCGGCCAGTTATGCCCCTTATGTGTAGTGAAAGTGTGTTGAACAGTTTCGGGCCTCTGATGTTGATTTCTCTCTCAGAGTACCTATTGCACCTCTACTTTTCAACGGGGGTATTCTGCACATCCTGCCATGCCTCCTGGTCTCTTGTGGTGTTATTTCTTTGTACGGGTTTGGGTCCAGCCCCTCTACTATTTTCCATGTGTAAATTATTATGAATCTCTCCTGCCTGCGCTCAAGAGAATACAGATTTAGGCATTTCAGTCGGTCCCAATAGTTGAGATGTTTTACTGAGTGGATTCTAGCAGTAAAGGATCTCTGCATGCTCTCCAGGTCAGCAATTTCTCCAGCTTGGAAAGGGTCTGTCATTGTGCAACAGTATTCCACTCTAGAGAGCACTAGCAACTTGAAGAGTATCATCATTGATAGAGCATCTCTAGTTTGAAAAGTTCTTGTTATCCAACCTGTCATTTTTCTTTATTTGGTTTGGGGTAGTTGGTTTTCATCTAGTCTGGGTTTAGTATAACCATTTAGTGATATAGCATGAAACCAAGAACATGGGTCTGTTTCCTGCTTTGTTGGCTTTGCTGTTTTGTCCATGGCTCTTCTCTAGGCTTGCAACTTTTGGAAGCCCACCTGGGTGTTGGCCTATCTCACATTTCTGTGTGTCCCTTTGCATTGTTGTGCTTCAGTGATTGGCACACAGCTCATGCTCCTCTTCTTCATGCCCTCTCTCTTTTCTTTTATGGGTCAGTCCTATCCTTTTTCTATTCAGCAAATTCTGCCTCCTCTACCACTGTGAGTTAGCTTAAGGATCACCTGAGGGAAATCCTCCCAGAAATCAGGTGGTGAATGTAATGAAATGCCCAGTTCTGGTGGGCACACAGTAGCTCCCTGTCCTCACCTTGTTTCCTTCTTTCCTGTATGATGTTCTGTTCAATAGGCACGTTAATGAGATGGTAAGCTGGCCAAGTGACCTGGGCCACCAACTAATGGCAGTTTAGGTGTACAGTATCACAATTGGATATTTACCCAGTGGAAACAATAGTTTGTCTTGTTCACTCGATCTATGCTAGTTTCCTTCAAGCAGTTGCATGTTTTGTTCAACCTACATTTCTGGTGAGTTTTATTTTGTTTTGGGTTGATCTCTGATCCCCAAGATCCCCTTGCCTTACAGAGAGAGAGCCAAGTTTCGATTGTGGCTCTCAGTGGGCTGCATAGGAATGGCGTGATTTGCTATGGCTGGGCTGCACCTACACTTAAGCTTGGGTAGCTACTGAGGGCACACCAGAAGAGGGCATTTCATTACATTCAACACTTGATTTTTAAGGAATATTGCTAAGACAGTAGCATATTAGCTGTTATCAATGAGTAAATTTTAAGACTGATACAGTAGATAAAATTGTGGTAATTAGAAGTGAAAATTGGATTTAACACTTTGGCTCAGGCATGACGCAGCATTGCGTCATCCGTTTACTGGCGGTGCTGCCGGGCATGACGCAGCATTGCGTCATCCACTTTAAATAATCGCCAAAAATCGGATTTTTATCCGATTTTTTGGGAGTGGTTTTAAAATGCGCGACTATGTCTTCCCTACACGCCTATGTCATGTTCAACACACAATAGTACTAAACATTTGTGGGCAGGAATTGGGAGTTTAGCTGGAAGGCGTCTGGGCGCTCACTCACGGCTAACGTGGCCCGTCTTCAACTCGTCGGCTGTTGGAGCGTGACCAGGTTTTTTTATTTTATATGCTAATGCTCCTCTAGATATTCTATTGCGACCCATTGATATCAAAATGAAAGACCTAGGACGAAAATTGAGGTGACCAGAGTGAAAATAGTGAACACATTTTATCGCTTTTGCGCGCTCCTGGGTAACTCGTTCACACTTTCTCTGTTTTCTGTGGGTAATTAGCCGGGCTTTTGGAGTTTATATGCATTTAGTGCTGTAGAGAATTCTATTGCGAACACAATGATACCAAATTTAATCTTGTAGGATGAGAATTAAGGTGACAAGTTGAAGAGAGTATACACTTTTCTGAATNTTGCATAGTTCTAGTGAATAAATCATGTAGATAGGTATACATAACATGTGTAAATAGTGTAATAAAACAATAACAGTATGTGGAAGAAGCAATGTTGGCGAGTAAGATGTAGGAGTGAGGGAGACTGACTGGTGTGGTAGCTGACACTTGCGGAGTTATGAGTGTGTTGATTGTGAATATATAGTGTGTGATAGTGTATAGGGTGTAAATAGATTGTATATATTCATAAATTAGCATGATGCATGGAAAATATGTGCAACGTGTGTGTACACGTGTGTCATGCACGTAACACAATGTCTTCGGACAGTACGGATGTTCTACTGCTAAAATATAGTGTATGTGTTCATTATACATAGGATTGGCACGGAAAAACAAATAAAATGTATTTGTAACTGTGCGCAAACAAACCAGCGTTGAATGTAATGAAACGCCATTTTCTAGGTGAGCCCTGGAGGCTCCCTGGAGCTTATCGGGCTAATATTTGTTATGTTAGACCGGGACATTAGCTAAGGAGTTCAGACTACCAGGGACCAGCGCCAGAACCTGGCCCCTTCAGAGAGGTTTCAGGGAGCAATGGCCCTGGAAAACCACCTTGTGGTTGGGGTTTTCCTTATCTACCATCAACCGGGGTTAGCTCCCAGAAAGGTAAGCATAACAAAACAAACCCCACATGGTAAAAAACTAAAACAAAAAACCGAACAGAGAGGTAGATCTCCCTACAATCCCAAGGAAACAAGCAAACAAGCAAACATCACACTTTACTGCCGCGCCGATTGTCCGCGCAGCCCTCCCCGCCCCAGACCTACCGTGCCGGCTGCCTAGCATCAGTCCGGAAGCTAAGCTTCAACTAACGCGAAAAAACGTCGACCATTGGGAGGGAGGGTTGCCAGGGAGCCTCCGGGGCTCACCCAGAAAATGGCGTTTCATTACATTCAACGCTGGTATTCTGTGGGGAGTCCCTATGGCTCCCTGGAGCTTCATACCCAAAGAGAAGGAAAAGACAGGGCTGACCCGGGAGGCAGCTGCCACAAAACTTCGCAACACGAAGCCAAGACAACAGGCTGCAACCTGCGACCCAAGGCAACAAGAACGCACAGGAGCAGACGCGCATAAAGAATAGGCGGCCAAGAACCTGTGTGACCCTCAAATCCCTGCGCCCAAAATGAGCCCTAAACGTCACTAACAGAGCAGCAAAAGTTGCAAATGTCTGAACAGCCCGGGCACAAGGACAGACCACAGGTTGGAAGACTTAAAAACTCTGTGGACAACCTGGGAGACCCGAGCCCTGAAACAGGGAATGAGGGAAACCGGATGAACCCAGAGCGCATCCCCAGACATGGTACGCAGGTAACGGCAAAAAAGCGCAACTGGACAACACAGGACACACCCCCCCGGCCGAACCAATCAAGCATCAATAACCCAAGAACCCCTCCGGAAAGCAGCCGTCTCGACTGTCGCCAGAAGGACGGAGAAAGGCTGCAAACGTACAAACCTACCACCAGTACCAAAGAGCAGAAACCTGAACTGAAGGGGTTACCACAAACTGAGGAGAAGACAAGAAGGCACCCTGATCAAGGACCAGGACGGCTCAGGTGACGCATGAGCAGGCCGGAGGTGAAACAAAACACGAGAAAGCGTACAAAACGAGGTAGATGTGACGTCCACCCTGAACGCAAGCCGGAGCGGCTCTGTCAGCGCCGCACAAAACGAGGTGACAGTAAGAAACATCAAATAACTGTAGTCCTGAAAACCCAAGAAAGGACAAGACAACCCGATGCGAAAGAGAAGACAACCTACGAAGAGCAAGAAAAAGTGCATAGAAACACCAGGAACATCATACTGTTGCCGAGACGAAGCTCACAGGTGAGACACCATCAACAAAGCCTCCTGGTTACCACAGAGATGGTGATACCCTTGTCAAAATACCAGACGTGAAGAGCCTAGGAAAAGGCTGAACCAGTCATGTACAGGACCAGTCCGACCTGCTGAAAGAGGCGGAGCCACGGGAAAATGCCCCGGGTTCGGACACCTATCAAGCAGCGTCTGAAAATAAAGCTGGGCTGGCCACCAAGGGACCATAAGGACTACTCTCGTGGGTTCTGGCTCCAACCGAGCCAGAACCCGAAGTAACAGCTGGACCGGGAGAAGAGGAACAGGTACCCCCATCTCGACCAGTCCTGCCAAAAGGCATCCACCGTGAACGCCTCGCAGGTGGGTAAGGGCGCCACATAGAATGGGCGACACCTAGACAACGCTGACTCGAAGATGTCCATAGCCAGGAGTCCATACGTCCGGCAGAGCCAACGAAACAAGTCAACGACGACTGGCCAATCCGTGAAAAGAGGAATGAACCGAGACAGCTGTCCGCCATGACGCAGGACACACCCCGGACATAAACCTCATGGTTAGCCAAACCCCGAGAATCCAGCAAACGAGCCACTCTAAGGGACCAATCCCAAAGGTCAAACACCTAAGAGAAACCCTGTAGTTCCGGCAAAGAACCGCCAGAGAACAGTCTGAATGGAGCTGAATGGTAGAGCACCAAGTGACCCAAACCCTCCGAAGCGCAAACCAGACAGCCACGGACTCCCGAATCGTGCTGTTAGCCCGACGGACGGACAGACACTACCATCCCCGGCCGACATGGTGAGCACTGGTCACAAAGCCTCAGTCGAGAGATGACCCATCCATGAACACATCGAGCGAAGGCTCAGGGAGGTGCCAAGGCAAGGAACCCCGAAAACCCCAAAGAGGAAGCTGGTGACGCAGCACCAACACAAGATCCCCGGAGGAACGAATCCAACGATTGCAAGAGGGGCAGATGTAGAGTCTCCGAAGGAACCAAACAGATGCCGAAGTCAAACCCGACCCCGTGGGCAGACCAGCAAGTCGAAGTTCAGACTCCCTCACAACTACTCGAGCAACCGCCGAGCAACCCGGATTCCCCTAATGAACAGCCGAAGGCGGGACTACAGCCGCAGCAACACTTCTGGAGGGAAAGACAAGGAGCGGCCCAAGAGCCCTAAACAAGACCCAGCCAAGTCCGAACCCTGGACGGAAACAGATGGAACGGCCTCCAGATAACCAGGAACCCAAACCCAGCGCTCTGGAAAGAACCACACCCCTGGCGAGTAGACTAGCGGGACTAGCACAGTTTTCCGGGACTGTGCTAGTCCCGGAAAACTGGAGAGGAACGTGCCAAGAATTTACAAGAATGTAATTACTATGCTATGTATCCTCATAATCCCAATGTACCTTCTTGTATATAAATAAATAAATAAATAAATAAAAATTGACTTGGAGGTCCAGGGCCATCATCCAGGCACCCAGCCTCAACTGAAGCCGGACAGGAGACAACAGTCCTCCGATGAGGGCATAGAATCCAGGGCGCAGACTGAAGAAGTCCAGAAGAACTGTAGATTCGCCAGGCCCATGTCTGCATAAAGCAGACGGGAACCCCAGAAGGATGGGGCGGATCGACCACGTCCAATGCACCCGTTAAGATGACATGACGAAGCGTAGGGGAAGAAGACCACCCCGCCAGCCCTGAACTCCCCAAAGGGGGGAGAAGCCATCCACCGCAGCCACCAAAGGCCAGAAGACAACCAAAAGCGCCCACTAACTGCGGGACCATGTGAGAGACAGCAGAGCAAGCTGCTCACCCAGCGCCCCGTCAACAGAGAAGGGAACAGAGCCCCTTCCGAAAGAAAAAGTATTCATTCACATATATATTATGTATATACACACACACATACATATACCTATACACATACACACAAGGTATGTCACACACACACACATGCGTATGCACATACCCATGTGCACATACCCGTGCGTATGCACATACCCATGTAATTACCTAAGTGTAGTTACAGGATGAGAGCTACGCCTGTGGTGTCCCGTCTTCCCAGCACTCTTTGTCATATAACACTTTGAAACTACTGACGGTCTTGGCCTCCACCACCTTCTCCCCTAACTTGTTCCAACCGTCTACCACTCTGTTTGCGAAAGTGAATTTTCTTATATTTCTTCGGCATCTGTGTTTAGCTAGTTTATATCTATGACCTCTTGTTCTTAAAGTTCCAGGTCTCAGGAAATCTTCCCTATCGATTTTATCAATTCCTGTTACTATTTTGTATGTAGTGATCATATCACCTCTTTCTTCTGTCTTCTAGTTTTGGCATATTTAATGCCTCTAACCTCTCCTCGTAGCTCTTGCCCTTCAGTTCTGGGAGCCACTTAGTAGCATGTCTTTGCACCTTTTCCAGTTTGTTGATGTGCTTCTTAAGATATGGGCACCACACAACCGCTGCATATTCTAGCTTTGGCCTAACAAAAGTCGTGAACAATTTCTTTAGTATATCGCCATCCATGTATTTAAACGCAATTCTGAAGTTGGAAAGCGTGGCATAGGCTCCTCGCACAATATTCTTTATGTGGTCCTCAGGTGATAGTTTTCTATCTAGAACCACCCCTAGATCTCTTTCTTTATCAGAATTCTTTAAAGATTTCTCACATAATATATAGGTTGTGTGGGGTCTATGTTCTCCTATTCCACATTCCATAACATGGCATTTATTAACATTGAATTCCATTTGCCAAGTGGCGCTCCATGTACTTATTTTGTCCAGGTCATCTTGAAGGGCATGACAATCATCAAAGTTTCTTATCCTTCCTATTATCTTAGCATCATCAGCAAACATGTTCATATAATTCTGTATACCAACTGGTAGATCATTTATGTAGACAATAAACATCACTGGTGCAAGAACTGAACCCTGTGGTACTCCGCTTGTGACATTTCTCCAGTCCGATACATTGCCTCTGATCATTGCCCTTATTTTTCTATCAGTCAGAAAATTTTTCATCCATGTTAGAAGCTTACCTGTCACCCTTCCAATATTTTCCAGTTTCCAGAACAACCTCTTATGTGGAACTCTGTCGAAAGCCTTTTTTAAGTCCAGATAGATGCAGTCAACCCAACCATCTCTTTCCTGTAATATCTCTGTTGCTCGGTCATAGAAACTGAGTAAATTCGATACACAGGATCTTCCAGATCGAAAACCATACTGTCTGTCTGATATATATCATTTTTCTCCAGGTGTTCTACCCATTTAGTTTTAATTATTTTTTCCAATATTTTGACTATTACACTTGTCAATGATACCGGTTTATAGTTAAGGGGGTCTTCCCTGCTTCCACTTTTGTAGATTGGAACTATGTTAGCCTTTTTCCACACATCAACTACAACTCCTGTAAACAGGGATGCCTGAAAAATCAGTTGAAGAGGAATGCTGAGCTCAGGTGCACATTCTCTCAGAACCCATGGCGAAACTCCATCTATATACAAGTTTTTTTACATTCTTGTAAAGCCACTAGTACGCGTAGCGTTTCGGGCAGGTCCTTAACCCTAATTTCCCGGAATACGACCCCGCCGAATCGTTTATCAACCAGGTACCCATTCACTGCTGGGTGAACAGAGGCTACAGTTAAGGACTGGTGCCCGGTCAATCCTCCCCGGCCAGGATCTGGATATATGTATGTGCACATACATGTGCGTATGCACATACCCATGTGCACACACACACACAGTGTACACATGTACATGTACATGTGTACACACACACACACACACACACGTGAAAAGAAAATTAAAACCAGCCGACCAGCGGGCATAGAGCACCACGCCGGCTAGGCGAAGAAGGCACAAAACTGCATCAATAGGCCCACCTCGACAACAAAACCCCAATGTCCCAGCACGACCACAACATGTGCCAAGACCCAAAAAGATCAGTCTGCAAGCCAGAAAGACCCCGGAACCCCAGAAGGCAGAACCGGGGCGCACACGAGGAAACAAAGCCCCTTGAACCCACAAAGGGGCCCAAGAGGAAGAAACCTCCGTAACGAAACCAAAGGAACCCGGAATCGAGCCAGGGGGAGCCCAAACCACCACATTTGCAGGTGGAGATACACCACAGAAAGGCAAAGCACAGCCCCCAGACAGAACCCCCAGGGAAACGGTCAAAACAGAACAAAAACTGAGGGACAAGGTGTGGGAGCAAGCATAACAGACAGGGACACTGAGCCCAAACCCAAGGGCCCAGACCCAAAACAGACAAAATGGAAAACCCGGTGAAAAATCAACACTCAAATGTTCCCAGAGGAACAGGAAACAGGCAGAAAACACCAGAAAAGCAAAGAAACGACAATAGGAGAATAAAACCCCTGAAAAAGGTGAAAAAACTCACCCAAGACGCTCACCGCACACCCAGGTGCATGTAAACAAACCGCAAACGCCGCCCTGGTAGCCACGCCAGGAAACCGACAGAAGAAAATGGGCCACCAGAACAGAGGGATGTGACGATGCAAAAGATACGAAAACACACCAGCAAAAGTGGGAAGCAAGCAGACTGGATAGGCAAAAAACTCCCCCAGAAGCAGAAAAACTAAGAAGGCAAACACCACCACAGAAATGCTAGCAGGGATCCCCCCAGCCCCGAGAACCCCAAAAGCAGAAGCGTCATCCAGGCCCTCGCCCTAACCCTTAACCTTCAATTGCGCATCGCATCATATGATGCGTTGACCGACTTGCAGAAAATTGCGCGTCGCATCATATGATGCGTTGGAGTACTACGCAAGATTTAAACGGCCCGCGGATACACGGGGTTCACCACACCTTCATCAGGGCTCTTGTAAACAGACGCATTTTTAAAAAAAATCGTGGGCCAAACTCCCGGGTGTTAGGGGCCTCAGTATCGAGTAAGCTACCAAGCCTGACGCACGCAGCATGAGCTCACAGCACTGCTGTTCAGCTTGTGACCACAGCATCGCCTAAAAATGCCATAATATACTTGTTCATGCTATTATGTAGCGATAATATTATTACAGAAGACCCCTGACTGTGATAAAACTGACCATGGGTCTGATAATAAGAGGATTGTGATGATATTTAGCGCTGTGCTCCATGGAGGGAGGAGTAATGCTGTGGGAGGGAGGGTGGTGGCGTTGTTATCTGACTGTGTGTGGCCACCTTTTATTGACTGCACTCACCATACCAGCTTAGCGGTTCGTTATGGTGAACACAAATGTAGCTACTTATATATAACGTGTGTATAGAGAGTATAAACAGCAAGAGTAGGAGGTTGGGAGCCGCCATTTTGGTGAGAGGAGCGTCGTCTGCAGGAATTATCGTGTTGTTTACTGGTGATCACGTCTTTGGGCACCATACCAGTTTACTTGTACAAGTTTGGTGAATAAAACCGGTAGATATTTATATAATGTGTGTATATAGCGTAATAACACCACAAGCAGTATTGTTGGAGGAGAAATAGTGCGTGTGGCCTTGAGGGCGGCAGCCATCAGCTGACTGTGAGGTCCATCAGTGGCAGTGGCAGCCAGTGGCGGGCTGCCACTGCCACTCAGCATACCAACTTAGTGGTTCGTTATGGTGAACACGAATGTAGATACTTATATATAGCGTCTGTATATAGTGAATAAAAGCAAAAACAGTATTGTGGGAGGAGAATGTGGGCGAGTCAGATGACTTGAGGGAGGGCGTGAGTGGCTGGCTGGTACACGGCGGTCACTCCTCGTTACTTTTTGACTCATAATAGCAACTTAGTGGTTCGTTATGGTGAACAAACATGCAGATACTTATATATAACCTGTGTATATAGTGTAACAACCGACAAAGTATTTGTTCACTGTTTGATGAACATAATTGAATCAACAATAGCACACCATATTTTGAGTACAGCGATGATTCACCATTTCATTATATAAATATATCACACTACACACTATTGAATAATATTACAGCAAAAAAACTACGAAAAATCAATCAGAGACATTGAAATAATTAGGCAATTATCTCTTTGTGGCAACTCCGGCCTGACAGCTGGCGATCAACAGACCGCCTGGGACGCATGCTGAGTGAGCGCCTGTTTTGTGCCAGACTTCCCTGCCCTATAGCGGCCA
>WNGS01063839.1:422177-486190 GCA_020271785.1 Procambarus virginalis | reverse complement strand
AAATAATACAAAGAAACAAGGTAAAATTAGCATATTTAGGCTAAAAGCTATTATCATGATAAATATCAGAATTCGATGGAATAGCTACAGATATTGAAAAACAGGGTGGTAGCAAAAGTTGTATACTGGAATGCAAAATGTTTGTGTGATATTCATAAGAATGAACACAAACTAATGGATGACTGAACAGGAGTAAAAATGGTACCATTGTACAAGAGCAAGAGTGGTATGCACTGTATGAATGTAGAAAGCATAGGGAACTTATCTTTTATTATGGAAATATTTGCAAGAGATACAATTTATAAAGTGTGAAAACTAACAATGTAGAACAAACCAGGAACACAAGTTGATAAAAAAGTGAAAAATGGATAGAAGAGATATTTTCAGTAGATCTAAATATGATAGAGTAGAAATTATAGTAAAACAGGAAGATATTATCTGCAATTCATGGAACTGGGAAAAACATATGATAACATGGCTTGGATTGCCTTATAAGAGGATATGAAAATGTGTGGTGTACGAGGGGGAGTGGCCCGGTATCATGCAGTGAATACTTTATAGTGGAAGTAAAGCTTATATCAAAGTTAATGCAAGAATAAGTGAAAAATTTGGAAATAGTTGTAGGAGTAAGAAGAGGCTGTGTAGTGTCCCTGTGACTTTTCAGTAAATATATGGATGGAGCAGGAGGAGGGGAAGAAAACAAGAGAGGTCATGGCAAGAACCTAGCTGTTTCTAGATGGAAACATATGGCCCCGGCTGACTAGTCTTTTTGCTGATGGAACGGTATTGATGGGAGAAAGTGAAAAAGTTTAAGAAAAATGGTGAATGAGTTCAACACATTATGCAATAGAAGAAAGTTAAGGTAAGTGCTGATAAGAGTAAGGTGGTGGGATTTTAAAAGTGATAGAGTCAAGTACTGTAGCAGATTTTACTTTACAGAATAAACAATATGGTGGGGTGTAAGACTGAAATGTATTGTGAGGTCACAGAAGAGGTTGAGGAACTTGTTTGTTTGTTATTGTTTGTACAAACATTGAGCAGTAGTGATTAGTGTAAAGAACAGAAGTAACTTGGTCTCTAGGAATGAGTATGAAAGAAAGAAATGAGTACTGTATGTATGTGAAGAAAGGATTGCATAACAGTATACTCCTGCTAACCACAAAGAATGAAATAAGTACAGTACTATAAATCTAAAATTCAAGTTGTTGAAATTAAGTATTTAAACAATGCATGTGGTAATTATAAATGAGGATGGTGAAAATATGTAAATAAAGACTTAATGCATGGGCAATGTAAGATGGTATAGGAGGTATAGGAGGTATATGATATGAGTTGTGAGGTAATAGAAGCATTATGAAAAATACTAAATGAGAATTTGAATAAACAGTATAGAGAGGGTGATGGATGAGAGGATTGTAAGGGAAATATTTACAAGTAAAGTACAAGGGGTTGGTGTTTGGTAAACACCCAACATCACACACAATTCAGGGAAAAGAGCACGTATGATAGGAACCTCCTCCCACTTTAATGTTGGAGGTAGTTGAGCCAACACATCCAACTGAGGACCCACTGCCTATTGTTTCTTAGGGGGATTTTGAATCATGTATCCTTTGTGGGGATGTTTTTTCTGTGTTCTACATCTCGCATGGATCTTGATTCTTCCCTTGTGCCTTCTGTTCCTTGGGTGTTCAGAACTGTGGAGGGAAGACCCTGAAATGGGTTGCTGGGTGCCTTTACACCCTGATTGATAGTTGGTTTGATTAATGTGGAGAGATTGTTGTGCCCCCCATTGTTATTTGAGATGGATTCCTCAGTGGCTCACTCCCATTTATGCTTCCTGATTCAAGTAGTCCCCCAAAGGCTTCTTATGTGTGGAGATTCAGAAGCAAACAAGAGAAACTTCGTCCAGCGAACTCCCCGCTCATTAGTACCCCCCCCCCCACAGGGGGGAACCAACCTGGGTAAGTCAGGCCGCCCCCAGTCAGTTCTTTGATGCGTGCTGAGTGGTTGCTGTCGCTCTGGCTCTGTGTTCCTATTTTCTTTGGTGTTTTTGCCCTTGAGGCAGTGTTATAAAACGGATGTGTGCGTGTTGCCAAGACTATCGAGTACTGGAGCTGGGTGACTGTCCCTAGGTGCTCCGTAAATACTGCCCTTGCATCTCGGGGTTATCTTACCTGGGGCGTTCAAGGTTCACTCCCCATTGAAGGACTTCCTTGCTTGTGGCTGTCTTTGCCTTTCGGGTGTGTGGGGTTCTTGGGGCATTCTGCCTTGCCCAGAATAGGGGGTGTGTTTGTTGGTCTGAGCAGCCTTTTTTCCACTATCGACAGCAGGCCAATGTTTCACTCTGCTTGTTAGCTTGTACCCTCTTTTCCTTTTTGCATTTGTGTTGGGTAGGGCTTCCCATCGGGTTAGTTTCCGGTTGTGGTGTTTTGGGTTTTTTTATTGTCCTTTCACTTTTCACAGCATTTTTCCCCTTTTTTTCCTGGTGGTGAAATTATACTTTTTGCCTGATTAGGCTTTGCCTACGGTGAAATGGTGATCTTTCTATGTTACCCCCGAGGCTTTTCTCCAGCTGCTTGCAGTCAGATTACTTTCATTGACAGGGTTTACAGGCTTAGCTGGCCCCAGTGCCTGGGCTTCCTGTCTGGTTCATTCACCTTAGAGGCTGTGGAAAAACCCAGTGGGCTCAGTTGTACAATGGTACCTCTTCCGAGTCTGCTCTCTCCTTGTGCAAATTTGTTGGTTGCTCATCGCCCCTGCCTCTGAGTGATGATCATCCATTCTGCCTCTGCCATGCTGCCTGTTGGGTTGGGTGATACTTCCAGCCCAGAGTCTTGTGGGACTTGTTCCCTGCTTGTGCTCCATTTCCTTATCCCCTATCAGATATTTTATGGAATTGGGCAGTGGTCATGTTGCATAGCTGATTTTCTGTGTTGCAATGTGTCAGGTTGTGTACCTATTTTAAGGCCCAGAGCTCTCCTGCTTGGGTTTTAGGGATTTGGCTTTAGAGGGTATTGGTTGCTTTGGCCTTGGTTCAGTCCGCTCCCCCTTCTTGCTTCCCAGGTGAGCATGTTTACCCTTTTTCCTTTCCATTCCCCCCCACCCCCACCCTCTTTCCCTGCTGCCAGCTCTTGAATGTTTATGGGTTTTGGTGTCGGGATGGAGTTTAGCTCAAGGTGGCCGAGGCCGAGGAGCCGGCTGAGCGGACAGCACGCTGGACACGTGATCCTGTGGTCCGGGTTCGATCCCGGGTGCTAGCGAGAAACAATGGGCAGAGTTTCTTTCACCCTATGCCCCTGTTACCTAGCAGTAAATAGGTACTAGGGAGTTAGTCAGCTGTCATGGGCTGCTTCCTGGGGGTGGAGGCCTGGTCGAGGACCGGCCGCGGGGACACTGAAGCCCCAAAATCAACTCAAGATAACCTCAAGAAAGGCAATGCTCGAGTGGCTTCGAGAGCTACCCCTTCTGTTCTGGGTGCGGAGGTGGTTGAGCCTCTTCTTCCCGCCAGTGCTTCAGTCTCTCCCCAGCCGACTCCATTTTTCAAAGCTTTACCCCCTGGATTTCACCTTTCCTTCTACGGTGGTGGGCGTGGTTGAGGGCTCTGCCCCAGAGCCTTTGACTCCAGTTTCTGGGATTCGGAGATTCCGAGTGGCACTCTTGGGTTCTGTTTGAGCCTGCTTTGGCCTTTGAGCCCTCTGCACAAGGGCTTTTTCTGCAGGGGAGGGGGTTTTTGTACCCCTCTTTCCCTTTCTGCATTTGAGTTGGGTAGGGCTTCCCATCGGGTTAGTTTCCGGGTGCCTTTGGGTTCCTTGGATTCATCTTTCCAGAGGTTTTCTTCCTCTCAGATTTTCCGTGTGGAGGTTTGGGAGGTTCTTCGTGCTCACCTCCTGTGGGACCCGGTTTATGCCATTGTGATGGTTCCGGCTTTCTTTGAGTTTGGTTCTTTTTCCCTGTATTGGGTGCGTTCTGAGGTTCCAGTGTTTTCTTGCTTAGCAGGCTGTCCCTTCTTTTCTTTTGGGGCTTGTTGTGGCTTTTGTCGTCCCCGCACACTTGAGGCTCATGTGTGTTGCAGGTGTTCTTTGGAGGGGGGTGGCCTTTCTAGACTTTCTTAATGTGTGCCTCTTCACCCTGCACTTTCTCGTGATGTTTGTCTGGTGGGGTTTCATGTCCATGTCCACCACCCTTTCGGCTCTTTTGGTGGCTGATGATTGCAGACTCCCGGCCACTTGGCTTCTGTCTTGCGATTTTTGGGTCTTCTCGAGCCGTCTTTGGTGTGGCTTTCAAAAGATGCAGGGTCGCAGGGTGGGGGGGGGGGCTTTGGCTAGGGGTCTTTGTCTCGGCTGCTTCTGTGTCATCTGTCTTTCTGTCTTCCTGCAGCTGTTTGCACCCTTCCTCCAGGTGGCATTTTCACCTCCTGTCTCATGTCAATAGGTTGTGCTGGCTCTTTCGCTGGATTTGGCTTGGGTACTTTGCTCTTCAGTCGGTTTAGCCGTTTTGTCCTCTTTGGTTTCGTGAGGTTTTCCTGTTTTGTTTGTGTCTCTCAGTTTCGGTCAGCGACTTGTTGCTGGCCTCTTTCAGATTGGTTGGTTCTCTTGGGGGGTCCCTCCTGGCCATCCCGGCAGGGTGTAGCCAGAGCTTAGGCTTCAGTTTTCGGGGTAGACCTGTAGTGCCAGTTTTGGGGATCGGTAGTGTCCTCGGTGCTGCCTTCATCTTGTCAGAGCAGTAGTCACTCTGCACGGAAGTTGAGCTCTCAGTGTTCTCTTCAGGACTTTCGCAGGTCGCCTTGTTAACGTGGCAATGGGGGGAGGCTGTCCCTTTTTACCCATACCTGGTTCCACAATTCGTGTTTTTGGGGGGTCGTTTCTTTGGGTCTTCGGTGGTGTTTAACAGACCTTCCTCCCTTTGGGGGGGTTGGGTCTTGGGGAAGGGGGAGGGGGGCCTGACCTCTTCTTTTTCATCTGTCAGGTCTTCCCAGAGTGGGTTCGCTTGGTTGTGGTCAAACCGATCTTTTCTCTCAGGTGGGTTTCAACCATATATATACAGGACTGTTTGGATCTCTGGTACATTCTGGACTTGTCTTGTCTGTACCAGTTGTTTCCTTGCCCCTCCTTACGGATGAATACGTTGTCCCAGGTTCGGCTTCTTCTTTATCTGGGCACTTGGATGCTTTTCCTGGACCTCAAGGACGCATATTGGCATGTCCCTGTCTGTCCAGGGTTCGGGGTTTGGTTTGGTTTGTTGTGGGGCAACAGGTTTCCTGCCTCCATTCTCCCTTTTGGGCTTATTTCTGTCATCTCACGCTTTTACGCATTTGACTTGGGTAGTGGTTGTCTGTCTTTGTCTGCTGGGTCTTCAGGTCTTGTCCTACCTCAATGACTGGTTGGTGTGGGCTCCCAGCCAGTATGCTTGCCTGCTAGCCAGGAATCTGGCTAGCAGCTTGCTGGGTTCGGGCTCTTGGTGAACTGATGGAAGTCCCAGTTGGTTCTGTCCCAGGTTCATGCTTGGCTGGGCTTTGTGTGGGATTCTCAGACTGCGTCCCTTTCTCTCCCTCCCATGGCCTTGCTCCAGCTGTGCTCCCACCATCGACTGTTTTTGAGGGGGGGACCAGGGTCACGCGGCGGTTGCTCAGCTAACTGTGCGGGAGCCTGAGCTTTGTTCTTCTGGTTTGTCCACTGAGTTGGTTTGACTTTGGAGGCTGTTCTGGTATCTTTGGGGTAGCCTCTTTCATCGCTCTCACGATCGCTGGGTTTGTCCCCCAGTGTCCTTGTGCCAGTTGCTGCGTCACCTAGGTTTCCTCCTCAGGGTTTTTGGGGTTCGGTGCCATGGTGCCTTTCCTCTCCCTTGCTCGATGTGCTCATGAATGTCTCATTTGTCAGTTGAGGCTTTGTGTCCAGTGCTTCTCTGTCCAGCCAAGCGTGTTTGTGGCTGCCCATGCTTCAGGCTTCCAGCACAGTGTGGGTGTTTGCAGCTGTGTGGCAGGCACTGCATAGGATTTGGCTCCCTTGGGGTTCAGTGATCCAGTTCCATTCAGACTGCTCCCCTGTGGTTCATTGTCTCAACTAGGAGGGATTTTTTCGGTCCATAGCTCTTTGGGGGCTGGTCGCCTTCGGGTAGCTCTTCTGCTGAATTCTCGAAGTTTAGCTCTCTGCACAGTTCCTATTCAGAGTGTGTTCAATGTCCTAGCAGACAATCTGTGTCAATTCTTCCCTTTGGCTTTGCTGGATGTACAGGCACCCTGAGGTAGACCTCTTTGCATCTGCGTGGTTTCAGCGTATTTCTTGTCACGGTGCCATTTCCTGACTGTGAGGCCTTTGTGGTGGACGCTTTTCAGCGAGACTAGTCGAGGTGGGGATTCCTTTGGTTTTTTTTCCCGGTCCACCTGTTGCTCTGGATTCTGACTCAGCTGAATCCTATCATGAAGAGTTCTCCTTGCCCCTTGGTGGCTGGCCCAGCCTAGGTTTCAGGCACTGCTTGCTTGGTGTCTAAACCCGGGCATTTTTCTACAGCTCTCTGCAATAAGTTTCTGGACTTTCTGGCACATATGTACCACCATTTGTGTTGTGTTCAGGTGCTTTCTTTGATGGTGTCCCATCTGCAGTCTTCTCAGCGACAGTACAAGGATTCTCGGTGGTTTTCCCACCATTTTCTTTCTCTACGCCAGGTTTTGCAGGTGTTGGACAAGGGTGTTTTGTCATTTCCTTCTTGGCTTTTTCTGTATTGGCATCTCATGTTGAATACTGTTGCTTCTTATCATGCAGCGTTGGCGGAGCCGCTGCAGCTTGCATTCGAGGATGATGTCACTTCTGTCCTGTTCCGCAAGTTTTCTTGTGCATTTTTTCATCTCCAGCCTGCTCATGCGCCGCCTGAGCTTTCTTGTTCTCTGGACTGGGTCTTACCTTTCTTCACCTTGGTTTTTGGTTTTCCCTTCGGTTCATGATGGCTTCTAAACAGCTTTTCTGTGGGGGAGCCCCTATGGCTCCCTGGAGCTTATCGGGCTAATGTATATTAGACTGGGACATTAGCTAAGGAGTTGAGACCTACCAGGGACCAGTGCCAGAACCTGGCCCCTTCAGAGAGGTTTCAAGGAGCAATGGCCCTGGAAAACCTCCTTGTGGTTGGGGTTTTCCTTATCTGCCATCGACCGGGGTTAGGCACCCAGAAAGGTAGGCATAATAAAACAAACCCTACATGGTAAAAAACTAAAACAAAACTGAACAGAGAGGTAGAAACTCCCTACAATCCCAAAGAAACAAGCAAACATCACACTTTACTGCCGCGCCGATCGTCCGCGCAACCCTCCCCGTCCCGAGAGGGGGAGGGGAGATCCCCGGACCTCACCACAATGTTTCTGTAATTAACCTAAATATAGGATCGCTAAGCAAACACTTTGATGATGTTAGTGCCCTGATTCAAACAGTTGACAACAAATTCTTTTCTTGTTGTGCTTACTGAAACGTGGTTAACCACCGTGCTGCGCGGAGTTTGTGAAATTCCCCTGGTGCGCATGAAATAAAGTGTTCCCAAAAAATTATTTTGTCTTCGTAACATGATAAATTCCCTTCCCTGAACATGTCTATGTAAAAATAAATATCAAATTCCACTTACTTTGGCTGTGGGGATGTGGACAAGGTGCTCTGTGACGTCATCAGGGCCTGGTCGCCCGTGTGTGAATCGCCCAGACACGGTCGCGCGGGCCATTCAAGCACCGGGTGTTGCCACAAATATATTTTCAATTATTTGTTTTATGTATTTCCAATGCGGTTTTATTTGTTTTTTTTTATCGTATATGATGCATATTTGTGTCCTTTACAATATGTATACAGTAGAACGTTCATAATGTTCCATGGAACTGTGATACATGTTTCAGTAATGTGTCCACAATACCAGTAATGTGGTTTATTATTGCAATATTACCTGTTAAAATTTCACTAAAATTACAATATGTACAGTTTCACACACTATTTACACAGTAACACACTGTATTACACTCAGTACTTCGGAAGTGAGTAATAATCAACGAAGTAGTCCATGGTACACAGCGCGACTTCGCTCCCAGTGCACCAGGTACAGATAAATTTTTGCTTCCTGTTTCTTCATTCTGTGTGCTTGTAAATAATGCACTCACCTACACCCTTGGCTTTAGTACTTGTAGGTTGTATGTAGCCAAGCTTGTAAAGTATAAGGTAGTATTGAAAAGATTATAGGAAATGATCAATTTGTAAGGTAAGTCTACAAAAGATCGCTTTGTATGGTCCCACACAGGAAAAGAAGATTCAGCTTACCTCAAGAGTGTCCATCAGTCAGAAAAAGATTAAGCTAGCCTCAAAGAGTGTCCATCAGTTAGAAAGAGATTCAAGTATTTTTGAAAATATCTGTAGAAAACACCACCATGGAAGCTGCTAACACTGTTCATCTATGCTATTTGTATCAGATGCATCATCACTGAATGCAAAAAACGATTCATCTACAGTATGTATCATCTAAATAAATTGTAGATAGAATAGGATTGCAAGGGTGACGCTCAGAGCTACAACTGGATACGCTCGCTGTATCGTCCTCATAGGTGCTGTATCACTTGCATCCGACCTTTGTTAATTACCTAAGTGTAGTTACAGGATGAGAGCTACGCTCGTGGTGTCCCATCTTCCCAGCACTCTTTGTCATATAACGCTTTGAAACTACTGACGGTCTTGGCCTCCACCACCTTCTCACCTAACTTGTTCCAACCATCTACCACTCTGTTTGCGAAAGTGAATTTTCTTATATTTCTTCGGCATCTGTGTTTAGCTAGTTAAATCTATGACCTCTTGTTCTTAAAGTTCCAGGTCTCAGGAAATCTTCCTATCGATTTTATCAATTCCTGTTACTATTTGTATGTAGTGATCATATCACCTCTTTTTCTTCTGTCTTCTAGTTTTGGCATATTTATGCTTCTAACCTCTCCTCGTAGATCTTGCCCTTCAATTCGGGAGCCAGGTCCTTATTGCCACCTAACTTCACCAATATTATGACCCTTATGGTTCTTCAAACAATCGGGTTGAATTCACGACAGAGCGTTATCTTTCAACACCNGTAGGACAAGAGCACAAGGAGAGGTTAGTGGCATTAACCCTCAACCGCTAAAGGCTTTTTGGCCTGCAACCCTCCAGGTGCAACAAAAAAAAACTCCAAAAGAATTATAATAAAAGTGTTCATTTGTGTCTGATAAAAGTGTTCATTTGTGTTCCCTGATCACGGGAAAAATATAAAATAAATCGTAGGAGGCATATTTTGGCCGCAATAAGTCAGGGAAGTTGGCAAAACAACGCGTTGACAGAGCAGGTGCCAGACGAGGTTTGCTTCGCCCCATCTGTCACACAGAGTTGCCACAAAGATATTATTACCTAATTATTTCAATGTCTCTGATTGATTTTTTCTTTGTTTTTTTTGCGATAATATTATTCAATAGTGTATTGTGATATATTTATATAATAAAATGTGTGAACAATCACTGTACTCAAAACTATGGTGTGCACATTAGTGATTCAATTATTATGTTCATAAAACAATAATCAAATAGTTTGGCTGTTATTACACTATATACACACAAGGTTATGTAAAAGTATCTGCATGTTTTGATCACCATAGCAAACCACTAAGTTGGTATTGTGAGTCAAAAAGCAACGAAGAGTGGCTGCCACACACCAGCCAGCCACTGCCCGACACTCCCTCACCACCTCACTTGCCAACATTCTCCTCCCACCATACTGTTTTTGCCTTTATTCACTATATACAGACATTAAATATAAGTATCTACATGTTTTCTTCACCATAACTGTACATCTAAGCTTGTATGGTGAGTTCAGGCAGTAAGAGATGCAGCTACACACAGAGTTGGCTGGTGGCTGCCTCCCTCACGGGTGGCAAGGCCAGATGCACTAATATTTCTCCTCCAACAATACTGTTTGTGGTGTTTTTACATTATATATAGGTTTCTACATGTTTTATTCACCATAACTGTACATATAAGCTGGTATGGTGCCCGAAGACCATAGTGGCCACCAGTACACAACATGACATGTCATGCAGACGACGCACCTCCCTCACCAAAATGGCGGCTCCCAACATATTCCTTTTGCTGTTATTACACTATATACACACATTATATATAAGTATCCACATTTGTGTTCACTATAGCAAACCATTAAGTTGGTATAGTGAGTCCAGGCAGTAAAAGGTAATCACACAGAGTTAGCAGACAATGCTGCCTCCCTCCCCACCAAGATTACTCCTCCCACTACAGTGCAATTAACACCACAATCCTGCTATTATCAAAATCCTGGTCATTTTTATCACAATCAGGGGTCTTCTATAATACTATCATTGCTAAATAATAGCATGTACATATATATTTGCCCGAAACGTTATGTGTATTTGTGGCTTTAGGTATTTTTTACTAGCTCTCTATAAATCCAACATTATGTTTGTAAATCAACTATGTATGTACGTTTCCTGAATAAATAAATTAATTTAATTAATTATCAATAAATAAATATGTTTATTCAGGTAAGGTACATACATACAAGTGAATTTTACATAAATTGATCAAATTATAGAAAGAGCTAGTATATACAATGCCTAACGCCACTATTACGCAATGCGTTTCGGGCAGGAAAAACATTAATATCTAAAACTTAATACTATTGAGTATAAAGAATAAAATGTGTTGAGAACAAATACAAATAAAGATAAAAAAAAGGGGGGGAAACATGACTGAAAAAGCAGCACAATGATGCTTACGACTTTTTAGGCAATGCTGTGGTCATAAGCTGAGTTCAAGCAGTGCTGTGAGCTCATGCTGCGTGCGCCAGCCTTGGTGGCTCACTCAGAACTGAGGCTCTCACACCCGGGAATGTTACCCACGATTTTTTTTCTAGGTGGCGTCTGTTAGATATCTACCATGGCTGGCCTATAGCTGCCCCTATCCCTCACAGGGCATTTAAAATCGTGCGCTAGACACTCGACCGTATATGTATGTATTGTTATGTATAACCAAAAACATTTGAGAAGTTGACATAATGGCATTGCAGGTACGGAATTGGGATAATAAACTGATAATCATAAATGCCTAGAGCCCACCAGCAACATATGGACAAAGGAGGAACTAGATGACAAACAAGAGGGCCTCTTAACCACTGTGATGCACCGAGTTTATTGTGACATTCTTCCTATGCGCATGAAATCAAATGTTTCCAAAAAATTATTTTTCTCTGTAAAATGATAAATTCCCTTCCCTGAACATGTCTATGTTAAAATAAATACCAAATTCCACTTTGGCTGTAGGGATGTGGACAAAGTGCACTGAGACGTCATCAGGGGCTGGTATGTCCCGGACGTGGTCAAGCAGGCCATTCAAGCACCACGAGTTGCCACAAATATATTTTCAATTATTTGTTCTATGTACAATGGGGCCTCGACTTCCAATGCTAATCCGTTCCCAGAGACAGCTCGGATGTCGAAATATCGGAAGTCGAAGCGAATTTTCCCATAAGAAATAAAGTGGTGTGAATTAATCCGTTCCACACCCTCCAAAATATTAACATAAAAATACATTTTATACTGAATACAATGTTTTTTTCTAACTACAATACAGTACCAAAGTTACTCATACCTTTATGGAGGGCTCTTGATGGCGTATGGAAGATGGTGATGGTGGAGGAGGAGAGTTGTTACTGTTTGGAAGGGGCGTCACCTTCCATTATCACATCAGGCAGTGATGTTTTCTCTGGGGTACTCTCTCCTACATTTTGCCTGAATACCACTAGGACCTGGTTGTGGTTCAGTGCTTGTTTGTCTCGCTACAAATTTGTCAAGAGACATTTGTTTTTCCATTCGATTTAACATTTGTCTGTAATGATGCATCACTTTAGCACCCATAATGTCCTTTTTCTTAGCTAGTATGGTGGATATCGTTGACTGAGATTTGTTGTACTACCTAGCAAGTTCACCTACCTGCACACCATCTTCATATTTACAAATGATCTCTTGTTTCTGCTCTATGGTCATTCTTACATGGCATCTCATATGTTGAGCCTTACCACTGACTTTCCTGGGACTCATGGCATATTATATAATAATTACTTTAATGTTCAAAATGCAAAAAATCACCACAAAAGCGGAATTTCTTATAGGAGCGATCGTCACTAAGCGGGTAGCTGTAGTAAACTGAGGCAGGTCGAACCGCGTGACCGGGAACCACGCGCTCGGCCGACCCGAACATGTACCAACAAATATCGGATGTCGACGACACCATCGGATGTCGAGTCGCATTTTTTATGAAATTTATATTGTAACTCGAATTTATCGTAAGTAGGGGCACTCGGATGTCGAGGTGCCACTGTATTTCCAATGCGGTTTTATTATTTTTTTTTATCGTATATGATGCATATTTGTGTCCTTCACAATATGTATACAGTAGAACGTTCATAGTTTTCCATGGAACTGTGATACACGTGTCAGTAATGTGTCCACAATAAATGTTTATTGTCGTAATAATACTTGTTAGAAAATTCACTAAAATTACAATATGTATATTTTCACACACTATATTACACGCTCAGTACTTCAGAATTGAGTAATAATCAACGAATTGATCCATGGTACACAGCGCGACTTCGCTCTTGTTGCACCAGGTGCAGATAGATTTTCGCTTCCCGGTTCTTCGTTCTCTGTGCTTGCAAATATGTACACCCTTGGGTCTAATACTTGTAGGTGGTATGTAGCCACGCTTGTAAAGCATAAGGTAGTATAGAAAAGATAATAGGAAAAGATCAATTTGTAGGGGTAGTCTTGTAAAGATTGCTTTGTAAGGTCCCACACTGGAAGAGATTCAGCCAACATCAAAGAGTGTCAGTCAATCTGGAAGAGATTCAGGTATTCTTGAAAATATCTATGGAAAACACCACCATGGAAGCTGCTAAAACTGTTCATCTGTGCTACTTGTATCAGATGCATCATCACTGAATGCAGAAAACGATTTAACTATGTATCATCTATATAAATTGGAGATGACATAGGTGGGCAAGAGTGGCGCTCAGAGCTACAACTGGATACGCTCGCTGTATTTATTTATTTATTTATTTATTTATTTATGTATATACAAGAAGGTACATTGGGAATGTGTGGATACATAAAATGGTAATTACAGTCTTGTAAAGCCACTAGTACGCGCAGCGTTTCGGGCAGGTCCTTAACCCTTAACATGCTCGGGGTCTAATATCCTGCTATCCGCACAGGTGCATGTCATTTTGAAAAAAAAAAAAATATTTTTTCTTCCTAACCTGTTAATTTGTGTTCACTGATCACGGGAAAAATAATAAAAAAATCGTAAGTGCCATATATTGCCCGCTATAGGGCGGGGAAGTCTGGCAAATTATAGGCGCTGACTCAGCATGCGTCCCAGGCGGTCTGTTGCTCGCCAGCTGTCAGGCCAGAGTTGCCACAAAGAGATAATTACCTAATTATTTCAATGTCTCTGATTGATGTTTCATAGTTTTTTTGCTGTAATATTAATCAATAGTGTGTAGTTTGATATATTTCTATAATAAAATGAGTGAATCATTGCTGTACTCAAAAATATGGTGTACATATTGTTGATTCAGTCATGTTCATCAATCAGTGAACAAATACTTTGTCGGTTATTACACTATAAGCACAGGTTATATATAAGTATCTGCATGTTTTGTTCACTATAACGAACCACTAAGTAGCTATTATGAGTCAAAAAGTAACGAGGAGTGACCGCCGTGTACCAGCCAGCCACTCCCGCCCTCCCTCCAGTCATCTGACTCGCCCACATTCTCCTCCCACAATACTGTTTTTGCTATAATTCACTATATACAGATGGTATATATAAGTATCTACATGTTTTGTTCACCATAACTGTACATCTAAGCTTGTATGGTGAGTAAATGCACAAAGACATAGGACCTAACACAGTCAGCTGATGGCTGCCTCCCTCAAGGCCACACGCACTAATATTTCTCCTCCAACAATACTGTGTGATGTTATTACGCTATATACACACATTATAAATAAATATCTACCTGTTTTATTCACCATACTTGTACAAATAAACTGGTATGGTGCCCAAAGACGATCGTGGTATCCAGTAAACAACACCGTCGTCTGCACGGTGGCGTCGTGCAGACGACGCCACCGCCCTCACCAAAATGGCGGCTCCAAACCTTCTCTTGCTGTTTATACCCTCTATACACACGTTATATATAAGTATCTACATTTGTGTTCACTATAGCGAACCACTAAGCTGGTATGCTGAGTGCAGTCAATAAAAGGTGGCCACACACAGTCAGAAAACATCGCCACCACCCTCCCTCCCACAGCATTACTCCTCCCTCCATGGCGCACAGCGCTAAATATCATCGCAATCCTGCTATTATCAGAACCCTGGTCACTTTTATCACAGTCAGGGGTCCTCTGTAATAATATCATCGCTACATAATAGCATGAACAAGTATATTTTGGCATTTTTAGGCGATGCTGTGGTCACAAGCTGAACAGCAGTGCTGTGAGCTCATGCTGCGTGCGTCAGGCTTGGTAGCTTACGCGATACTGAGGCCCCTAACACCCGGGAGTTTGGCCCATGATTTTTTTTTTAAATGGCGTCTGTTTACAAGAGCCCTGATGAAGGTGTGGTGAACCCCGTGTATCCGCGGGCCGTTTAAATCTTGCGTAGTACTCCAACACATCATATGACGTGAAGAGCAGTTGACTGGTAAAACGCCTAGCACGTCATATGATGTGATGCGCACTTTAAGGGTTAATCTAAGAAAATTTTAAGTAGGTAAATACTTGCAAAATTTATAAAAAAATGATAACAGATACATGGCAAGAAAAAAAAAAATTAGAGAAAATTGTAGGTACAGTGGATTAAAGCACATAGGCAGCTAAGATTGATTGCAATGACAGCTTGAATGGTAGTTGACAAAAATTGGTAGGCACAAAACAGCATATGGCTAGCACATAAAAGAAGACAGCAATGAACACAATGATAAGGTTGGTAGGGTTAAATACATAAAAATTAGGAGATTGGGTAACACTAGGTACAGAGCAAATTTAAAGCTCAGTGTAGGAAACTAAGAAGATGAAATCAGGTACTTTTTGGTTTTGTTTTTAAATAAGGCAAAACTTTTACAGTTTTTCAATTCACTAGGGAGTGAGTTCCATGGACTAGGTCCCTTAATTTGCATAGAGTGTTTACACAGATTAAGTTTGACCCTGGGGATATCAAAGAGATATTTATTTCTGGTGTGGTGATAATGGGTCCTATTACATCCATCCAGGGAGAGTTTCAGAGCATGGTTTGCATTTAAAAACAGGGTTTTGTAAATGTAGTTGACACAAGAGAATGTGTGGAGGGAGTTAATATTTAGCAAGTTTAGAGATTTAAACATCATCCTGTATCATCCTCATAGGTGCTGTATCACTTGCATCCAACCTTTGTGTTAGGTCCTTATTGCACCTAGCTGCACAAACATCATGACCCTTATGTTCTTCAAACAATAAGGTTTGAATTTCACCGACAGAGCACGATTTTTCAACACCGCATCGGACAGGTGTTTGGGAACCAGAGGCGTGCGTACACCACGCATGGTTGCTCACTCAGTACTAACCTAGCTAGCAGCCCTTGGGCATTCTGGGATTTTTTTTCCAAGATGGCTGCCTCTCACTGGAGGTCCTAAGAGTCCATTTCGTACACAACATACCGCGCACACATTTTGAATGGGTACGAAAAAAAAAAAATTCTCAGTTGGCGCAGTTTCCCACTGACCCAGTTTTCTCGGTTGGCGCAGTCCAGTGGTTAATAGTCATGAAAGATTATAGTAAAAAGCAGATAAAGAAAAATCATGATTGTTAGTACTGAGGGAATTCAACTTGAAAGCAACAGACTGGGAGGCCTACGAAGCAAAAACAGAGGACATTTGGACAGATTTGTAAACCTCATTCTGGAGACATTTATGTATCAACACATCAAGCAGGCTACAAGAATGAGGAAAGGAGATTTTTAGTCAATTCTGGATCTAATATTCACTAGGAAAGAAGTGCAATGAACTGACTGACAAGAGAGATCAAGATATAGAATGAAGTAACACTGGTCAAACTGGCATCCCACCAACTGGGGTGGAAAATATACCAGCTGGGGCATTCAAAATATGCCACCTACGATTTTTCTTCCTGTGACCAGGGAATGCAAATAAACACTTTTATAGGACGAAAGAATTTTTTGGAATTTTTTTGTTGCGCCTAGCGGTGTTGCAGGCCAAAAAGCCCTTAGTGGTTTAAAGATTAAGCTGAATTGTATATCTTAGCTCCAGTATTTGTTATCTCACTCCATCTATGTTGGTATATACCATTTTCAGGAACATGTTCCCTTTACCTTTGTCCTTTACTTACCCTTCCTCTAATTATTTTGTTTTGTTTTGTTTTTCATGTACCATTTCACTAGCTTTCCAGTCCCTAACACTTTGTAGAAAAAACTCTTTCTTCTTCATTTTTATTCCCATTTGACATTTCACTTCATTGAGGTTTGTTTTCAGCTTTTCTTTGTCTTCCTTTGAGAGGTCTTGTCTTATTGACCAAAGTTTGCCATCCTCAACACTGTAATTTTCTGGCATTTCTAAGCACTTTACATCATTGGTTTCACTCCTTGGTGTCCCTGGTGTCTTTAGTCATTTATTCTAAGGCCTATTTGTCATCAAGTTTACCCGGCCAGTGGTCTACACTCGGACCATTGATGTGCAGTAGTTTGCAGCTTTATACCTGGTTGATATCTGGTTGATGGGGTTCTGGGAGTTCTTCTACTCCCCAAGCCCGGCCCGAGGCCAGGCTTGACTTGTGAGAGTTTGGTCCACTAGGCTGTTGCTTGGAGCGGCCCGCAGGCCCACATACCCACCACAGCCCGGCTGGTCCGGAACTCCTTGGAGGAATAAATCTAGTTTCCTCTTGAAGATGTCCACGGTTGTTTCGGCAATATTTCTTATGCTTGCTGGGAGGACGTTGAACAACCGCGGACCTCTGATGTTTATACAGTGTTCTCTGATTGTGCCTATGGCACCCCTGCTCTTCACTGGTTCTATTCTGCATTTTCTTCCATATCGTTCACTCCAGTACGTTGTTATTTTACTGTGTAGATTTGGGACCTGGCCCTCCAGTATCTTCCAGGTGTATATTATTTGATATCTCTCTCGTCTTCTTTCTAGTGAGTACATTTGGAGAGCTTTGAGACGATCCCAATAATTTAGGTGCTTTATCGCGTCTATACGTGCTGTATATGTTCTCTGTATTCCCTCTATTTCAGCAATCTCTCCTGCTCTGAAGGGGGAAGTGAGTACTGAACAGTACTCAAGACGGGACAGCACAAGTGACTTGAAGAGTACAACCATTGTGATGGGATCCCTGGATTTGAAAGTTCTCGTAATCCATCCTATCATTTTTCTGGCTGTCGCAATATTTGCTTGGTTATGTTCCCTAAACGTTAGGTCGTCAGACATCATTATTCCCAAATCCTTTACATGCTGTTTTCCTACTATGGGCACATTTGATTGTGTTTTGTACCCTGTATTATGTTTAAGGTTCTCATTTTTACCGTACCTGAGTACGGTAAAATTTAATAATAAATGGAATTTATCACTGTTAAACATCATATTATTTTCTGATGCCCAGTCGAAAACTTTATTAATATATCAGCTTGAAGTTTTTCAATGTCTTCAGCCGAGGTAATTTTCATACTGATTTTTGTGTCGTCTGCAAAGGATGATACGAAGCTGTGACTTGTATTTTTGTCTATATCTGATATGAGAATAAGGAAAAGCAGCGGCGCAAGGACTGTACCCTGAGGTACAGAGCTTTTAACTGCACTTGGACTAGATTTTATATGGTTGACCGTTACTCGCTGAGTCCTGTTTGACAGAAAACTGAGTATCCAGCGTCCTACTTTACCGGTTATTCCCATTGACTTCATTTGTGTGCTATCACGCCATGGTTNAACGTGAGCGCTCGAGGCTGCTGCGTAGCCAGCTGTCACTCACGCCGCTCACGCGGCCCGAGTTGCGCGAATTTATTTTCGCGGAATTATTACAGTATTTTTGGGTCATTTACTCAATTTTTTTTCGCTAGTATTGTTCCAATTATTAGCAATAGACGTTGTATTATAATAAAAATGGTCTAAACTCAATAGGCGCTCACATATTAGTGTCACAAGTATGCCCACCAAAATGGTATAATTTACAGGAAATATTCAATGTATTGGGTTTTTTTCAAATAAACACAAAAATAACTTGATATGTACATTTATTTACCAAAGAATTACACATTTAGTACTCCTGGAGACTGTGATACTGTGCGAAACAGTCGATATGGCACAGAGGGACGGCACACGCTTCGCACCATGTCAACACCAATTTACGTTTCTGTGGCCTCAATTTGGTACTGGAACACACACACACCGACGCTGGCCTGCTGCACGAGCTCCAGTTGGTGGTAATTTCTTGATTTGGTGCATCAGAAAGGCCTCCCTGTAAGCGAGCCTGGGTGCAGGAGCATGGTTCAATATTGGGTCTCGAATGGGTCTTTGTATGCCAGGTGTGTCCTTGCCAAATTTACCTAGCAACTGTTTCACAACTTGAAAACTAAATGAACGGAAATATGGTTTTCTACCTGTCTTTACAAGAAACATGTTGTAACTGTTCAGCATTGTTACGTCATTAGGTGGAAAATCATTTTCTTCGTCCACTTCACAGTCTTCCGTACACACTCTACAGCACCCACCATCATGTCACATTTATCAACTAAACGCATGTTGATGTTGTAGTCCATCACACAATCTGGCTTATATATTATTTGCTTTGTTGTTCTGTTCACCTTGCCACTGTCCACCATTGTACCAGGGTGAATGGTGGTCAACATGTTCACTTCACGTCTGTCTTTCCACCGCACTGAAAGCATTGCACCACTTTTCTTACCTCGCAATCACCTACTTGCATAGCAGTGTCAAACACAGGCATTTCCTTTCGTTTTGGCTTTACTGTTCCACACACTCCAGTCTTATTATCAAGCAAGAATTTCGTTAGCAAGGGACTGGTATAATAGTTATCTGTGTACAATATGTGGCCCTTGTTCAGATATGGTGCAAGCAGTGACTTCACCACACTACCTGAGAAGCCATGTTCGTCATTAGCAGGAATATCTACATTTGTGGCTGAATAAAGTATCATGTGTAACACCATTCCTGATTCACAGTCACAGAGCACAAAGAATTTCAGTCCAAATCGGTGACGTTTTGAGGGAATATACTGCTTGAAGGCAGCACGTCCTTTGAAAAGCACAAGGGATTCATCAATAACCAGCTTCTGAGCTGGTACGTAGTAATCTCGGAACTTTCCAATCAGGTCATTTAGCACGTGCCTCACCCTCCAAAGCCTATCATCCTGTGTCTCGTCTGCATTATTTGCAAAATGAATGCACCGTAGGATCAACAGAAATCTGTCTCGGGACATATATTTCCCGAACAATGGTGTTGGAACAGCGTTGTCTTTGCTCCAATAATCTGAAATTACGTGTTTCACACAATGTTTCATCAACATGCAAATTGCGAAAAACACATACATTTCACCAACAGTTGTCTCTTTCCAACGCTGTAGTCGTGAAAATTCTGTAACTTCCTCAAGTTCAATGAGATCGGCCGCAAGTCTGTTCGTTTCATGAACAATGTGTTCCATGAGCGGCTCATCGAAATATGCAATAAAAAAGTCACTTTCACACATTTCGTCACCAGTATCAGGGAAAAGATCTGTAATTCCCACATCTCTGTTGTCAAAGTCGGGAATTTGTGGTACAAAATCTTCCCCATCACTCCACACACACAAATCTGCTGCCTTCCGAGAGCCATTAGCTGCACGACGGCGAGGAATCCGGGGACCAGGAGCTGAAGCAGGCATTGTAACAGTAGGGGCAGGAACGGTAGATGAGGTAAAAGATCTGGAACATGAGGGAATTTGTTCCTCATTGTCGCCATATTATCCCATGCGGCGGCGCTTGGCTGGGCGGGTAGCTGATGCGGCGAAACTTGTACTGGCACTAACAGCCGGGGTAAAACTATTCTCAGATTCTTCATCACTAAAACCTGAGAAAGATTCACTTGTTTCTGAATCGTTGATCATATCATAAACGTGTAGTGGTATAGATGAACGACGTGCTTGGGCGCGAGGTGGTGTTGAGTGGTGTTGAGTAGTATCCTCGTGAGGCATCCTCACCCTCGTGGCACCCACATGTTCACCCTCACTATCCGTTGTTTCGATTTCTTCTGGCTGGGTATAATCTTCATCTATATCAGAGTCGTCAATATCAGACTCGTCAACGTCCTTGAACAATTCATCTGCAATTTCGTCTTCGGTCAAAGACTGTGCGGCGCGGTGCGCTAAGCGAGGTCGCACGCTGGCTCGTGATGCGCTCGCCATGGTGTCTGGCCACTAACTAAGGCCTGTGAAACAAAGGAGGCCTGCTCTAGATTTTTTTTCAAAATGGCGTCTGTTTACAATAGCCCGTGGCTATGGGATGGGTGACCCCTTTACACCGCGGGACGTTTGAATCGTGCCTGGCACCCTTTGGCGTATATATACGCCATGCGCACGGTCAGACATGTTACTCATGGCGTATATATACGCCATGCGCAGTTTAAGGGTTAATGCTTCTAACCTTTCCTCGTAGCTCTTACCCTTCAGTTCTGGGAGCCACTTAGTAGCATGTCTTTGCACCTTTTCCAGTCTGTTGATGTGCTTCTTAAGATATGGGCACCAAACAACAGCTGCATATTCTAGCTTTGGCCTAACAAAAGTCATGAACAATTTCTTTAGTATATCGCCATCCATGTATTTAAAAGCAATCCTGAAGTTAGAAAGCATAGCATAGGCTCCTTGCACAATATTCTTTATGTGGTCTTCAGGTGATAGTTTTCTATCTAGAACCACCCCTAGATCTCTTTCTTTATCAGAGTTCTTTAAAGATTTCTCACATAATATATAGGTTGTGTGGGGTCTATGTTCTCCTATTCCACATTCCATAACATGACATTTATTAACATTAAATTCCATTTGCCAAGTGGTGCTCCATATACTTATTTTATCCAGGTCTTCTTGAAGGGCATGACAATCATCTAAATTTCTTATCCTTCCTATTATCTTAGCATCATCAGCAAACATGTTCATATAATTCTGTATACCAACTGGTAGATCATTTATGTAGACAATAAACATCACTGGTGCAAGAACTGAACCCTGTGGTACTCCACTTGTGACATTTCTCCAGTCCGATACATTGCCTCTGATCACAGCCCTCATTTTTCTATCAGTCAGAAAATTTTTCATCCATGTTAGAAGCGTACCTGTCACTCCTCCAATATTTTCCAGTTTCCAGAACAACCTCTTATGTGGAACTCTGTCGAAAGCCTTTTTTAGGTCCAGATAGATGCAGTCAGCCCAACCATCTCTTTCCTGTAATATCTCTGTTGCTCGATCATAAAAACTGAGTAAATTCGATACACAGGATCTACCAGATCGAAAACCATACTGTCTGTCTGATATTATATCATTTCTCTCCAGGTGTGCTACCCATTAGTTTTAATTATTTTTTCCAATATTTTGACTATTACACTTGTCAATGATACCGGTCTATAATTAAGGGGGTCTTCCCTGCTTCCACTCTTGTAAATTGGAACTATGTTAGCCTTTTTCCACACATCAGCTACAACTCCTGTAAACAGGGATGCCTGAAAGATCAGTTGAAGAGGGATGCTGAGCTCAGGTGCACATTCTCTCAGAACCCATGGTGAAACTCCATCTGGACCAACTGCTTTGTTCTTATTTAGCTCTTTGAGCATTTTTTCCACTTCGTCTCTAGACACCTCTATGTGCTCTATGTTCTCTGGAATTCTTATTGTATCTGGTTCCCTGAAGATTTCATTTTGTACAAACACACTTTGGAACTTTTCGTTTAATGTTTCACACATTTCCTTTTCATTTTCCGTGAATCTATTTCCCATTTTCAACCTCTGAATATTATCCTTTACCTGCAATTTGTTGTTTATGAATTTATAGAATAGACCTGGTTCTGTTTTACATTTGTCTGCAATCCCTTTTTCAAAATTTCTTTCTGCCTCTCTCCTCACTGCCGTGTAGTTGTTTCTCGCATCTTTGTATCGCTGGTATGATTGGGGTTTGGCCTCTTCCTGTATTGATTCCATTTTTGTGTCTTTTGGTCTCTGGCCCTCTCGCACTTTCTGTCGAACCAATCCTGTTTCCTAGTTCTGCTTCTCTGTTTTGGTATAAATTTTTTTGTGCCTTTATCATATATTTCACAAAACTTGACATACATCTCATTCACTTCCTTGCCTAGCAACAAGTCTGTCCAATTATACTCCCTAAAAAATTTTCTAAGGTTGCCATAATGTCCTCTCCTAAAGTCAGGTTTTTCAATTGCATCGACCATCATATTTTCTTCCAGATTATAACGCATTGCATACTTTATCCCCAAAAAGACATGGTCACTTTTACCCAAGGGAGGAAGGTACTGAATGTCAAATATTTCTTCCTCCTTCCTGGTAAATATCAAATCTAGCATGGAGGGAACGTCACCTTCCCTCATCCTCGTAGCTTGTTTAACATGTTGATACAAGAATGTTTCCAGGATGAGGTCTACAAATTTACAGGTCCAGAAATCTTCTGTTTTAGCTTCATATGCTTCCCAGTCTATGGATTTCAAGTTGAAGTCGCCGACTATCAACAGTCGTGAACTATCGTTATCCGCTCTCGCTATGATCTCTCTCATTATCGTTATAAGACCTTCTCGTTTACTATCTAGCTCCTCCTTTGACCATGTGCTGCTTAGCGGTGGACTATATGCATTTATGATCACTAGTTTATCATCCTCATGGCAGATCTCTAGTGCTATTATGTCAACTTCTTGTGGATTGGTAGTCATTATTTCGTTCACCTTTAGGTGTTCTTTCACCAGCACAGCAACGCCACCGCCTTTCCTAATTTTTCTGTCCCGTCTCCAAATTGAGTAGCCCCTTGGGAATATGACCTCATTTAAAATAACATCTTCAAGTTTTGTCTCCGTGAGTGCAACAATGTCTGGTGTCTGCAGCTGTATTATATCACTTAACTCCAGTATCTTTGACCTTACTCCATCTATGTTGGTGTATGCAATCTTCAGGAACTTGTTCCCCATCTTATTTTTCACTCCCCCTTTCTCTAATGATTTTGTTGGTTTGCTTTTATGTACCACTTTACTGGTCTGCCTACCCCTATCACTTTGTAGAAAAAAGAATTGATTTCTTCTTCATTCCTGCTCTCATTTAAACGTTTTGCCTCGGCGAGGTTCAGTTTCAGCTTCTCTCTATCTTCTTTTGAAAGATCTCGTCTTAACGACCACCTTTTCCCATCCTCAACGCTTTGTAATTTTCTGGCATTCCTTAGTACTTCTTCCATCTGTTTGGCACCGTTTAGGGTGATCCTCAAAGGTCGATCTTTCCCTTTTACATATCTGCCTATTCTCCTGTAGTCGCACACATTCTCTTTGGTTGTAAGACCTTCCACGAGGCCAACAATTTTATCTAATACTTTTGCTTCTTCTACAGCTCTTTCTGACCTAGATGTTATCTCCTTTTCTTTGCATCCAAAAATGATCAGGGACTTACTCCGATCAACTGTGTTTTGCACCAACTTTGGGTTAGATGCCAATTCTTTTCTCACTTCTAGCCTAATGTTTGTTTTATCTTGGTTGCTGCAGTGTTTGACTTCTTTTATTGCTTCTTCTATTTTTCCTTGTCCTTGGCCACTTGTGCATAAGTGAGTTGCATATCTTTCTTGCACTGTTCTATTCCCTGTGCAACTTCCTCCATCTGTGCTGACAAAAGCTGTTTCTCCTGTTGGTGGCAACGTTCTCGTGGTTTACACCCTGGGAGCCCCGAGGCTGCCCCGTTTTGGTTTGTGTTGGGACTTGGGGGTGTTAGTTGCTTCAGTTCCATCCACGCCCCCTTGTCTTTACCCTGGATCCCCCTTCCTGCCTGCATCCGGTTCATTCCCATCTATAGGTTCGGGGCGGGGTTTTAATGGTGTTGAGACTCGGGCAGTCTTAGGGAGTTCCCCTTCCGGGGTAGTGACGGGGGCATTTGAGCCTGTTCCTCCAGCCGTGTTGTACAAGTCTGCCAGTGGACTCCCTTCCTTAGTGTTTTCACGGCTGCCCCGGTTTTTCTGGTACGGCCGGGGCTTTGGGGGAATGGCTCGGCCCCGGGGCCTGTCGTGTAGGTTCCCGGGGCTGGGGAGGGGCTGACTTGGGGGGCCTTGGCCCCTTTGGACCCCGTGGGGGTTTTTTATCCCCCTCTAGGCGGGGCTTGTGGTTACGTGGAGTGGGGTCTTTCCTCCCCACTCGCCGTACGTGCTGTTGGGCGTCGGCCCGTCCCCGGGTTCGGTTCCTTGGTTTTTGAGTCGGTTGGTTCCATCCTATGGGTGGATGTTTCCTCCCAACCGTTTTTGGGACAGTGTTTTCATCATGTTTCCCCGTTCTTGAGGTTCTACGTGACTTCTGGTCTCGGGTGCGGCTTCTGTGTTCTCGAGGGTTCGGGAAGGTTTTCGCTACTTCCCACATTGTTGGAATGTCTCTTGGCTTCTCGTCCTTGTCGCCCTGTTGGGCTACTTGTCGCCCTGTTGGGCTACATGTCGCCCTGTTGGGCTACTTGTCGGCCCTGTTGGGCTACTTGTCGGCCCTGTTGGGCTGCTTGTCGGCCCTGTTGGGCTACTTGTCGGCCCTGTTGGGCTACTTGTCGGCCCTGTTGGGCTACTTGTCGGCCCTGTTGGGCTACTTGTCGGCCCTGTTGGGCTACTTGTCGGCCCTGTTGGGCTACTTGTCGCCCTGTATGATTCCTTTTTGGGCTGTCTTCGCTTCGTTGGCCGGTTTTATTGTTCCTGCTTCCTCTTTTGGCTTCTTTTCTAGTGCAGTAGTCCTGGTTGGCGCCTTCCTGCAAAGGGTTGTGCGGTTCGGCCAGCGTGTCATACGCTTGCGCCGTGGTTTGTTTTGGTCTAGGTGGTGTAATTACCTAAGTGTAGTTACAGGACGAGAGCTACGCTCGTGGTGTCCCGTCTTCCCAGCACTCTTTGTCATATAACGCTTTGAAACTACTGACGGTCTTGGCCTCCACCACCTTCTCCCCTAACTTGTTCCAACCGTCTACCACTCTGTTTGCGAAAGTGAATTTTCTTATATTTCTTCGGCATCTGTGTTTAGCTAGTTTATATCTATGACCTCTTGTTCTTAAAGTTCCAGGTCTCAGGAAATCTTCCCTATCGATTTTATCAATTCCTGTTACTATTTTGTATGTAGTGATCATATCACCTCTTTTTCTTCTGTCTTCTAGTTTTGGCATATTTAGTGCCTCTAACCTCTCCTCGTAGCTCTTGCCCTTCAGTTCTGGGAGCCACTTAGTAGCATGTCTTTGCACCTTTTCCAGTTTGTTGATGTGCTTCTTAAGATATGGGCACCACACAACCGCTGCATATTCTAGCTTTGGCCTAACAAAAGTCGTGAACAATTTCTTTAGTATATCACCATCCACGTATTTAAACGCAATTCTAAAGTTGGAAAGCATGGCATAGGCTCCTCGCACAATATTCTTTATGTGGTCCTCAGGTGATAGTTTTCTATCTAGAACCACCCCTAGATCTCTTTCTTTATCAGAATTCTTTAAAGATTTCTCACATAATATATAGGTTGTGTGGGGTCTATGTTCTCCTATTCCACATTCCATAACATGGCATTTATTAACATTAAATTCCATTTGCCAAGTGGCACTCCATGTACTTATTTTGTCCAGGTCTTCTTGAAGGGCATGACAATCATCTAAGTTTCTTATCCTTCCTATTATCTTAGCATCATCAGCAAACATGTTCATATAATTCTGTATACCAACTGGTAGATCATTTATGTAGACAATAAACATCACTGGTGCAAGAACTGAACCCTGTGGTACTTCGCTTGTGACATTTCTCCAGTCCGATACATTGCCTCTGATCACTGCCCTCATTTTTCTATCAGTCAGAAAATTTTTCATCCATGTTAGAAGCTTACCTGTCACCCCTCCAATATTTTCCAGTTTCCAGAACAACCTCTTATGTGGAACTCTGTCGAAAGCCTTTTTTAGGTCCAGATAGATGCAGTCAACCCAACCATCTCTTTCCTGTAATATCTCTGTTGCTCGATCATAGAAACTGAGTAAATTCGATACACAGGATCTTCCAGATCGAAAACCATACTGTCTGTCTGATATTATATCATTTCTCTCCAGGTGTTCTACCCATTTAGTTTTAATTATTTTTTCCAATATTTTGACTATTACACTTGTCAATGATACCGGTCTATAGTTAAGGGGGTCTTCCCTGCTTCCACTTTTGTAGATTGGAACTATGTTAGCCTTTTTCCACACATCAGCTACAACTCCTGTAAACAGGGATGCCTGAAAAATCAGTTGAAGAGGAATGCTGAGCTCAGGTGCACATTCTCTCAGAACCCATGGCAAAACTCCATCTGGACCAACTGCTTTGTTCTTATTTAGCTCCTTGAGCATTTTTTCCACTTCGTCTCTAGACACCTCTATGTGCTCTATGTTGTTCTCTGGAATTCTTATTGTATCTGGTTCCCTGAAGATTTCATTTTGTACAAACACACTTTGGAACTTTTCGTTTAATGTTTCACACATTTCCTTTTCATTTTCCGTGAATCTATTTCCCATTTTCAACCTCTGAATATTATCCTTTACCTGCAATTTGTTGTTTATGAATTTATAGAATTGACCTGGTTCTGTTTTACATTTGTCTGCAATCCCTTTTTCAAAATTTCTTTCTGTCTCTCTCCTCACTGCCGTGTAGTTGTTTCTCGCATCTTTGTATCGCTGGTATGTTTGGGGGTTTGGCCTCTTCCTGTATTGATTCCATTTTTGTGACTTTTGGTCTCTGGCCCTCTCGCACATTCTGTTGAACCAATCCTGTTTCCTAGTGTGTTTCAGTGCTGGTGTTTTGCACCCCTTTTGATCAAGTGCTTCACCTCTCGCTCTTCTCCCTGGCTGCGGTATGTGCCCCTTCGCTCCAGGGGTGTCCTGGTTCCCAGTTGTGGGGGGGGGGGGATGCCGCGGTTTTCCCTGTCGTAGGTGTGGGCCACCTCCTTCGCCTCTACCCTGTTCTTCTGCGGGTCCGGCTCTGGCGGTTTCACCTGGCGGTTCTCCCAGGTTCTTCTGGGCACGGTTGAGTCGTGTCACGTTCGTGCCACCGTTCGCCAGGTGAGTTTCTGCGGTCTGGCGTCTTTTGGCCGAGCGCTGGATGAGGTGTTGTTTATATACCTGTCTTTATTTAGGTCTATTTTGTTAGACTGAGACTGTTCGCACACCTGTGACTGTCCCTCTTTCAACCCTTCCTGTCCCCCTCATGTGCATGTCCAACCCATGCTAGAGTCATTCAGGGGACCCACCTTTATTCATGTTGTGAGGTGTGAGGGTTGTGGGGTTGGTTCTGTACTCACCTGGTGAGGCTCCTGGCTGTGCTCGCAGGGTTTGAGCTCTGGCTCTCGGGTCCCGCCTATCAGGTAGAACTTGCGGGATAGTACCAGTGGAGTGCAGTGGTGCTGTAGGCACAATTGGGGAACCCTGTATAACCATCAGAGGTCTGCGGTTGTTACACGACCTACTTGCGAGCATATGCCTTATTGCTGGTACGTCCAAGGACTTCCGGGGCGCGCTAGCCTGTTTTCAAATAGAAGTTCCGGCCCATCCTGGTTGAGGGGGTATGTGGGCCTGTGGGCCGCTCCTAGCAGCTGCCTGGTGGACTACCCTCTGGCTGGTCTAGCCTGGCCTCAGGCCGGGCTTGGGGTGTAAATGAGCTCCCGGTACCCCCATCCAGCAGGTATCGTGCAGGGTTTTCTCCGCCGTCGGTTGCCTGGTGTGCAGGTTTCTGGGCCTGCCGGGTTTTGTCGTGTCTCCATTGGCCCTGTCTGGGGTCTGCCTGCTCTGTTCTCTGACTTTGCAGATGCAAGTTGCTATTTACATGTTGCATGTTGCGGTGGTGCCTGTTGCTGCTACTGCAAGTGTGCATTGGTACTGTGTTTCGCAGTGGCGTGTCCTTGTTCCTGTGTATGGTTGTGGTGTGCCACTTTGCTGCTGTTTTCCTGGGGTTTTTGTGCCTCTGCTCTTTCATCCTGCTTCTTCTGCAGCAGGGGTGTTCTGCATGTTCCTTGGCTTCTTGGGTGTTTTTTCAGCCTGTGTCCTGTGGTGTGCTGCTTTGTCTTGGTCTATTGCAGTTGCTCGTACCCCTTAGTTCGGGTACTGTTCTGGCGGCAACCCTTCTGCCTTCTTTGGTTTCCTAGCTTGCCGTGCCGGTCCCCAGTTTGCTAACTGTAGGTAGTAACTGAGTGATTGTAACCTCCACCGCTCCCCACTGGATGGGGGGTAGTGTGCAGGACAACCGTATAAATTGACACTAATTCTCCACATATGTCAGTTGCTTCATTTAGAACCTGTACTTGAGGTCGATCTCGGACCCATTGTTGATGTGACGACTTGTATTGAATTTTGTAACTAGCTTCTCCAGATTGTAACTTGCTTAGCTAATTGAATTGTGGGTTCAGTCCCTGAGCCCATTATGTGCCTCTTTAACCCTTTCCACTACTGCCCACTCGATGGGTATGGGGTGCATATTAAATGATCTAAGCTAACTGACCCTGCCGGTTGGTTTTTGGGGTCTTGCGAAGAGATCTTCCAAGATCTTCTCGCGGCTCCGCCTTTTCCTGGGCTCGGTGGGGCCCTTGTCTGGGCTGCTTACATTCTGCCTCGCGGTCTCGCCTCCGTTTGGTGGTCGGGTGGCGTCGGGGTAGGTGTCCCACCTGCGTGCTTCTCTTGGCGGCAGTATGGGGTATTTTGGCGGTCCTTCCTTTTCCTGTCCCTTTTTAGGTGGTTACTCTTGTTAGCGTCGGCTTGGTTTTCTGGTGGGGGTTGGGGGCTGCCGTCTTGCCACGTACTGTCGCCTCTTTTCGTGCGGTGCTGGCGGAGCCGCTTCGGCTTGCTTTCAGTCTTGGTGTTGCTTCTGCACTGTTAGTAAGCTGTCTCGGGCGTCATTTCACCTCCGGCCTGTTCGTGTGCCGCTTGCACCGTCCTGGTCTCTGGTCAGCGTGCTCTGTCTTCTCCTCGGTTGGTAGTGCCCCTTCGGTTCCAGTGTGTTTTTTCGTCGGCTCTTTCCTTTTGGCATTGCCTCTGGGGGTCGGGTCGCCGAGTTTTCTTGTTCCTTCGGTTTAAGCGTTTTGGTTGTTCGGTGGCAGCAGTCTCCATCTTTTCTTGCGCGGGGTGGGACTGCTGCATTCTGGACGGGTCCTTGGTTTGTTGGTGTTTCGTTGGTCGGGCCGGGGGTGTGTCGTGTTTTGTGTTCAGTGGCGGCCCTCCGCTGTTGTTTGTGTGCCACGGCGTCTGTGTCCGGAGCGCGTTTTGCGTTGATCTGGTTCTGTTCTTCCCAGTTCGCAGGTGATGGTGTCCCGGGTTGTCAGCCGTGGTCTTGCGGTTAAGCTGCCTGTGTTCTTCCCTTATGCCCGTGGCGTTCGTGGCTTCGCTGCTCTCGTTGCTGTCTGGGCGATGTGTCCTTGCGGTTTTTCGGGCATGGATTTTTGGTGTTCGTACGGGGGCCTTGCTGCTCATTGTTCCCGGGACTTTTTGGGACTGTGGCACCTTGGGTTGGCATTTGCAGCCGGTTGTCTCGCTTCTGTGGGGGGTGCGTGGTATCCGCCTCCCGGTTCCGTCCCTTTGACCTTCCTCTGTGGATAGTTAGCTCCGGGGAGCCGACGGGGCTCCCCCCAGAAAACCAGCGTTGAATGTAATGAAACGCCATTTTCTGGGTGAGACCCGGAGGCTCCCCAGTAACCCTCCCTCCCCTCCGGTCGGCAATTTTCCGTGTGTTTTGACATCCAGCCTCAGAACTGATGGGTGGATAGCAGGCGTGGGAGGTCTGGGGCTCCCCCTTCCCCCCTCCCAGGGAGGGGGGAGCTGCGCAGACAGCGGTGCGGTGATGTATGACGTCATACTAGTTTGCTTGTTTTTCTGTTGAAGAGTTCTATCCACTAGTTCGGTTTTAGGTAGCAATTTTCACCAGAATAGGGGTTTGTTTTGGAATGCTTACCTTTCTGGATGCTTGACCCGGTCGATGGCAGACATAGAATGCTTCCAACCACACGGGGGTTTCTATAGGCCATTGCTCCCCTTGCCTCTCTGAGGGGGCCAGGTTCTGGCCGTGGTCCCCGGTAGGCCCTAGAACTCCATACACATGACTGATGCCAAAGTCTGACATTAGCATATCAGCCTGGTAAAGCATCCAGGTCTCACCCAGAAAATGGCGTTTCATTACATTCAACGCTGGTTTTTTTTTTGGGGGGGGTAATTTTTTTCTTTATTTCTACATACATTGACCTACAACTTTCACATACTTGAGTATGAATGCCAAACAATGTTTATTACAACATACAAATAAATTCATGAATTAGAACTGCCTTATTCATTGTTGATAACTTCAACTTCAATTATATCTATAAATAGAATTTCAACTTCACTATCCAAAAATCTAGTTTCTGACTGATTCTCACCATTTTACATATAGTGTGCATAGCTGTCTGTTCTACAATCCCTATTGAATTGATTTTTCATAAACTCTAAACGTTTGGAGTTATACATTTTTGTTGTCTAAATTTGTGCATATTTCAAATGCCATATTGATAATTTTTTTTACAGTTAACTATTCTGAAAACCTATATTCTAAATATAATAAAATGAAGATCATATGCTATTCTGAGAGCATAATAACACCAAATGAACAGTTGGTGATATATATTTTTGCAGCTGATTTAAAAATTCTGAAGCTTTCAGTATTCAATTTTATAATTATTTTTTATTTTCTTTTTTTTTTCAAGTTACACTGGTGTCATTTACACAAAGTTGGAGCATTTGACTAATAGATTATGCACAAAACATTTGAAAGAGTTTAAGAAAATTTAAAAACTGAGTTCAATGTCACTCATCTTAGGAGGTTTTGTGCAGTTTAAGGGTTAAGAATACTGTATAAGGAGCCTATGCTACACTTTCTAACTTCAGAATTGTTTTTAACCCTTACACTGCTCAGGGGTCCTGGGGACATTTACACCCCTGTGTGCAAGAAAAAAAAAAATTCAAAAAATTTTTTTCGTCTTCTAAACATGTTAATTTGTGTCCCCTGAGCACGGGAAAAATAGCAAAAAAATTGTAGGTGACATATTTTGGGTGCAATTGACCGAAGAAGTCTGGCAAAAAGTGGGCGTTGACAGAGCAATCGTCAGGGCCAGTCAGCGTCACCCGCGCTGACAGATGGGAGTTGCCACAAAGATATTATTACCTAATTGTTTCAATGTCTCCGATTGATTTTTTTTTATTTTTTTTTGCAGTAATATTATTCAATAGTGTGTATTGTAATATATTTATATAATAAAAGTGGTGAATAATCGCTATACTCAAACGTATGGTGTGCATATTAGTAATTCAATTATTATGTTCATAAAACAATAAACAAATAGTTTTGCTGCTATTACACTCTATACACAGGTTATATATAAGTATCTGCATATTTTGGTCACCATAACGAACCACTAAGTTGGTATTGAGAGTCGAAAAGCAACGAAGAGTTACCGCCACACATCAGCCAGCCACTCGCTGCCACTCCCTCAACACACGCACTAAACTTTCTCCCCCAACAATACCATTTGTGGTGTTATTACACTATATACAGACGTTATATATAAGTATGTATATATTTTGTTCACCACAACTGTACAGCTAAGCTGATATAGTTAGTTCAAGCACTAAGAGTCATCGGTATACACAGCTGGCGGCTCCCTCACTCATTCAAGGTCACACACACACTAAACTTTTTCCCCCAACAATACTGTTTGCTGCTATTACACTCTATACACAGGTTATATATAAGTATCTGCATACTTTGGTCACCATAACGAACCACTAAGTTGGTATTGAGAGTCGAAAAGCAACGAAGAGTTACCGCCACACACCAGCCAGCCACTCGCTGCCACTCCCTCAACACACGCACTAAACTTTCTCCCCCAACAATACCATTTGTGGTGTTATTACACTATATACAGACGTTATATATAAGTATGTATATATTTTGTTCACCACAACTGTACAGCTAAGCTGATATAGTTAGTTCAGGCACTAAGAGTCGTCGGTATACACAGCTGGCGGCTGGCGGCTCCCTCACTCATTCAAGGTCACACACACACTAAACTTTCTCCCCCAACAATACTGTTTGCAGTGTTATTACCCTATATACACATATTACATATAAATATCTACATGTTTTATGCACCGTAACTGTACACCTAAGCCTGTAGTGCGCCCAAAGAGCATAGTGGCCACTCTCTAAACAGCTAGACAAATCGTGCAGACGACGTCACCTCCGTCACCCAAATGGCTCCTCCCAGCATAATCCTTTTGCTGTTATTACACTAATACACACATTATATATAAGTATCTACATTTGTGTTCACCATAGAGAACCACTGAGCTGGTATGGTGAATGTAAACAATAACAGGTGGCCACACAGTCAGTAAACGATGCTGTCTCCTTCCGTCTCTCAGCATCACTCCTCCCACAGCGCTAATTATTACAACAATCCTGCTATTATCACAACCCTGGTTATTTATATCACAGTCAGGGGTCATCTGTAATATTGTCATCACAAAATAATAACAGTTATATATTTATTTTGACATTTTTCGGTGATGCTGTGGTCACAAGCTGAACAGCAATGCTGCTCGCTCATGCTGCGTGCGCCAGCCTTGGTTGCTCCAACAGTAATGTGCCTCTCACACCTGAGAATATTGCCCACGATTTTTTTTTTAAATTGCGTCTGTTTACAAGAGCCCTGAGGAAGCTACTGTGAACCCCGTGTAGCCGCGGGCCATTTGAATCGGGCATGGCACCCTATGGCGTATATATACGCCATGCGCACCGTGGGACATGTTACTCAGGGCGTATATATACGCCATGCGCAGTTTAAGGGGTTAATTATAGACTGGTATCAGTGACAAGTGTAAATAGTCAAAATATTTGGAAAAAATAATTAAAACTAATGGTAGAACCTGGAGAGAAATGATATAATATCAGACAGGACAGTATGTTTCGATCTGGTAACGATCCTGTGTATCGAATTTACTCAGTTTTATGGTCGAGCAACAGAGAATATTACAGGAAGAGATGGTTGGGCTGACTGCAATCTAACTCTGGACCTAAAAAAGGCTTCGACAGAGTTTCACATAAGAGGTTGTCTGGAAAACTGGAAAATATTGGAGGGGGACAACGTCAGCTTCTAACATGGATGAAAATTTTCTGACTGATACTGACAAAATAGGGGCTGTGATCAGAGGCAATGTATCGGACTGGAGAAATGTCACAAGTGGAGTGAACCCCCACAGGGTTCAGTTCTTGCACCAGTGATTTATTGTCTACATAAATGATCTCCAGTGGTATACAGGAATTATATGAACACTAGTTTGTGCTGATGATGCTAAGATAATAGGAAGGCTAAGAAACTTAGATGATTTGTCCTGCCCCTTCAAGAAGACCTGGACCAAAATAAGTACATGGAGCGCCACTTGGCAAATGGAATTTAATGTTAATAATGCATGTTATGGAATGTGGAATAGGAGAACATAGACCTCCACACAACCTATATTATGTGAGAAAATCTGAAAGAACTCTGATAAAAGAACAGAGATCTAGGGGTGGTTCTAGATAAGGAAACCTATCACCTGAAGACCACATAAGAATATTGTCGCAAGGAGCCTATGCTATGCTTTCTAACTTCAGAATGGCTTTAACCCTTACACTGCTCAGGGGTCCTGGGCACTTACACCCCTGTGCGCAAGAAAAAAAAAATTCCAAAAATTTTTTCGTCTTCTAAACATGTTAATTTGAGTCCCCTGAGCACGGGAAAAATAATAAAAAAATTCTATTATGCATACCAATGACACAATTGAGCCGAGAAGTTGGCCGATGACGTCACAGAACGTGAGCGCTCGAGGCTGCTGCGTCAGCCAGCTGTCACTCACGGCCGCTCTCGCGGCCCGAGTTGCCGCGAATTTATTTTCGCGGAATTATTTACAGTATTTTTGGGTCATTTTACTCAAATTTTTTTCGCTAGTATTGTTCCAATTATTAGCAATAGACGTTGTATTATAATAAAAATGGTCTAAACTCAATAGGCGCTCACATATTAGTGTCACAAGTATGCCCACCAAAATGGTATAATTTACAGGAAATATTCAATGTATTTGGGTTTTTTTCAAAATAAACACAAAAATAACTTGATATGTACATTTATTTACCAAAGAATTACACATTTAGTACTCCTGGAGACTGTGATACTGTGCGAAACAGTCGATATGGCACAGAGGGACGGCACACGCTTCGCACCATGTCAACACCAATTTACGTTTCTGTGGCCTCAATTTGGTACTGGAACACACAACACACCGACGCTGGCCTGCTGCACGAGCTCCAGTTGGTGGTAATTTCTTGATTTGGTGCATCAGAAAGGCCTCCCTGTAAGCGAGCCTGGGTGCAGGAGCATGGTTCAATATTGGGTCTCGAATGGGTCTTTGTATGCCAGGTGTGTCCTTGCCAAATTTACCTAGCAACTGTTTCACAACTTGAAAACTAAACGAACGGAAATATGGTTTTCTACCTGTCTTTACAAGAAACATGTTGTAACTGTTCAGCATTGTTACGTCAATTAGGTGGAAAATCATTTTCTTCGTCCACTTCACAGTCTTCCGTACACACTCTACAGCACCCACCATCATGTCACATTTATCAACTAAACGCATGTTGATGTTGTAGTCCATCACACAATCTGGCTTATATATTATTTGCTTTGTTGTTCTGTTCACCTTGCCACTGTCCACCATTGTACCAGGGTGAATGGTGGTCAACATGTTCACTTCACGTCTGTCTTTCCACCGCACTGAAAGCATTGCACCACATTTTCTTACCTCGCAATCACCTACTTGCATAGCAGTGTCAAACACAGGCATTTCCTTTCGTTTTGGCTTTACTGTTCCACACACTCCAGTCTTATTATCAAGCAAGAATTTCGTTAGCAAGGGACTGGTATAATAGTTATCTGTGTACAATATGTGGCCCTTGTTCAGATATGGTGCAAGCAGTGACTTCACCACACTACCTGAGAAGCCATGTTCGTCATTAGCAGGAATATCTACATTTGTGGCTGAATAAAGTATCATGTGTAACACCATTCCTGATTCACAGTCACAGAGCACAAAGAATTTCAGTCCAAATCGGTGACGTTTTGAGGGAATATACTGCTTGAAGGCAGCACGTCCTTTGAAAAGCACAAGGGATTCATCAATAACCAGCTTCTGAGCTGGTACGTAGTAATCTCGGAACTTTCCAATCAGGTCATTTAGCACGTGCCTCACCCTCCAAAGCCTATCATCCTGTGTCTCGTCTGCATTATTTGCAAAATGAATGCACCGTAGGATCAACAGAAATCTGTCTCGGGACATATATTTCCCGAACAATGGTGTTGGAACAGCGTTGTCTTTGCTCCAATAATCTGAAATTACGTGTTTCACACAATGTTTCATCAACATGCAAATTGCGAAAAACACATACATTTCACCAACAGTTGTCTCTTTCCAACGCTGTAGTCGTGAAAATTCTGTAACTTCCTCAAGTTCAATGAGATCGGCCGCAAGTCTGTTCGTTTCATGAACAATGTGTTCCATGAGCGGCTCATCGAAATATGCAATAAAAAAGTCACTTTCACACATTTCGTCACCAGTATCAGGGAAAAGATCTGTAATTCCCACATCTCTGTTGTCAAAGTCGGGAATTTGTGGTACAAAATCTTCCCCATCACTCCACACACACAAATCTGCTGCCTTCCGAGAGCCATTAGCTGCACGACGGCGAGGAATCCGGGGACCAGGAGCTGAAGCAGGCATTGTAACAGTAGGGGCAGGAACGGTAGATGAGGTAAAAGATCTGGAACATGAGGGAATTTGTTCCTCATTGTCGCCATATTGTCCCATGCGGCGGCGCTTGGCTGGGCGGGTAGCTGATGCGGCGAAACTTGTACTGGCACTAACAGCCGGGGTAAAACTATTCTCAGATTCTTCATCACTAAAACCTGAGAAAGATTCACTTGTTTCTGAATCGTTGATCATATCATAAACGTGTAGTGGTATAGATGAACGACGTGCTTGGGCGCGAGGTGGTGTTGAGTGGTGTTGAGTAGTATCCTCGTGAGGCATCCTCACCCTCGTGGCACCCACATGTTCACCCTCACTATCCGTTGTTTCGATTTCTTCTGGCTGGGTATAATCTTCATCTATATCAGAGTCGTCAATATCAGACTCGTCAACGTCCTTGAACAATTCATCTGCAATTTCGTCTTCGGTCAAAGACTGTGCGGCGCGGTGCGCTAAGCGAGGTCGCACGCTGGCTCGTGATGCGCTCGCCATGGTGTCTGGCCACTAACTAAGGCCTGTGAAACAAAGGAGGCCTGCTCTAGATTTTTTTTCAAAATGGCGTCTGTTTACAATAGCCCGTGGCTATGGGATGGGTGACCCCTTTACACCGCGGGACGTTTGAATCGTGCCTGGCACCCTTTGGCGTATATATACGCCATGCGCACGGTCAGACATGTTACTCATGGCGTATATATACGCCATGCGCAGTTTAAGGGTTAATGCTTCTAACCTTTCCTCGTAGCTCTTACCCTTCAGTTCTGGGAGCCACTTAGTAGCATGTCTTTGCACCTTTTCCAGTCTGTTGATGTGCTTCTTAAGATATGGGCACCAAACAACAGCTGCATATTCTAGCTTTGGCCTAACAAAAGTCATGAACAATTTCTTTAGTATATCGCCATCCATGTATTTAAAAGCAATCCTGAAGTTAGAAAGCATAGCATAGGCTCCTTGCACAATATTCTTTATGTGGTCTTCAGGTGATAGTTTTCTATCTAGAACCACCCCTAGATCTCTTTCTTTATCAGAGTTCTTTAAAGATTTCTCACATAATATATAGGTTGTGTGGGGTCTATGTTCTCCTATTCCACATTCCATAACATGACATTTATTAACATTAAATTCCATTTGCCAAGTGGTGCTCCATATACTTATTTTATCCAGGTCTTCTTGAAGGGCATGACAATCATCTAAATTTCTTATCCTTCCTATTATCTTAGCATCATCAGCAAACATGTTCATATAATTCTGTATACCAACTGGTAGATCATTTATGTAGACAATAAACATCACTGGTGCAAGAACTGAACCCTGTGGTACTCCACTTGTGACATTTCTCCAGTCCGATACATTGCCTCTGATCACAGCCCTCATTTTTCTATCAGTCAGAAAATTTTTCATCCATGTTAGAAGCGTACCTGTCACTCCTCCAATATTTTCCAGTTTCCAGAACAACCTCTTATGTGGAACTCTGTCGAAAGCCTTTTTTAGGTCCAGATAGATGCAGTCAGCCCAACCATCTCTTTCCTGTAATATCTCTGTTGCTCGATCATAAAAACTGAGTAAATTCGATACACAGGATCTACCAGATCGAAAACCATACTGTCTGTCTGATATTATATCATTTCTCTCCAGGTGTGCTACTCATTATTTTTAATTATTTTTTCCAATATTTTGACTATTACACTTGTCAATGATACCGGTCTATAATTAAGGGGGTCTTCCCTGCTTCCACTCTTGTAAATTGGAACTATGTTAGCCTTTTTCCACACATCAGCTACAACTCCTGTAAACAGGGATGCCTGAAAGATCAGTTGAAGAGGGATGCTGAGCTCAGGTGCACATTCTCTCAGAACCCATGGTGAAACTCCATCTGGACCAACTGCTTTGTTCTTATTTAGCTCTTTGAGCATTTTTTCCACTTCGTCTCTAGACACCTCTATGTGCTCTATGTTCTCTGGAATTCTTAATGTAAATGGTTCCCTGAAGATTTCATTTTGTACAAACACACTTTGGAACTTTTCGTTTAATGTTTCACACATTTCCTTTTCATTTTCCGTGAATCTATTTCCCATTTTCAACCTCTGAATATTATCCTTTACCTGCAATTTGTTGTTTATGAATTTATAGAATAGACCTGGTTCTGTTTTACATTTGTCTGCAATCCCTTTTTCAAAATTTCTTTCTGCCTCTCTCCTCACTGCCGTGTAGTTGTTTCTCGCATCTTTGTATCGCTGGTATGATTGGGGGTTTGGCCTCTTCCTGTATTGATTCCATTTTTGTGTCTTTTGGTCTCTGGCCCTCTCGCACTTTCTGTCGAACCAATCCTGTTTCCTAGTTCTGCTTCTCTGTTTTGGTATAAATTTTTTTGTGCCTTTATCATATATTTCACAAAACTTGACATACATCTCATTCACTTCCTTGCCTAGCAACAAGTCTGTCCAATTATACTCCCTAAAAAATTTTCTAAGGTTGCCATAATGTCCTCTCCTAAAGTCAGGTTTTTCAATTGCATCGACCATCATATTTTCTTCCAGATTATAACGCATTGCATACTTTATCCCAAAAAGACATGGTCACTTTTACCCAAGGGAGGAAGGTACTGAATGTCAAATATTTCTTCCTCCTTCCTGGTAAATATCAAATCTAGCATGGAGGGAACGTCCCCTTCCCTCATCCTCGTAGCTTGTTTAACATGTTGATACAAGAATGTTTCCAGGATGAGGTCTACAAATTTACAGGTCCAGAAATCTTCTGTTTTAGCTTCATATGCTTCCCAGTCTATGGATTTCAAGTTGAAGTCGCCGACTATCAACAGTCGTGAACTATCGTTATCCGCTCTCGCTATGATCTCTCTCATTATCGTTATAAGACCTTCTCGTTTACTATCTAGCTCCTCCTTTGACCATGTGCTGCTTAGCGGTGGACTATATGCATTTATGATCACTAGTTTATCATCCTCATGGCAGATCTCTAGTGCTATTATGTCAACTTCTTGTGGATTGGTAGTCATTATTTCGTTCACCTTTAGGTGTTCTTTCACCAGCACAGCAACGCCACCGCCTTTCCTAATTTTTCTGTCCCGTCTCCAAATTGAGTAGCCCCTTGGGAATATGACCTCATTTAAAATAACATCTTCAAGTTTTGTCTCCGTGAGTGCAACAATGTCTGGTGTCTGCAGCTGTATTATATCACTTAACTCCAGTATCTTTGACCTTACTCCATCTATGTTGGTGTATGCAATCTTCAGGAACTTGTTCCCCTCTTCTTATTTTTCACTCCCCCTTTCTCTAATGATTTTGTTGGTTTGCTTTATGTACCACTTTACTGGTCTGCCTACCCCTATCACTTTGTAGAAAAAGAATTGATTTCTTCTTCATTCCTGCTCTCATTTAAACGTTTTGCCTCGGCGAGGTTCAGTTTCAGCTTCTCTCTATCTTCTTTTGAAAGATCTCGTCTTAACGACCACCCTTTCCCATCCTCAACGCTTTGTAATTTTCTGGCATTCCTTAGTACTTCTTCCATCTGTTTGGCACCGTTTAGGGTGATCCTCAAAGGTCGATCTTTCCCTTTTACATATCTGCCTATTCTCCTGTAGTCGCACACATTCTCTTTGGTTGTAAGACCTTCCACGAGGCCAACAATTTTATCTACTACTTTTGCTTCTTCTACAGCTCTTTCTGACCTAGATGTTATCTCCTTTCTTTGCATCCAAAAATGATCAGGGACTTACTCCGATCAACTGTGTTTGCACCAACTTGGGTTAGATGCCAATTCTTTTCTCACTTCTAGCCTAATGTTTGTTTTATCTTGGTTGCTGCAGTGTTTGACTTCTTTTATGCTTCTTCTATTTTTTCCTTGTCCTTGGCCACTTGTGCATAAGTGAGTTGCATATCTTTCTTGCACTGTTCTATTCCTGTGCAACTTCCTCCATCTGTGCTGACAAAAGCTGTTTCTCCTGTTGGTGGCAACGTTTCTCGTGGTTTAACCCTGGGAAGCCCGAGGCTGCCCCGTTTTGGTTGTGTTGGGACTGGGGGTTTTAGTGCTTCAGTTCCATCCACGCCCCCTTGTCTTTACCCTGGATCCCCTTCCTGCCTGCATCCGGTTCATTCNAGCTTGTGTGATTAGTAATGCATTAAGATGATGAGATAATGGAGCGAGTATAGGTTTACTCGCTACAGGACTCCCCGTGCCAGGAAATGGAAGAAAACAATATAACCAAAAAATATGAGGCTACTGTTCCCTGGGTCGCTTGGAATATGTAGTCCGGAACCAAAAGATGTAGGCAGTGTGTGGACAAGCTCGGTGTAGCAGGAGAGAAGAATTTGCATGATTGTTGCGTCCTTTGGTCGCTGGTGGAGCATTTAGATCTGGGGCGGATGGGCTCGGGCACCAGGACAATAGGAGGTAATGTAGGCACGTAGTTAGAACAACGAGGGAATCACTGCTAGAGCTGAATTGTCCTGGAGGCGGCGAAGAGTCAGAAACGCAAGCTGTAAGTCCTGTACTGTGCAAGGTGCTTGAGTCGGCAGAGCATCAGAATGCAGTGAACATGTAGATGAATCGGACGAAAGAGCCGCTTTCGTGGGCGTCCCTGTAGGACAAGCAGTGCCCTGGCAGCAACGGAGAGTCGGCAGGACAGGCTGTAGATCCCACATTATGTAGTTACTGATGAAGCTGCCAGATGAGTGAGTAGCGATCGTGGAGCAGCAAGCCGTAATAGATGAAAATGCAGAGATGATCGCAATGAAAATAATAGCTATGGCGAGGGTGTTGGCAATGTTCCATGACAGGTGGCTGCGGTCCACAGCAAGCAACAGCAGTAGAGGTCCAGTGAGAGTCCATGTTGTAGTCCATCATGGCTGGGTATCGTCAAAACTCTCCGGGGTCACCAATGTAACGTACGTTTATGTTACATTGTTGGGTTGATTAGATACACAGTGTTTAGTGAGTTTCATATTTATTTAGTAGTCCTGGATACAGCAGTGTCGTAGACGTTGAGACGAAGCCTGGAGCAGAGCAGAGAGCTGAGTAAGGCTGGAATCGTAGAGCTCTATGGGAGAGCGTAGCGGCTTGATTGGGAATTGCGAGTGTCTGAACTCGGGGAGCGAGAGCGTTGTAGCTGGATTCGGTCGTAGTCTGCTGTCTGCTCTGTGTCGAAGCTGTTGCGTCTTGGGAAGATTAGAACTGCCCACGCCGAGTAATACATTCTTGACTGGAGATTGTACTGGTTTGCTATTCTCAAATCGGTGGCTTATATACGGTTACTACACCTCACAGTAAGATAGGAGGGTAGAAATACTGTTACCTGTAAATAGGGATAGGATTATAGCTTGTGTGATTAGTAAATGCATTAAGATGATGAGATAATGGAGCGAGTATAGGTTTACTCGCTACAGAATTATTAGTTGAATATCAAATAAATGGATTTAAACTATTTCACACACATAAAATCGACAGGAAAGATTTCCTGAGACCTGGAACTTCAAGAACAAGAGGTCATAGATATAAACTGGCTAAACACAGATGCCGAAGAAATATAAGAAAATTCACTTTCGCAAACAGAGTGGTAGACGGTTGGAACAAGTTGGGGGAGAAGGTGGTGGAGGCCAAGACCGTCAGTAGTTTCAAAGCGTTATATGACAAAGAGTGCTGGGAAGACGGGACACCACGAGCGTAGCTCTCATCCTGTAACTACACTTAGGTAATTACAGATCGATATATTAGACGAGGAGGGGGAGTAGCCATATATGTTAGGGACAATTTGAAATATAGTCTCAAAGAGGGAATCAAAACTGAGCCACACACAGAAATTATTTGGATAGAATTAAACGAAAAAGCAAATAATATTATAATAGGAGTTATATATAGGCCACCAAATTTAGACAGAATGGAAGCAAAGCATCTATGGGATGAAATATCTAGAGCATCTAGATCTAACAGTATTTATGTCATGGGTGACTTTAATTTTAGTGGAATAAACTGGTTGAACAAAACGGAATAGTGAAACAGAAGATTTTCTAGAATTAATTGATGATTGCTTTCTTACGCAACACATTAAGGAACCAATGCGGGAAAATAATATTTTAGATTTAGTGTTAACTAACAGGGAAACACAAATTAATGACATCGAAATAGGGAGTGAGCTAGGGAACAGTGATCATAAAGAAATCGGATTTAGCATAGAATGGAATAGACCTGTAGGAGAAAATTCTGTTAAAATGCCAGATTTTTGAAAAGCTGATTTTAATAGGCTAAGAAATTTTTTGGGTCAAATAGATTGGAAAGTCTTGGGTATGGGGTGTGGGCCGGTCTTGGAGCGAGACATGAACCCAGCGATAGGTGATGTAAAAGGGGATTTCGAAGTGGATTCAATATATAACTTATTTAAGAATATTCTAAACAAAGCACAGGAACGTAGTATACCATACAAATTGAATAGATCGAATACTAATGACCCAAAGTGGATAACAAAGAATTTGAAGAACCTTATAGGTAAAAAGAGAGCTTGGTACAAAAGGATTAAAAACAGGGAGGTCACTTTAGAACAGGAATTCGTACAACTGGTTAGAAATGTTAAAAAAGAGATAAGGAAAGCAAAAAGAAACTATGAAGTTCGCATAGCAGGGCAAGCAAAGACAAATCCTAAAGGGTTTTTTCAGTTATATCGAACAATATGCCTTCAGCCGAAGAAGTCTATGTGGGTGGGGATGAGGACAGGTTGACTAGTTTAGCAGTTACCAGGAAGGATGTAATTAAACAATTAGTAAAACTAAAACCAAACAAATCCCAAGGGCCGGATGAAGTGTTTGCCAGGGTGCTTAAAGAATGCAAAGAGGAGCTTTCCGAGCCACTGTCTTCCATATTTAATAAATCAATAGAGTTAGGCAGAGTGCCAGAGTCATGGAAGGTAGCTAATGTGGTACCAATTTTTAAGAAAGGAGATAGATCACTTGCGTCAAACTATCGGCCAATTAGCCTAACGTCTATTGTGGGAAAGTTACTTGAATCGATAATTGCAAATACAATTCGTCTTCATCTTGAAAAACATAAATTAATAAATGAGTCGCAACATGGTTTTACAAATGGCCATTCATGTTTAAAAAATTTGCTATCTTTTTATTCCAGCATAGTTGAGGCAGTTGATAGTGGTAAGGATTGTGATGTTGTGTACCTTGACTTTAGCAAAGCTTTTGATAAAGTGCCACATGAAAGACTAATTAAAAAAATAGAGGCTCATGGTATTGGGGGGTGCTATATTAAGTTGGATTAAGGCATGGCTATTCCAAAGGAAACAGAGAGTTAGTATAAATGGTGTTAAGTCAGTATAAATGGTGTTAAGTCACAGTGGGATAATGTTGTTAGTGGAGTGCCTCAAGGCTCTGTCCTGGGACCTCTGTTGTTTATAATATATATAAATGATCTAGATTCAGGTTTGAGTAGCAACATTTGCAAATTTGCAGATGATACAAAAATCGGTAGGGAAATTAACACGAAAGAAGACTCGCTATCACTTCAAGTTGATCTAAATAGGGTTTTAAAATGGTCAAAAGACTGGCAGATGCAGTTTAATGCTAATAAATGTAAAGTTTTGAGGCTAGGTAATGATGATAGAGTTACAAGATACGATCTAGATGGTGTTGAGATTGCGAAGTCGGATTGTGAAAGGGATCTGGGAGTTATGATTAGTAAGAATTTAAAACAAAAGGATCAATGCATGAATGTTAGTAATAAGGCAAATAGGACACTGGGATTTATTAATCGAAGCGTTAGTAACAAGACACCTGGTGTGGTTCTTCAGCTATATCTTGCTCTGGATAGGCCCCATTTAGATTATGCAGTTCAGTTTTGGTTGCCGTACTATAGAATGGATATAAATTCACTTGAACGTGTCCAGCATAGGATGACAAAGTTAATTCCCCAAATTAGAAATCTTTCATATGAAGAAAGATTAATAAAGCTTAAATTGCATTCACTGGAAAGGCAAAGAGTTAGGGGTGACATGATAGAAGTTTACAAGTGGATGAATGGACATAACAAAGCGGATATTAATAGGGTATTAAAAGTATCAACACAAGACAGAACACGAAACAATGGGTATAAATTGGATAAGTTTAGATTTAGGAAAGAATTGGGTAAATACTGGTTCAGTAACAGGGATGTTGATTTGTGGAACCAGTTACAGCGTAACGTGGTGGAGGTGGGGTCCCTCGATTGTTTTAAGCGCGGGTTGGACATGTATATGAGTGGGATTGGGTGGTTATAGATAGGAGCTGCCTCGTATGGCCTGATGGGCCTTCTGCAGTTGCCTTTGATCTTATGTTCTTATGTTCTAGATAGGTATATAAAACATATGTAAATAAATTATATGTGGTGAGTAAGATGTTGGAGTGAGGGAGACTGGCTGGGTGTGGCTGCTCTCACTCGAGGTGTTCTGAATGTGTTGATGGTGAATGTATATAGTGTGTGACAGTGTATAGTGTGTAAATAAATTGTATATATACATAAATTAGCATGATACATAGTGAATATGTGCAGCATGTGTACACAAGTGACATGCACATTCTCGTAACACGTTCTCATGCACGTTTATTCGTAACACAATGTCTTCGGACAGTACGGATGTTTTACTGCCATAATATAGTGTAAGTGTTTATTATACATAGGATTAGCACGTAAAAACAAATAAAATGTATTTGGAACTGTGCGAAAAAAATGAACGAAAATATATTCGCGGCAACTCGCGTGCCCCGCCCCGAGCGCCCCACCGGCCCCGGGAGCTTACGGCACGGGCGCATGGGGAATGATGACGTCACGCCCCAACTTTCGGACCCCATAGCAGCCAAAGTAAGTACAATTTCGATTTTTTTTTCAACATACCCATACTGAAGGAAGGGTTTCTGACACTTTAAAAAGAAAAAAGAATTTTTTCCAGAGAATTTATTTCCTGCGCACTGCGGGGGTGTCATATTTGGGGGCAACGCAGTTAAGGGGTTAAAAGCAATTCTGAAGTGTGGCATAGGCTCCTCGCACAACGTTCCTTATGTGGTCCTCAGGTGATAGTTTTCTATCTAGAACCACCTCTAGATCTCTTTCTTTATCAGAAGTCTTTAAAGATTTTCCACATAAATTATAGGTTTTGTGTGGGGGGGGGGGGTTCCTATTTCACATTCCATAACATGGCATTTATTTACATTAAATTCCATTTGCTAAATGGTGTTCCATATACTTATTTTGTCCAGGTCTTCTTGAAGGGCATGACAATCATCTAAGTTACTTATCCTTTCTATTATCTTTCTATTATCAGCAAACATGTTCATATAACTCTGTATTCCATCTGGTTTATGTAAACAATGAACATTACCAGTGCAAGAACTGAACCCTGTGGTACACCACTCGTGACATTTCTCCAGTCTGATACACTTCCTCTTATTACTGCCCTCATTTTTCCATCAGTCAGAAAATTTTTCGTCCGTGTTAGGAGCTAACCTGTCACCCCTCCATTGTGTTCCAATTTCCAGAACAAAATATTATGTGGAACTCTGTCGAAAGCCTTTTTTTAGGTCCAGATAGATGCAGTCAAGCCAACCATCCCTTTCCTGTAAAATCTCTGTGGCTCAATCATAGAAAATGAGTAAATTCGATACACAGGATCTTCCAGATCGAAAACCATAATGTCTGTCTGCTATTATATGCTTTCTCTCGAGGTGTTCTACCCATTTAGTTTTAACTATTTTTTCCAATATTTTGACTATTTACACTGGTCAAATGATACACGTCTATAATTAAGGGGGTCTTCCCTGCTGCCACTTTTGTAGATTGGAACTATGTTGGCCTTTTTCAATGCATCTACTGTGACTCCTGTACCCATGGATGTTTGAAAAATCAGCTGAAGTGGTATGCTGAGCTCAGGTGCACATTCATTCAGAACTCATGGTGAAATGCCATCTGGGCCAACTGCTTTGTTCTTACTTAGCTCAAAGAACATTTGTTTCACTTCATTTCTAGACACCTCTATGTGCTCTGTTTTTTCTGGAATTCTTATTGTGTTTGGTTCCCTGAAGATCTCATTTTGTACAAACACACTTTGGAACTTTTCGTTTAATGTTTCACACATTTCCTTTTCATGTTCCGTGTATCTGTCCCTCATTTTCAACTTCTGAATATTATCCTTTACCTTCAGCTTGCTTTTAATGAATTTATAGAAAAGGCCTGGATCTGATTTACTTTTGTCTGCTATACCATTCTCAAAGTTCCTCTCTCCTTACTGATGTGTAGTTGTTTCTTGCATCTTTGTATCGCTGGTATGTTTGGGGGTATGGCTTCTTCCTATATTGATTCCATTCTTGTGTCTTTTGATCTCTGGCCCTCTCGCAATTTCAGTTGAACCAACCCTGTTTCCTAGGTCTGCATCTCTGTTTTGTTATGAATGTTTGTGTGCCTTCATCATATATTTCACAAAATATGGCATATATCTCATTTACTTTCTTGCCTAGCAACAAGTCTGTCCAATTATACCCATGAAAAAAAAATTTAAGTTCCTCATACCGTCTTGTCTTGAAATAGAGTTTAACAACTGTTTCAATGTCCCCATTCTCTACTAGATTAAATCACAAAATGTATTTAATGTCCAAGAGGACGTGATCACTCTTTCCCAAGTACTTTGGTCTCTAGTAGTGTTGTTTTGTCATTGCTGTTGTGGTTGTTTCAGGACCGTCATCTTATGCCAAATACTGTTGCCTCGTACCGTGCGGCGCTGGTGGAGCCGCTCCAGCTTGCATTAGGTAATGATGTTACGTCTGCTCCATTCTGCAAGTTGCCTTGTGTATTGTTTCACCCCAATGAAATTCTTAACAAAGAATTCAAGGGTGGTCGCAGGCATCATTATGCGAGATACACTGGTAAACAAATTAGAGTGGCTTGCCTCGTGCCCTCAGCACCACATGCTCGTTCGGCCCATACACGTAACAGACATCATCTTCCAAGTAAACCGTCGTACACCAATTCAAATTTTGCGATGAATTTGACGTTGTATACCAAACAATTTGTACTCTAGGGCAGTCGTACACCAAGGTACCACTGTACTGTCATGGCTAAATAATACCAGTTACATATATGTATTTTGACATGTTTAGGCGATGCTGTTATCACAAGCTGAAAAGCAGTGCTGTTAGTTAATGCTGCGTGCACTAGCCATGGTTATTCACTCAGTACTGAGACACTCACATGGAGATGAAACTTGAAGAAAATATTTTAAACGAGGTCATATTCCCAAGGGGCTACTCAGTTTGGAGACGGGACAGAAAAATTAGGAAAGGCGGTGGTGTTGCTGTGCTAGTGAAAGAACACCTAAAGGGTAAATGAAATAATAATTGCCAATCCATGAGAAGTTGACGTAATAGTACTAGAGATCCGCAATCAGGATGATAAACTAATGATCATAAATGCATATAGTCCACCTCCAAGCAACACAGAGAGAAAGGAGGAGCTGGATAATAAACAAGAGAGTCATATAACAATAATGAGAGAGATTATAGTGAGAGCGGATAAAGATAGATCACGACTGTTGGTAGTCGGCGACTTCAACTTGAAATCCATAGACTGGGAAGCATATTAAGCTAGAACCGAGGACTTTTGGACCTGTAGATTTGTGAACCTCATTCTGGAAATATTCTTGTATCAACATGTTAACACTTTGGCGCACCCGCCGCGCCACCCCTCAACTATGCGATGTGGGTCCCAGCGTTTCACGGGAACGCGCGTTAATTCTGAAAAGTGTATACTCTCTTCAACTTTGTTACCTCAATTCTCGTCCTACGAGATTAAATTTGGTATCATTGTGTTCGCAATAGAATTCTCTACAGCACTAAATGCATATAAACTCCAAAAGCTTGGCTAATTACCCGCAGCAAACAGAGAAAGTGCGAACGAGGTACCCAGGAGCGCGCAAAAGCGATAAAATGTGTTCACTCTTTTCACTCTGGTCACCTAAATTTTCGTCTTAGATCTTTCATTTTGGTATCAATGGGTTTGCAATAGAATTCTCTAAAGGAACATTAGCATATAAAATAAAAAACTGGTCACGCTCCAACTGCCGACGAGTTGAAGACGGGCCATGCGTTAGCCGCGAGTGAGCGCCGACGCCTTTTAGCTACACTCCCAATTCCTGTCCACAAATGTTTAGTATTATTTCTTGTTGCTAATCTCAATTTTGGTATTACAGCACTCATTTAGGTATGAAATTGTTACTAATAGAATGCTTTAGATGGATATGTGCATATAAGGGCTAATTGAAGAACAATATTACCAGTGCAATACGCAAAAGTATGAAAAAAAAATATATACAAAATAATACAATTTTTTGTACTTACCACCTCAGTGTTGTGTGTTGAACATGACATAGGCATGTAGGGAAGACATAGGCGCGCATTTTAAAACCAGCCCCCAAAAAATCTGATAAAAACCTGATTTTTGGCGATTATTTTAGTGGATGATGCAGCATTGCATCATCCCCGTGACTACCGACAGTAAACGGATGACGCAGCATTGCGTCATGCCCGGACTAAAGTGTTAAACAAGCTACGAGGATGAGGGAAGGGGATGTTCCCTCAGTGCTAGATTTGATATTTACCAGGAAAGAGGAAGAGATTTTGACATTCAGTACCTTCCATCCTTGGGTAAAAGTGACCATGTCTTTTTGGGAATAAAGTATGCAATGCGTTATAATCTGGAAGAAAATAAGGAGGTTGAAGCAGTTGAAAAACTTGACTTCAGGAGAGGACATTATGGGGACCTTAGTTAATTTTTAATGAATATAATTGGACAGACGTGTTGCTAGGCAAGGAAGTAAATGAAATGTATCTCAGGTTTTGAGATATATAAATGATAAAGGCACAACAAAATTTATATCAAAGCAGAGATGCAGAACCAGAAAACAAGACAGGTTCAACAAAAAGTGCGAGAGGGCCAGAGACCAGAGAGACACAAAAATGGAATCAATATAGGAAGAGGTCAACCCCCAAACATACCAGCAATACAAAGATGCAAGAAACAACTACGCGGCAGTGAGGAAAGAGGCAGAAAGAAATTTTGAAAAAGGGATTAGGGACAAATATAAAACAGAAAAAGGGCTATTCTATAAATTCATAAACAACAAATTGCAGGTAAAGGATAATATTCAGAAGTTGAAAATGGGAAACAGGTTCACGGAAAATGAAAAGGAAATGTGTGAAACATTAAACGAAAAGTTCCAAAGTGTGTTTGTACAAAATGAAATCTTCGGGGAACCAGACACAATAAGAATGCCAGAGAACATAGAGCACATAGAGGTGTCTAGAGACAAAGTGGAAAAAGTGTTCAAGGAGCTAGGTAAAAATCAAATCAAGTAATCAAATATTTATTCAGGTAAAGTACTGTACATACAAGGTGAGATACAAAACATTGATGGATTCATAGATAGAGCTAGTACATACAATGCCTAAAGCCATTATTACGCAAAGCATTTCGGGCAGGAAAAACACTAAGACTAAAACTTAATACTAATTGAGATTAACCCTTCCACTGCTCAGGGGTCCTGAGGACATTTACACCCCTGTGCGCAAGAAAACAAAAAATTCTAACATTTTTGTTGTCTTCTAAACATGTTAATTTGTGTCCTCTGAGCATGGCAAAAATAATAAAAAAAATTCTATTGTACTTACCAATGACATAATTGAGCCGACAAGTTGGCCAATGACGTCACAGAGCGTGAGCGCTCAAGGGTACTGCGTCAGGGAGCTGTCACTCACGGCCGCACAGGAGGCCCGAGTTGCCGCGAATTTATTTTCGCAGAATTATTTACAGTATTCTTGGGACATTTTACACAAATTTTTTTCGCTAGTATTGTTCCAATTATTACCACTAGACGTTGTATTATAATAAAACTGGTATAAATTCACTAGGCGCTCACATATTCGTGTCACAAGCATGCCCACCAAAATGGTATAGTTTACAGGAAATATTCAATGTATTTGTTGTTTTTTTCAATATAAACACTAAAATTAACTTGATATGTACATTTATTTACAAAAGAATTACACATTTAGTAGTCCTGGAGACTGTGATACTGTGCGAAACAGTCGATATGGCACAGAGGGACTGCACACGCTTCGCACCATTTAACACCAGTTGACATTTCTGTGGCCTCAATTTGGTACTGGAACACACAACACACCGATGCTGGCCTGCTGCACGAGATCCAGTTGGTGGTAATTTCTTGATTTGGTGTATCAGATAGGCCTCCCTTTAAGCAAGCCTGGGTGCAGGAGCATGTTTCAATATTGGTTCTCAAATGGGTCTTTGTATGCCAGGGGTGTCCTTGCCAAATTTACCTAGTAACTGTTTCACAACTTGAAAACTAAACGAACGGAAATATGGTTTTCTACATGTTTTCACAAGATACATGTTATAACTGTTCAGCATTGTTACGTCAATAAGGTGGGAAATCATTTTCTTTGTCCACTTCACTGTTTTCCGTACACACTTACAGTACCCACCATCATGTCACATTTATCAACTAAACGCATGTTGATGTTGTAGTCCATCACACAATCTGGCTTATATATTATTTGCTTTGTTGTTCTGTTCACCTTGTCACTGTCCACCATTGTACCAGGGTGAATGGTGGTCAACATGTTCACTTCACGTCTGTCTTTCCACCACACTGAAAGCATTGCACCACTTTTTCTTACCTCGCAATCACCTACTTGCATAGCAGTGTCAAACACAGGCCCTTCGTTTTGGCTTTACTGCGCCACACACTCCAGTCTTATTATCAAGCAAGAATTTTGTTAGTAAGGGACTGGTATAATAGTTGTGTACAATATGTGGCCCTTGTTCAGATATGGTGCAAGCAGTGCCTTCACCACACTACCTGAGAAGCCATGTTCATCATTAGCAGGATTATCTACATTTGTGGCTGAATAAAGTATCATGTGTAAGTTGACCAGACCACACACTAGAAGTTGAAGGGACGACGACGTTTCGGTCCGTCCTGGACCATTCTCAAGTCGCTTGTGATGAGGAGGTAGAGAACGGGTAATAAATAGGCAAGAGAGAGGTGAGGAGGAAAGTAAGGTGTAGAGAATAGTAGTAATTATGAGAACTGCAGAAGGCCTATTGGCCCATACGAGGCAGCTCCCATTATAACCACCGAAGGAAAAGTAATAGGAATAAGAAGAGGATAGCAAGGGAGCGTAGGAGAAGACAATGAACAGAAAAAGGGGAGGAGAGAGAAAGAAAAGGAAAGAGAAAGAAAGATAAATGGAAGGGGTAAGCTTATGTTAAGTCACGTTTGTTAGAAAGATTAGAGCATTTGAGTATGTACTGTGAAAGGGAAGAGTCCACAGCAACAAAGCCAGGACTCAAGTTCATGTTGGGTACATTGTGTATAAGAGCCGATTCTACAAGACGGCGTCTGTGAAGAGTAGAGGCAGGAAAGATTATTTTGGAGGAAGACCAATCAATGGGATGATTAGAATCCGTCACATGGCAGAAGAGAGCATTGTTAGTGTCTGCAGACTTAACACTTCTCTTGTGTTCTTTAAGTCTGTCATTCAGTGTACGGCCAGTTTCGCCAAAGTATTGGAGAGGACAAGATGAACAGGAAATAGAGTAGACACCAGCAGCATTAGAAGCAGGAGGAGCAATGTGAACTAGATTGCTACGAAGTGTGTTAGTTTGTCGAAAGGCGAGTTTAATGTCAAGAGGATGAAAGGTATTGGTAAAAGTTTTGAGTTCAGATATGAAGGGAAGGCATAGTACAGTGCTACTAGCGTTGGAAGCAGGTTTAGGATGAAAGAAATTTCGTTTAGCTTGAGAGTAGGCAGAGTTGATGAAATGCAAAGGATAACCAAGGGGAGAGAATGATTTGTAGATAAAGGAAATTTCAGAATCAAGAAACTGAGGGTCGCTGATGCGTAGAGCGCGGAGGAAGAGAGAGACGAGGACACTTTTCTTAACAGAAGGAGGATGGTAGGAAAAGAAGTGAATGTACATGCCACTATGCATGGGTTTACGGTAGACAGAGAAAGAGAACCCAGACACAGAGCTGTGAACATGAACATCAAGAAAAGGAAGGAGGGAATTAGATTCCCACTCAACTTTGAAATGGATAGAAGGAGCCAGATTGTTAAGAGAGGCGAGGAAAGGCTGGAAAAGATTAAGGTCATCGAAAAGAGTTTTCTCGGTTGGCGCAGTTTCCCGCCGACCGAGAAAACTCGGTTGGCGCAGTTAAGTGGTTAAGGGTGAGGTAGGTTACATGGAGTTAATTAGGTAGTACTTAGTTTTTATCTTAAACTGGTTGGAAGAGGTACGTACAGTTTTTAACATGATTGGGAAGGTCATTCTACATTCTGGGTCCCTTGATTTGTAAAGCATTTCTAGTTTGATTAAGTCATACTCTTGGAATATCAAATAGGTATTTGTTTCTGGTGTGGTGCCCATGGGTTCTGTTACAACCTTCTAGGAAGCTTTTAAGTTCAGGATTGACAGTACAGTTCAGCTTTTTGTATACGCTAAAATACACATAAGAGGATGTGCAGTGACTTTATATCTAACATATTCAGAGATTTGAGTAAGGGTACCAAGTGATGTCTGGGGCCAGAGTTAGATATTGTCCTAATAGCAGCTTTGTGTTGAGTAATTAGAGGACGTAAATGATTTTGGGTAGTAGAACCCCCAAGCACAAATACCATAGTTGAGATAAGGATAGATGAGAGAGTAATAGAATGTCACCAGGGCAGGGTGAGGTACATAATATCTGATCTTAGAAAGAATGTCAACAGTTTTTTCTGGTGGAAGCCCCGTCGGCTCCCCGGAGCTATCCCAGGCTGATATGCTAACGTCAGACTTTGGCATCAGTCATGTGTATGGAGTTCTTTAACATCAACTACGGGCTCACCATAGCCCGTGCTACTTCGAACTTCTTGTTCCAGGTAGCGAATCTTTAACAACAACAATGGAGTTCTTAGGCCTACCGGGGACCACGGCCAGAACCGGGCCCTAGGCGCATGCAGCCCGAGTACTGGAGAATCACTCCTGGCTCACGCACCCAGAAAGGTAAGCGCCTCAAAACAAACCCCTATTCTGGTTAAAATTGCTACCAAAAGCCGAACTAGTGGATAGAACTCCCTAACAGAAAAACAAGCAAACTAGTGTGACGTCACACGCCGCCGCGCCGCTGTCTGCGCAGCTTCCCCCTCCCTGGGAGGGGGAAGGGGGAGCCCCAGACTCTCCACGCCAGCTACCCACACCTCAGTTTTTGAGGATGATGCTATTGGCGAAGGTCGTGTGCTCTGGCTCTGGTGTAGCTACAACACTGTGCTTTGCGTGTGGTGTTTGTTTTTGTGGGTGGGAGAGCCAGGAGTTATCTTCAGTACTCAGGCTGCATGTGCCAAGGGCTTCCTTCCCTAGGTGCCCTGTAAGTACTGCCCTTGGGGCTTGGGACCACCTTCCACAGACTCCTCGGGGTCTGCCTCTGCTGGTCCGTTTTACCTTTTCGGTTTTTCGGCTGCCTGTTGGGTTCTTGGGTGTTCTGTTCTCCCTTGTTACTGGCAGGTAAGAGGCAGTTTGCACTGGTAGGGGCGCAGGGTGCTGCACAGCTTGTATTCCCGACATAGCGGCCGGCTCTGTTCCTTGGGGTTCGCTGTCCTCTTGTGGGGTTTTGTTTTTCTTTTTGTTTTTGCCTGGTGGGGGTTTCTGTCCTATTATTTCATTAGTTTTTGCCCTTCCACGGTTCTCCTCGATGGCGCCCCCTGCTAGGTCCCCGTGAGTGTACAAGTCAGTGGGGTACAGCTATAGAAGTTCGCTTGGTAGTTTTGGGCGCCGGTTAGCAACGCCCTGCCTGGGACTACCTAAGCGCGAGTCCTCTTAAAATAAACGCTCAAGACCCTGGGAATCCCCTAGGGGGCGTGTGGGTCTGATGGATGTGACCCCGGAGTCCCCGCTCGCTGTGTGCGAGTTTGAGGGTTGCTCGGTCCCCTTGTCTCAGGGTGACCCTCATTGTTTTTGCCTCTACCACGCTGCCTGTTGGGTCGGTGATACTTTCGACCCTGAGTCCTGTGAGTGTTGCTGCTTGTTTGTGACTCAATTTACCCAATCCTCTGATGAGTCTCTTCGGGTACAGGCGGCGCGTGCGTTGCAGTCTCGGTTTCGTCTGTTGCAACGCGCTGGTTGGTTGCTCACCCGGATGCCCCGGGGCTTCCCCGCTTTGCTTTTTGAGACCCGGACTTGGGGGTGGGGGTCGCTTCGATCCTGGTTCAGTCCGCACCTCCTCGTCCTTCCCCTTCTGTTCGTTCTGGTCCCCCCCCCCTGCTTCCGGCCCCGAAGCGTCTGAGGGTTTCGGGGTCGGAGCAGGGGTTACTTGATCTCGAGACTTGGGCAGCTTCGGGGGGTGCCCCTTCCAGGGGGGGGGGTGCAGAGGCATTCGAGTCTTGTCTTCCGGCCAAAGCTTCTGGGTCTGACCAGTGGGCCCCCCCTTCCTCCAGCTTTTCCGGCTGCTCCGTCCTTGTCTTGTGGGGTCAGGGCTTGGGGAAGAGGACTCGGCCTCGGGTCCTGTGGTGAAGGACCTCGAGGCTGGGGAGGGGCTGACTTGGGGGCCTTGGGCTCTGCTGGACCCCGCCTGGGTTTTTCTTCCCTCTGAGCGGGGCTTATTGTTACAAGGAGTGGGGTTTTCTTTCCCCCCCCTCTGCGTACGAGTTGGATTTGGTGTCGGCCCCTCCCCGGGTTCGGTTCCGTGTTCCCCCGGGTACGTCGGTTCCGTCTTTCCGGAGGTTTTCGGCTTATCGCATCCAACCTGGTGTGTGGTGCGGGCGGCCTTTGCAGCTTACCTCCTGCGTGACCCAGATTATGCCTTGGAAATGGATCCGTCCAAGTTCAGGTTTGGGACTTCGTTCCCTTTCTGGCTCCGTTACGAGGTTCCGGAGTCTTCCTGGCTAGCGGACTGCCCCTTGTTTGTTCTGTATTCCTGGCATTCCTTCTGTTGTTCCCGTACGCTGGAGTGGCGGGAAGCTTCCACGGTGCTTCAGGTTTTCCTGGGGGCGAGCTTGAGTACCTGAATGAGTGCTTGTTTGTCCCTGTTCTTCCCCGCGATGTGGGCATTATTCATCTCCATGTGCAGGTTCCCACCCTTTCGGCGGCGCTCATTGCGGAGGACTTGCGCACCCGGGGCCTTTTGGCTTCGGCCTTGCGGTTCTTTTCCCTCCTGGAGCTGCCCTCGGATTGGCTCGTGGAGGATGTGAAGACGCTAAGGTCCGTCCCGGGGTCCGGCACCTTGTCTTCAGCTGCGCGTTCGTCGGCTGCCTTGTTGAAGCTGTTCACGCCGATTTTGCGGGATGCAGTTTCCCTGTTTTATGCTTCCCGTCTCGCATGTCGGCAGACGGTGCTGGGTTCCTCCATGGAATCTACTTGGGCTCTGGATCTTAGGCGTTCTTCACCTTTTTGTCCTCTTCTGTTTGAGGATTCGGCCATGGCGCAGTTCATTCAGGCTGCGTCGGTGGCTTGTCGTCCGATGTCAGACTTGTTGGTTTTCCGGGGGTCCCAGGGTGGGTCTTCCCAGAAGGGTCATGCCAGGGCTCGGGGTTCCTCTCGTCGTGGGAGGCCCTCTGGTGTCAGGTTCGGGTTCGGCTCCTACTACAGACCCTCCCTGATGTGGTTGGCGCGGTGTTCGCTCTGTGCGGGGTTCTGGGTCTCATAAGGGTCGCCGGCCCTTTCGCGGTTTGCCCCATTGACGGGGCGATGGGGGGGGCGGCTTGCGCCTGGTCCCACGATTCGTGGGCCTTTCGGGTCGTGTCTGGCGGCCTACGGTGGCGTTGGGTGGCCTCCCCCCTTGGGGGTGTCGGGGCTGCCTGGGCAGGTTTCTTCCTCTGTGCTCTGTCGAGTCGTCTTCGAGTGTAATTACCTAAGTGTAATTACCTAAGTGTAGTTACAGGATGAGAGCTATGCTCGTGGTGTCCCGTCTTCCCAGCACTCTTTGTCATATAACGCTTTGAAACTACTGACGGTCTTGGCCTCCACCACCTTCTCCCCTAACTTGTTCCAATCGTCTACCACTCTGTTCGCGAAAGTGAATTTTCTTATATTTCTTCGGCACCTGTGTTTAGCTAGTTTATATCTATGACCTCTTGTTCTTAAAGTTCCAGGTCTCAGGGAATCTTCCCTATCGATTTTATCAATTTCCTGTTACTATTTTGTATGTAGTGATCATATCACCTCTTTTTCTTCTGTCTTCTAGTTTTGGCATATTTAATGCCTCTAACCTCTCCTCGTAGCTCTTGCCCTTCAGTTCTGGGAGCCACTTAGTAGCATGTCTTTGCACCTTTTCCAGTTTGTTGATGTGCTTCTTAAGATATGGACACCACACAACCACTGCATATTCTAGCTTTGGCCTAACAAAAGTCGTCAACAATTTCTTTAGTATATTGCCATCCATGTATTTAAAAGCAATTCTGAAGTTAGAAAGCGTGGCATAGGCTCCTCGCACAATATTCTTTATGTGGTCCTCAGGTGATAGTTTTCTATCTAGAACCACCCCTAGATCTCTTTCTTTATCAGAATTCTTTAAAGATTTCTCACATAATATATAGGTTGTGTGGGGTCTGTGTTCTATTCCACATTCCATAACATGGCATTTATTAACATTAAATTCCATTTGCCAAGTAGTGCTCCATATACTTATTTTGTCCAGGTCATCTTGAAGGGCATGACAATCATCTAAGTTTCTTATCCTTCCTATTATCTTAGCATCATCAGCAAACATGTTCATTGTTCAAACATGTTCAGCAACCATGAACACGAAGGGGTTGGTCCCTTCGAGGTTCGTATGCTGGATTCTCGGGATTTGGCTCTCCGTGCAGTTCATATCCGAGGAGTGTCCAACGTCCTGGCGGATGGCCTGTTTTGTTTCATTCCCCTGTCCACGGAATGGACGGTTCACGACGACTCGTTTCGTTGGATCTGCCAGACGTACGGTCTTCCAGACGTGGACCTCTTCACGTTGGCGTGGTCTCGGCGTCTCCTAGTCTATGTGACACCCTTCCCCGACTGTGAGACATTTGCGGTCGATGCCTTTCAGCAGGATTGGTCGAGGTGGGGTTACCTGTACCTCTTCTTCCCAGTCTAGCTGTTGCTTCGGGTTCTGGCTTGGTTAGAGACATTCCCAGGGAGAGTAGTCCTTGTGGCCCCTTGGTGGCCGGCCTAGCGTTGGTTTCTGGCGCTGTTATCTCAATGTCCGAACCCGGGGCGTTTCCCGCAGCTCCTCCTTTTTCAGCAGGTTGGCCCGGTCCGGTATGGGGCTGGTTCGACCTTCTCCTCTGCTCTTCCCATCTGGTCTTTTTGACGCAGGTGTATCACCATTTCTATGGTGATCAGGTGACTTTGTTGATGGTGTCCCACCTGAGAGCTTCGTCTCGGCAACAGAATGAAGTTTCCTGGCGTTCTTTTCGTCATTTTCTTGCTCTTTGTAGGTTGTTTTCTCTTTCGGATCGAGTTGTCTTGTCCTTTCTTTCTTGGCCTTTTCAGGACTATCATTTGAAGCTTCTTACTGTCACCTCGTATCATGTGGCACTGGCGGAACCACTCCAGCTAGCGTTATGGGTGGACATCACATCCACCCTGTTCTGTAAGCTTTCTAGTTCTATGTTTCACCTCCGGCCTGCTCATGCTCCACCTGAGCTGTTCTGGTCCTTGGACAGGGTGCTCTCCTATCTTTCCTCTCCTCGGTTTGTGGTGGCCCCTTCGGTTCAAGATTACTTTTCCAAGGCTTTGTTTTTGTTGGCATTGGCCTCAGGGGGGTAGGGGGTCAAGTACGGGAGCTTCATGCTCTCCTCTGGCACAGAGGTTTCTGCTCTTTTGGTCCTGGGGGTAGGTTTGTACATTTGCAGCCTTCCCCATCTTTTTTGGTGAAGAACGAGATGGCTGCTTTCCGGAGGGGTCCTTGGGTCATTGATGCTTGGTTGGTTCGGCCGGGGGTGCATCATGTGTTGTGTCCGGTTGTGGCTCTTTGCCGTTACCTGCGGACCTCGGCTGGGGTGGCTGGGGATGCACTTTGGGTTGACCCAGTTTCCCTTGTTCCCTGTTCCAGGGCTCATATCTCTCAGGTTGTCCGCAGGGTTATTAAGTCTTGCAAGCCTGTATTCTATCCTCGCGCCCATGACGTTCGGATGTTTGCAGCTTTTACTGCCGTGTTTGGTAACATGTCTTGGGCTTGTATTCGGTGTGTGAATTTTGGAGGTCGAACAGGGTCATGGCCGCCCTTTATTTGGTGAACGTTCCTGCTCCTTGGCGTTCTTGTGTTGCTTTGGGTCGCAGGTTGCAGCCAATTGTCTCAACTTCTCATTGAGGAGTTTGTGGGTGCCACCTCCCGGGCAAGTCCCTATATTCTTCTCTTTGGGTATGTAGCTCCAGGGAGCCGTAGGGGCTCCCCACAGAAAACGAACATTGAATGTAATGAAACGGCATTTTCTGGGTGAGCCCCGGAGGCTCCTTGGCAACCCTCCCTCCCACTGATCAGCGGTTTTTCACGTGGGTTGAAGTCTAGTTTCTGAACTGAAAGTGAGGTCCGGTGCCCCCCCCCCCTCCCCTTTTCGAGGATTGGAGGGCTGCGTGGATGAGTGGCACATCAGTAAATTGCTTGTTTACTTGGGATTGTAGGGAGTTTCTACCTCTCTGATCTGTTTTTTTGTTTTAGTTTCTTACCATGTGGGGGTTTGTTTTGTTATGCCTACCTTTCTGGGTGCCTAACTCCGGTCGATGGCAGATAAGGAAAACCCCCAACCACAAGGGGGTTTTCCAGGGCCTTTGCTCCCTGAAACCTCACTGAAGGGGCCAGGTTATGGCACTGGTCTCTGGTAGGTCTGAACTCTATAGCTAATTTCCCAGTCTAATATAACATACATTAGCCTGATAAGCTCCAGGGAGCCTCCGGGGCTCGCACAGAAAATGGCGTTTCATTACATTCAACACTTTTTCTGGGGGAGCCCCGTCGGCTCCCCGGAGCTTTACCAGGCTGATATGCTAATGTCAGACTTTGGCATCAGTCATGTGTATGGAGTTCTAGGGCCTACCGGGGACCACGGCCAGAACCTGGCCCCCTCAGAGAGGCAAGGGGAGCAATGGCCTATAGAAACCCCCGTGTGGTTGGAAGCATTCTATGTCTGCCATCGACCGGGTCAAGCATCCAGAAAGGTAAGCATTCCAAAACAAACCCCTATTCTGGTGAAAATTGCTACCTAAAACCGAACTAGTGGATAGAACTCCTCAACAGAAAAACAAGTAAACTAGTATTTATTTATTTATTTATTTATTTATTTATTTATGCATATACAAGAGGGTACATTGGGAATGTGTGGATACATAAAATGGTAATTACAGTCTTGTAAAGCCACTAGTACGCGCAGCGTTTCGGGCAGGTCCTTAATCTAAGAAAATTTTAAGTAGGTAAATACTTGCAAGATTTATAAAAAAAATGATAACAGATACATGGCAAGAAAAAAGACATCAGTATGTATGTCACGGTTGTGACACAAGAAAGTATGACATCATACGTCACCGCACCGCTGTCTGCGCAGCTCCCCCCTCCCCGGGAGGGGGAAGGGGGAGGCCCAGACCTCCCACACCGGCTATCCACCCATCAGTTCTTCGGCTGATGCTATAGGCACCGGTTATGTGCTCCGGCTCCAGTGGTTGTTTCACCACTGTACCTAGAGTGTGGTGTCTGTTTTCTAGGTGGTGCGTGAGCCGGGAGTGATTCTCCAGTACTCGGGCTGCATGCGCCTAGGGTTCCCTTCCCTAGGTGCCCTGTAAGTACTGCCCTTGGGGCTTGAGGCCACCTTCCACAAGTTGCTTGGGTCCTGCCCCTGCTAGGCCGTTTACTGCTTGGTTTTCGGCCGCTCTTTGTGTGCTCGGGTGTTCTTTCTCCCTTGTTCGCCTTAGAGTAAGGGGCAGTTTTTGCACTGGTGGGGTGCAGGGTATTGTGCAGCTTGTCTTTACCAATCATGGCGGCCGGCTCTGTTCCGCTTGGGTACGTTGTCCTCTTCCGGGGTTTTCTTTTTTCTTTTGTTTATCTACCTGGTGGGGGGGGGGGAGGGTCTGCCTTCGTTCTTGCCCCTTGTGTCCCTTGTGTTCTGAGTATTTTCTGGTGGTACCCCCTGCTAGGTCCCCGTGAGTGTACACGTCCCGGGGTTCAGCTCTTAGAAAGTTGTTTGGTAGCTTTGGGTGCCGGTTAGCAGTACCCTGCCTGGGATTACCTGAGCGCGAGTCCTCTTATAGTAAACGCTCAGGACCCTGGGAAACCCCTGGAGGCGCGCGGATCCGATGGATGTGACCCCAGAGTCCCCCCTCGCTTCCAGCGAGTTTGAGGGTTGCTCTCACCATTTGTCTCTGGGTGACTCTCTGTTTTGCCTCCGTCTGCTGCCTGTGGGGTCGGTGACACCTTCGACCCGGAGTCCTGCGAGTTTGGTTGCTCGTTGTGACACGGTTACCCGGTTGTGCTGACTAAGCGGGTGCGGGCAGCAGGGGCGTTGCACTTCGAGCCTTGGTGGTAATTACCTAAGTGTAGTTACAGGATGATAGCTACGCTCGTGGTGTCCCGTCTTCCCAGCACTCTTTGTCATATAACGCTACGAAACTACTGACGGTCTTGGCCTCCGCCACCTTCTCCACCAACTTGTCCCAACCGTCTACCACTCTGTTTGCAAAAGTGAATTTTCTTATATTTCTTTGGCATCTGTGTTTAGCCAGTTTATATCTATGACCTCTTGTTCTTGAAGTTCCAGGTCTCAGGAAATCTTTCCTGTCGATTTTATCAATTCCTGTTACTATTTTGTATGTAGTGATCATATCACCTCTTTTTCTTCTGTCTTCTAGTTTTGGCATATTTAACCCTTACACTGCTCAGGGGTCCTGGGCACATTTACACCCCTGTGCGCAAGAAAAAAAAAAATTCTAAAAATTTTTTTCGTCTTCTAAACATGTTAATTTGAGTCCCCTGAGCACGGGAAAAATAATAAAAAAATTCTATTATGCATACCAATGACACAATTGAGCCGAGAAGTTGGCCGATGACGTCACAGAACGTGAGCGCTCGAGGCTGCTGCGTCAGCCAGCTGTCACTCACGGCCGCTCTCGCGGCCCGAGTTGCCGCGAATTTATTTTCGCGGAATTATTTACAGTATTTTTGGGTCATTTTACTCAAATTTTTTTCGCTAGTATTGTTCCAATTATTAGCAATAGACGTTGTATTATAATAAAAATGGTCTAAACTCAATAGGCGCTCACATATTAGTGTCACAAGTATGCCCACCAAAATGGTATAATTTACAGGAAATATTCAATGTATTTGGGTTTTTTTCAAAATAAACACAAAAAATAACTTGATATGTACATTTATTTACCAAAGAATTACACATTTAGTACTCCTGGAGACTGTGATACTGTGCGAAACAGTCGATATGGCACAGAGGGACGGCACACGCTTCGCACCATGTCAACACCAATTTACGTTTCTGTGGCCTCAATTTGGTACTGGAACACACAACACACCGACGCTGGCCTGCTGCACGAGCTCCAGTTGGTGGTAATTTCTTGATTTGGTGCATCAGAAAGGCCTCCCTGTAAGCGAGCCTGGGTGCAGGAGCATGGTTCAATATTGGGTCTCGAATGGGTCTTTGTATGCCAGGTGTGTCCTTGCCAAATTTACCTAGCAACTGTTTCACAACTTGAAAACTAAATGAACGGAAATATGGTTTTCTACCTGTCTTTACAAGAAACATGTTGTAACTGTTCAGCATTGTTACGTCAATTAGGTGGAAAATCATTTTCTTCGTCCACTTCACAGTCTTCCGTACACACTCTACAGCACCCACCATCATGTCACATTTATCAACTAAACGCATGTTGATGTTGTAGTCCATCACACAATCTGGCTTATATTTATTTGCTTTGTTGTTCTGTTCACCTTGCCACTGTCCACCATTGTACCAGGGTGAATGGTGGTCAACATGTTCACTTCACGTCTGTCTTTCCACCGCACTGAAAGCATTGCACCACTTTTTCTTACCTCGCAATCACCTACTTGCATAGCAGTGTCAAACACAGGCATTTCCTTTCGTTTTGGCTTTACTGTTCCACACACTCCAGTCTTATTATCAAGCAAGAATTTCGTTAGCAAGGGACTGGTATAATAGTTATCTGTGTACAATATGTGGCCCTTGTTCAGATATGGTGCAAGCAGTGACTTCACCACACTACCTGAGAAGCCATGTTCGTCATTAGCAGGATATCTACATTTGTGCTGAATAAAGTATCATGTGTAACACCATTCCTGATTCACAGTCACAGAGCACAAAGAATTTCAGTCCAAATCGGTGACGTTTTGAGGGAATATACTGCTTGAAGGCAGCACGTCCTTTGAAAAGCACAAGGGATTCATCAATAACCAGCTTCTGAGCTGGTACGTAGTAATCTCGGAACTTTCCAATCAGGTCATTTAGCACGTGCCTCACCCTCCAAAGCCTATCATCCTGTGTCTCGTCTGCATTATTTGCAAAATGAATGCACCGTAGGATCAACAGAAATCTGTCTCGGGACATATATTTCCCGAACAATGGTGTTGGAACAGCGTTGTCTTTGCTCCAATAATCTGAAATTACGTGTTTCACACAATGTTTCATCAACATGCAAATTGCGAAAAACACATACATTTCACCAACAGTTGTCTCTTTCCAACGCTGTAGTCGTGAAAATTCTGTAACTTCCTCAAGTTCAATGAGATCGGCCGCAAGTCTGTTCGTTTCATGAACAATGTGTTCCATGAGCGGCTCATCGAAATATGCAATAAAAAAGTCACTTTCACACATTTCGTCACCAGTATCAGGGAAAAGATCTGTAATTCCCACATCTCTGTTGTCAAAGTCGGGAATTTGTGGTACAAAATCTTCCCCATCACTCCACACACACAAATCTGCTGCCTTCCGAGAGCCATTAGCTGCACGACGGCGAGGAATCCGGGGACCAGGAGCTGAAGCAGGCATTGTAACAGTAGGGGCAGGAACGGTAGATGAGGTAAAAGATCTGGAACATGAGGGAATTTGTTCCTCATTGTCGCCATATTGTCCCATGCGGCGGCGCTTGGCTGGGCGGGTAGCTGATGCGGCGAAACTTGTACTGGCACTAACAGCCGGGGTAAAACTATTCTCAGATTCTTCATCACTAAAACCTGAGAAAGATTCACTTGTTTCTGAATCGTTGATCATATCATAAACGTGTAGTGGTATAGATGAACGACGTGCTTGGGCGCGAGGTGGTGTTGAGTGGTGTTGAGTAGTATCCTCGTGAGGCATCCTCACCCTCGTGGCACCCACATGTTCACCCCTCACTATCCGTTGTTTCGATTTCTTCTGGCTGGGTATAATCTTCATCTATATCAGAGTCGTCATATCAGACTCGTCAACGTCCTTGAACAATTCATCTGCAATTTCGTCTTCGGTCAAAGACTGTGCGGCCGCGGTGCGCTAAGCGAGGTCGCACGCTGGCTCGTGATGCGCTCGCCATGGTGTCTGGCCACTAACTAAGGCCTGTGAAACAAAGGAGGCCTGCTCTAGATTTTTTTTCAAAATGGCGTCTGTTTACAATAGCCCGTGGCTATGGGATGGGTGACCCCTTTACACCGCGGGACGTTTGAATCGTGCCTGGCACCCTTTGGCGTATATACGCCATGCGCACGGTCAGACATGTTACTCATGGCGTATATATACGCCATGCGCAGTTTAAGGGTTAATGCTTCTAACCTTTCCTCGTAGCTCTTACC
>WNGS01063839.1:363181-403902 GCA_020271785.1 Procambarus virginalis | reverse complement strand
GGGTTAATATCCTGTCATCCCCCCAGGCGCATGTCATTTTGAAAAAAAAAAAATTATTTTTTCTTCCTAACCTGTTAATTTGTGTTCACTGATCACGGGAAAAATAATAAAAAATCGTAAGTGCCATATATTGCCCGCTATAGGGCGGGGAAGTCTGGCAAATTATAGGCGCTGACTCAGCATGCGTCCCAGGCGGTCTGTTGCTCGCCAGCTGTCAGGCCGGAGTTGCCACAAAGAGATAATTACCTAATTATTTCAATGTCTCTGATTGATTTTTCATAGTTTTTTTGCTGTAATATTATTCAATAGTGTGTAGTTTGATATATTTATATAATAAAATGAGTGAATCATTGCTGTACTCAAAAATATGGTGTGCATATTGTTGATTCAGTTATGTTCATCAATCAGTGAACAAATACTTTGTCGGTTATTACACTATAAGCACAGGTTATATATAAGTATCTGCATGTTTTGTTCACTATAACGAACCACTAAGTAGCTATTATGAGTCAAAAAGTAACGAGGAGTGACCGCCGTGTACCAGCCAGCCACTCCCGCCCTCCCTCCAGTCATCTGACTCGCCCACATTCTCCTCCCACAATACTGTTTTTGCTATAATTCACTACATACAGAAGTTATATATAAGTATCTACATGTTTTGTTCACCATAACTGTACATCTAAGCTTGTATGATGAGTAAAGGCACAAAGACATAGGACCTAACACAGTCAGCTGATGGCTGCCACCCTCAAGGCCAGATGCACTAATATTTCTCCTCCAACAATACTGTGTGGTGTTATTATGCTATATACACACATTATAAATAAATATCTAACTGTTTTATTCACCATACTTGTACAAATAAACTGGTATGGTGCCCAAAGACCATCGTGGTAACCAGTAAACAACACCGTCGTCTGCACGATGGCGTCGTGCAGACGACGCCACTGCCCTCACCAAAATGGCGGCTCCAAACCTTCTCTTGCTGTTTATACCCTCTATACACACGTTATATATAAGTATCTACATTTGTGTTCACCATAGCGAACCACTAAGCTGGTATGCTGAGTGCAGTCAATAAAAGGTGGCCACACACAGTCAGAAAACATCGCCACCACCCTCCCTCCCACAGCATTACTCCTCCCTCCATGGCACACAGCGCCAAATATCACCACAATCCCGCTATTATCAGAACCCTGGTCAGTTTTATCACAGTCAGGGGTCTTCTGTAATAATATCATCGCTACATAATAGCATAAACAAGTATATTTTGGCATTTTTAGGCGATGCTGTGGTCACAAGCTGAACAGCAATGCTGTTAGCCCATGCTGCGTGCATCAGGCTTGGTTGCTCACTCAATACTGAGGCCAATAACACCTGGGAGTTTGGCCCACGATTTTTTTTTAAAATGGCGTCTGTTTACAAGAGCCCTGGTGAAGGTGTGGTGAACCCCGTGTATCCGCGGGCCGTTTAAATCGTGCGTAGTAATCCAACACGTCATATGACGTGATGCGCAGTTGACTGGAACAACGCCCAACACGTCATATGACGTGATGCGCACTTTAAGGGTTAACAGGTTAGGAAGAAAAAATTTTTTTTTTTTTTTTTTGGTATGCGCCTGTGGGTGTCAAATGGTATATAGCTATGCGCCATTTAAGGGTTAACCCCAGCGTTGTGCCAGCCGACATATTAACACAAGGAGGCAAGTTCCCAGGACTTGACAGGAGTAAAAATATGTAATGAAACACCATTTTCTGGGTGGCACCGTGGCAACAGTCAGTCAAAGGAGTTCTAGGCCTACCGGGGACCAGAGCCAGAACCTGGCCCCCCCCCCCTCAAGAGAGGCACATCCAAAAGCCCCATGCCCGAATGTCAGCCCAGAACATATTCCCAAAAACAGCAGCCAAAGCTGCGAACTTACGAACGTCATGGACACAGGGATAGATGGCAGGCTGGCTGGACCGAATAATCTTGCGGACAACCTGGGAGATGCGCACCCTGAAACAGGGAAGAAGGGAAACCGGGTCGACCCAAAGCGCGTCTCCTGCCAAGGAGGCTGTGGCTCACAGATAACGGCGAAGAGCCGCAACTGGACACAAAACATGGTGCACCCCCGTCCGAACGAACCATCAATAACCCAAGGACCCCTTTGGAAAGCAGCAGATTCATTCTTCTCCAGAAAAGGAGAAGGCTGCAAACGAACAAAACGACCACCAGGACCGAAAGAGCAGAAACCCCTTCGTTGGAGGAGAGCATGAAGCTACCCGACCCGACCCCCAGAGGCCAATGCCAACAAGAAAAAAGCCTTAGAAAAACAGTCCTGAACTGAGGGGGCCACCACAAACTGAGGAGAAGAGAGAAAAGAGAGCACCCAGTTCGATGACCAGGACAGCTCAGGCGGTGCATGAGCAGGCCGGAGGTGAAAAAACGCCTGAGACAGCTTGCGGAAATGGAGCAGAAGTGACATCCACCCCGAAAGCAATCTGCAGCGGCTCCGCCAGCACCACACGATACGAGGCGACAGTATTTGGTATAAGATGACGGTCCAGAAACCACCAAGAGAGAGAGAACAAAACAACCCGATCAGAAATCGAAGACAACCTACGTAGAGACAAAAAATGCCGAAAGGACCGCCAGGAAATTTCATACTATCATCTAGACGAAACTCATAGGTGGGACACTATCAAAGACGCCATCTGATCACCATACAAGTGGTGATACACCCGCATAAAAAAAAAACAGACGCGAAGAGTGGAGGAGAAGATTGAACCAGCCACATACCAGACCGGACCGATCTGCTGAAAGAGGCAGAGCTGCAGGAAGACTCTTGAGTTCGGACATCGAGCAAGAAGCTCCTGAAACCAGGGCTGGGCTGGCCACCAAGGAGCCAAATGGACTACTCTTCCCTGGTAAGTCTCCAACCGAGCCAGGATTGGGAGCACCAACCGGACCGGTGGGAAGAGGTACAGGTAACTCCACCTCGACTAGTCCAACCAAAAGGCATAGACCGTGACAGCTTTGCAGTCTGGGAAGGGCGCCACATAAAGTGGAAGATGCCTCAACCACGCCGATGCGAAGAGGTCCATGTCTTGGCACCCACACATCTGGCAGAGCCAACTGAACGAGTCGGCGTAGACTGTCCATTCCATAGAAAGGGGAATGAACCCAGACAGGCCATCCACCAGGACGTTTGACATCCCTTGAACATGAACCGCCAGGAGAGCCAAACCCCGAGAACTCAGCAAACAAGTCACCCGAAGCGACCAGCCCCAAAGAACCAAGGACCGCATCGAACCGCTGCAGTTCAAGCAATAAATCACTGGGGAGCAGTTCGAATGGAGCCAGATCGTTGCTCCTCAACCGAGCCGAATCCTCTGAAGCGAATGCCACACCGCCGCAATCTCCCACGCCGTGCTGTGAGCTCGACGGAAGGACGGACCCCACTGACCCTGGCCGGCTTGGTGAGCACTTTGTCACAGAACCCCAGCCGAGAGACGAGGCATCCATGAACACATCGAGCGGGGGCTCAGGGAGGCACCACAGCACAGAACCCCGAAAAACTTGCAGAGGAAGCTGGCGACGCAGCAGCCACGCAAGGCTCCCAGGATCTGAACCCATCTATCGCGAAGGCGGCGGAAGGGACGACCCCGCAGAAACCAGAACATCCGCCGAAGCCAGATCCGACCCGTTGGATAGACCATCACTGCGAAGTTCAGGCTCCTGCACAGCTGCTCAAACATGTGTGACCCTGGTGCTCTCCAAAAACAGTCGGAGGCAGGACTGCAGCCTTAACAGCGTTGCAAGAGGGAGAGACAAGGAAGCGGACCGAGAGTCCCACACAAGACCCGACCAAGTTCGAACCCGAGAGGGAACCAAATGAGACTTCCTCCAGTTCACCAAGAACCCGAACCCGGCAAGCTGGGAAAGAACCAAATCTCTGGCGAGCAGACACACGGACTGGCTGGGAGAACACACCAGCCAGTCGTCAAGGTAAATCAGAAACCATACCCCTAACAGATGCAACCGGGCCACCACGACCCTGGTAAGGCGTGTGAGCACTCGAGGTGCCAGATTCAAGTCGAATGGAAGGCAACGGAAGGAGTAAGCTTGTCGCCCCACGACAAAACTGAGCCAGTTCCTGTACCCCAGATGAATCGGGACGTGCCAATACGCGTCCCGGAGGTCCAGAGACACCATCCAGGCACCCGGCGCCAAAAACAGCCGGACCTGAGACAGAGTGGTCATCCAAAAGGAGGGACAAAAGACCCATGGATTCAGAGGAGACAAATCCAGTATCAATCGCAGATCCACACAGTCACGTTTCGGAAGTGATAACAGGCGGGGAACCCACCTGAGGGATGTTGTCATATCGAGCACACCCAAACGAACCCCACTCCCGGATGACCTGACAGAGCACAGGAGAAGAAGCCTGCCCTACCCCCCCCCGGAAGGAAAAAGATGACCCAACGCCACCACAGGCCGAAGGAAATGACCCGAGATGCCCACGAATCGTGGGACCAGGCGAGAGCAAATACCACGAGCCTCTTCCCTATCGCCCCATCAACGGGGCGACCCGCGAAAGGGCCGACAACTCCTACAAGAGCCCGACCGGTGCTCAGAGCAATCACTGTGCTGACCAGATGCCGACGGCTCCAGAGGAGGTGCAGGGCCCGATTCTGGCACTACTGGCTTACGACGACCGAAGGAACCCTGGAACCTGACACAACCCTTCCAGGCAAGACCACCACGGTCCCTCCCCGGAGAACCAACAAGTCCGACATAAGCCGGCAACTAGATGAAGCCACTTGCAGAAAATGCTCCACTGCAGACTCTGCAAACAGCAACGGACAAAAAGGGGATGAAAATCTAAGAGCCAGGGCCCAAGCCGATTCCAATGAGTGGACAAGCATCACCTGACAGCACGCGAGACGAGAAACAAAGAACAGGGACCGCCTCCCTCAGAATTGGCGCAAACAACTTCAAAAAGGCAGCCGACGACCGAGCTGCTGAAGAAAACACACCGGACATCGGGCCAGATCCCAGTTCCTGCGCATCCTCGCCGAGCCAGTCTGAAGACAGCTCCAGCAGAGAAATGAATTGCAAGACCGAAGTCAAATGCCCACGGGTGAGCAAATCCTCTGCCACCAGGGATGTTGTAAGGGAGGGAACCTGCGCGTGAAGCTGAATCTGACCGACATCACGAGGAAGTACAGGGGCAACCAAGCACGCACTGAGGTGCTCAAATTGGCCTCCCCAGGTAAACCTGAACACCAGTAGTCACTCCCCGCCATTCAAGTGCACGAGTCCGACAGAATGAGTGACACGCCCCCAACGAAAAGAAAAATCAGTCCGCTAGCCAGGAAGACTCCGGCACCTCGTAATGCATCCAGAAGGAAAACGAGGAGCTAAATACGAAAGAAGGAGAATCCATTACCGAGGCGTAATCCGGGTCTTGCAAGAGGTAAGCTGCAAGGGCTTCCCGCGCCATCTTTGATGTGATGCAGGAAGCCGAAAACCACTGGAAGGAGGGAGCTGAGGAACCCAAGGGAACCCGGAACCGAACCCAAGGAGGAGTCACACCCATATCAAACTTGTACAGGGAGGGGGTATAGGAAAACCCCTTCCCCTGTAACAACAAGCCCCGCCCCGAGGGTACCAACATCCAAGTGGGGTCAAAGGGGGTCCCAAGCACCCCAAGTCAACTCCTCCCCAGCCCCGGGAACCTCGATGTCAGGACCAGGGCCGAGCTGTCCTCCAGACCCTCTGCCTCTGGAGAAAAGGTAGAGTCCGCCGGAAAAGCCAGGATATGGGGAGCCTGCTGGCACGGCCCAAGGGCTCCAGCAGGAGGAACAGGCTTGAATGCCTCCACCACCGATCCGGAAGGGGCATTCCCTGAAACCGCCTGACACCAACCACCAGGCAAACCCTGCCTCGATTCTGAAACCCTCAGACGTTTGGGAGCCGGAAGCGTGGGGGAAGGAGCAGGATGAACCACAGCAAGGGAAGGAAGGTTTCATCTGCTCCTCCTAGTCCTAGAAGAACTAGGAGGAGCAGATGAAACCAAAGTCGAGGAAACTAACACCCCCAAGTCCGGGTCCCTATAACCACAGCGGGGCAGCTGTGGGGCATGCGGAAAGGCAACCAACCTTGCACGTTGAAGCAACCTAAACCTTGCATGCAACGCCGCAGCTGCTTGCACCCTAATAACAATCTCAGTGGACTGGATGAATTAGAGTACAAACAATGAACACCACTTTCAGGACTCTGGGTCAAATGTATTATTGACCCAACAAGCAGCATGGCGGAGACAAAGACGGTGAGTGTCACCCTGAGTCACGGAGACAGAGCAACTTTCAAATTCGCACAAGGTGAGGTGGGACTCTGGGGTCTCTTCCATCGGACAATTGAGCCCCCCAGGGGGTTTCCAGGGCCCTTAGGCTAACTGCTAAGAGAAGCCTAGGTGAGGTACTGCTAACAAGTTATCCCAGAGCTACCAAGCAAACAAACTAAAAGCTGAACTCCTGCGACGTGTACAAGCACGGGGACCTAGTGGAGGGCCACCAAAATCATACAAGTGGTCCTACCGCCACACCTGGCAGACCCCGGCCAGGCAAAACAAAACAAAAATAAAAGAAAACCCCCGCAAAAGCATAACATCTCCAGGTGAACAGATCTGGTCGCTATGCGTATATCAGACAGCTGCATAGCACCTTGCGTCCCTGCCAGTGATGAAACAATCTCCTATCCAAGGAAAAACAGGAGCAAGAACCACCCCAGCAGAACTCCCAAGGGCGGGCAATCACCAAGCAGCAACAGAACCATGCGGAGGTAGTTCCCGAACGGCTCAGGGAAGATAACCCTGAAGCCGCAAGGGCAGTACTTACAGGGCACCTAGGGAAGGCGGCCCTAGGTTCATGCAGCCCCAGCTCTTGTGTTACTCCTGGCTCGCACGATACCAAAAATGAACACAACACCACACTGTAGCACTGCTCAAAGGATGGAGCAAGAGTCGATCGACCGTTCGCCCTCACAACAGCCTGTGAACTGAGGAGAGTTGCCGGCGCGGAGGTCTGGGACCCCTCCATCCCCCTCCCGGGAAGAGGGGAGGGAATTGCGCAGATGGATGCGCAGCGTTTGTGGTGATGTCATACTGGTTTCCTTGGTGTTGATTGGAGAGTTCTGTTGCTAGTTCGACTTTCAGTTTGCAATTAACTAATCAGCAGTAGTTTGTTTTGGAATTCCTACCTTTCTGGGTGCCTGACCTGGTAGATGGCAGACAGACTGCTTTCAATTACTAAGGGGTGTCTTTAGGCCATTGCTCCTCGTGCCTCTCTGGGGGGGGGGGGCAGGTTCTGACTCTAGTCCCCGGTAGGCCTAGAACTCCCTTGATTGACTGTTGCCACGGTCTAATATATACACATCAGCCCGGTATAGCTACGGGGAGCCGAAGAGACTCTCCACAGAAAAGTCTCAAAAACAGTTGGCATACTCTCTAAAATCAGATATTATGCTACAAATTCTGCTCTCCTCTAATTATACTATGCACTAATCTATTCCTAACTTACATGCAGTATATGTGCATGGGATTCAACCACTACAAATTATCTCGAGCCCATCGTCACTCAACAAAAATCTACTATCAGAATTATAATTCCGTCTTCAGACAACACACAGCCCCTCTGTTTAACCCTTGTGTTGCTCAGGGCTAATTATCATTTGTTACCCACAGGCGCATACCAAAAAAAAAATATAATAAAATGTGTGAATCATCGCTGTACTCAAAATTATGGTGTGCATATTGTTGATTCAATTATGTTCATCAAACAGTGAACAAATACTTTGTTGGTTATTATACTATATACACAGGTTATATATAAGTATCTGCAGATTTAGTTCACCATAATGAACCACTAAGTTGGTATTATGAGTCAAAAAGCAACGAGGAGTGACCGCCACACTCACTGCCACTCACTCCCTCAACACCTCACTCACCCACATTCTCCTCCCACCATAATGTTTTTGCTTTTATTCACTATATACAGATGTTATATATAAGTACCTACATGTTTTGTTCATTACAACTGTACAACTAAGCTGGTACAGTTAGTTCAGGCACTAAGAGACGTCACTACACACAGTCAGCTCGCAGCTGCCTCCCCTCACACATTCAAGGTCAGACACACTAAAATTTCACTCCCAACAATACTGTTTGTGGTGTTATTACCCTATATAGATACATTATATATAAGTATCTACATATTTTGTTCACCATAACTGTTCAACTAAGCCTGTATAGTGCCCAAAGAGCATAGTGGCCACCCCTACCAACATGTTAAATCATGCAGATGTTGCCACCCCCATCACCAAAATGACTTCTCCCCCACACACTCCTTTTGCTGTTATTACCCTGTACATACATGTTATATATAAGTTTCAAACATTCGTGTTCACCATAACGAATCACTAAGTTGATATTCCGAGTGGCAGTGGCAGAAGCACCCCAATGGCAGCCCACCACTGGCTGCCACTTATCCCTCCCTCACCTCACCTGACTCTCCACCATTCTCTTCCCACAATACTGTTTTTGCTTTTATTCACTATATTCAGACGTTATATATAAATATCTGCATGCTTTCTTCACCATAGCGAACAACTAAGCTGGTATAGTGAGTCCAGACAGTAATAGGCGGTCACACAAAGTGAGCAGACAATGCTACCTCCCTCCCCATCAAGATTACTCCTCCCACTACAGCGCTGTTTATCACAACAATCCTGCTGTTATCAGAATCCTGGTCATTTTTATCACAGTCAGGGGTCTTCTGTAATATTATCATCGCTAAATAATAGCATGAACATATGTATTATGGCATTTTTAGGCGATGCTGTGGTCAAAAGCTGAACAGCAATGCTGTGAGCTCATGCTGTGGGCATCAGGCTTCGTAGCTTAATACTGAGGCCCTCACACCCAAGAATTGGGCCCACGATTTTTTTTTTAAATGGCGTCTGTTTACGCGAGCTCTGTCGAAGGTAATTACCTAAGTGTAGTTACAGGATGAGAGCTACGCTCGTGGTGTCCCGTCTTCCCAGCACTCTTTGTCATATAACGCTTTGAAACTACTGACGGTCTTGGCCTCCACCACCTTCTCCCCTAACTTGTTCCAACAGTCTACCACTCTGTTTGCGAAAGTGAATTTTTTTATATTTCTTCGGCATCTGTGTTTAGCTAGTTTATATCTATGACCTCTTGTTCTTAAAGTTCCAGGTCTCAGGAAATCTTCCCTATCGATTTTATCAATTCCTGTTACTATTTTGTATGTAGTGATCATATCACCTCTTTTTCTTCTGTCTTCTAGTTTTGGCATATTTATTGCCTCTAACCTCTCCTCGTAGCTCTTACCCTTCAGTTCTGGGAGCCACTTAGTAACATGTGTTTGCATCTTTTCCAGTTTGTTGATGTGCTTCTTAAGATATGGGCACCACACAACCGCTGCATATTCTAGCTTTGGCCTAACAAAAGTCGTGAACAATTTCTTTAGTATATCGCCATCCATGTATTTAAAAGCAATTCTGAAGTTAGAAAGCGTGACATAGGCTCCTCGCACAATATTCTTTATGTGGTCCTCAGGTGATAGTTTTCTATCTAGAACCACCCCTAGATCTCTTTCTTTATCAGAATTCTTTAAAGATTTCTCACATAATATATAGGATGTGTGGGGTCTATGTTCTCCAATTCCACATTCCATAACATGGCATTTATTAACATTGAATTCCATTTGCCAAGTGGCGCTCCATGTACTTATTTTGTCCAGGTCTTCTTGAAGGGCATGACAATCATCTAAGTTTCTTATCCTTCCTATTATCTTAGCATCATCAGCAAACATGTTCTTATAATTCTGTATACCAACTGGTAGATCATTTATATAGACAATAAACATCACTGGTGCAAGAACTGAACCCTGTGGTACTCCACTTGTGACATTTCTCCAGTCCGATACATTGCCTCTGATCACTGCCCTCATTTCTCTATCAGTCAAAAAAATTTTCATCCATGTTAGAAGCTTACCTGTCACCCCTCCAATATGTCGAAAGCCTTTTTTAGGTCCAGATAGATGCAGTCAACCCAACCATCTCTTTCCTAACATCCACTACGGGCTCACCATAGCCCGTGCTACTTGGAACTTCTTGTTACAGGTAGCGAATCTTTAACAACAACAACATCTCTTTCCTGTAACATCTTTGTTGCTCGATCATAGAAACTGAGTAAATTCGATACACAGGATCTTCCAGATCGAAAACCATGCTGTCTGTCTGATAATATATCATTTTATAATAGGTTATAATTTTATAATAATAGGTTTTATAATAGTTTTATAATAGGTTTTATAATAGGTTATATAGGTGAGGTGAACCTGTGTATCCGCGGGCCGTTTAAATCTTGTGTAGTACTCCAATACATCGTATGACATGATGCACAATTTATAGCAAGTTACTCAACAGATGTGATGCTCAGTTTAAGGGTTAACCCCTTAACTGCTCGGCTTCCAAATATGACACGCCCCCAGTGCGCAGGAAATAAATTCTCTGGAAATTTTTTTTTTGTTTTTTTAAAGTGTCTAAACCTTTCCCTCAGTATGGATACGTCAAAAAAATATTCGAAATTGTACTTACTTTGGCTGCTATGGGGTCTGTAAGTTGGCGCGTGCATTCATCATTCCCCGTTCGCCTGTGACGTATGCTCCCGGGGCCAGTAGGGCACCTGGGGTGCGCAAGTTGCCGTGAATATATTTTTGCTCATTTTTTGTGCAGTTCCATATACATTTTACAGTATTATGTGCTAATCCTATGTATAATGAACACGTACAATATATTATGGCAGTAAAACATCCGTACTGCTCGAAGACACTGTTACGTGCATGACACTTGTGTACAAATATGTTGCACATATTTTCCATGTATCATGCTAATCTATTTACACACTATACACTGTCACACACTATATACATTCACCATCAACACATTCAGAACACCGCGAGTGAGAGCAGCCATGCCCAGCCAGCCCTCCCTCACTCCTCCAACATTGTATTCGCCAACATTGCTCCTCCCATCATACAGTTATTCACACCAATGTTTCATGTTCATTTATGTATATTTACAACATATGTGCACACTATACACTCACACACTATATACATTCACCATCAACACATTCAGAATACCGCGAGTGTGAGCACCCACACCTAGCCAGCCCTCCCTCCAACATCTTACTCGCCAACATTGCTCCTCCCATCATACTGTTATTGTTTTCATTACACTATTTACACATGTTATATATACCTATCTACATGTTTTATTTACCAGAACTATGCAAGTAAGCCGGTATTGTGTCCAAACAGTACAGTGGCCACCACACACTGCATGAGAAATCACACAGCAGACGACACTACGATTACGACGTCACCTTCCTCCCTCACCAAAATAGCTCTCTCAGCATACTCCTGTTGCTGTTATTACACTATATACACATGCACTGTATATACCCATGTACATCTGTGTTCCCCATTGCAAACCATTTAGCTAGTATGGTGAGCAAAACAAGAGTGGCTGCCCCACACACACAGTGAGGCTACCTCAATTCTCTCCCTTCCTCCCTCCCTCACCAAAATTCCTCCTTCCACAATACTACGCACAACACTAATTATAACCACAATCCTGCCATTATCACAATCCTGGTCACAAATTCCTGTAAATGAATAATTGACGACAAGTTTATTGTAAAAAGGAACCTAATAAGTCGTTTGAAGATTCCTAGATGAACGAAATAATGTTGTGGTGTTGTGGCTGGCACTGTGAACATCATGAACAGCATTGAATCACTGATATTTGAACATTGTACCTAGTCATTATCTTTTATAATTTAATAATACAGGCTCTTTTATAATACAGTACTATCATGGCTAAATAATACAAGTTATATATTTATTTTGACATTAATAGGCGATGCAGTGGTCACACGCTGAACAGCAGTGCTGTGCGCTTATGCTGCGAGCGCCAGCCATGGTTGCTCACTCACAATTGAGGCTCTCACACCCGGAAATGTGGACCACAATTTTTCTGGGGGGAGCCTCGTCGGCTCCCCGGAGCTATCCCAGGCTGATATGCTAATGTCAGACTTTGGCATCAGTCATGTGTATGGAGTTCTTAGGCCTACTGGGGACCACGGCCAGAACCGGGCCACCTCAGAGTGGCAAAGGGAGCAATGGCCTATAGAAGCCCCCGTGTGGTTGGAAGCATTCTATGTCTGCCATCGACCAGGACAGGCACCCAGAAAGGTAAGCGCCTCAAAACAAACCCCTATTCTGGTTAAAATTGCTACCAAATGCCAAACTAGTGGATAGAATTCCCCAACAGAAAAACAAGCAAACTAGTATGACGTCACACGTCACCGCGCCGCTGTCTGCGCAGCTCCCCCCTCCCCGGGAGAGGGAAGGGGGAGCCCCAGACCTCCCACACCGGCTATCCACCCATCAGTTCTTCGGCTGATGCTATAGGTACCGGTTATGTGCTCCGGCTCCAGTGGTTGTTTCACCACTGTACCTAGAGTGTGGTGTCTGTTTTCTAGGTGGTGCATGAGCCGGGAGGGATTCTCCAGTACTCGGGCTGCATGCGCCTAGGGTTCCCTTCCCTAGGTGCCCTGTAAGTACTGCCCTTGGGACTTGGGGCCGCCTTCCACAAGTTCCTTGGGGTCTGCCCCTGCTAGGCCGTTTACTGCTTGGTTTTCGGCCGCTCTTTGTGTGCTCGGGTGTTCTGTCTCCCTTGTTCGCCTTAGAGTAAGGGGCAGTTTTGCACTGGTGGGGCGCAGGGTACTGTGCAGCTTGTCTTTTCCAATCATAGCGGCCGGCTCTGTTCCACTTGGGTACACTGTCCTCTTGCGGGGTTTTCTTTTTCTTTTTGTTTATCTACCTGGTGGGGGGGTCTGCCTTTGTTCTTGCCCCTGGTGTCCCTTGTGTTCTGAGTATTTCTGGTGGTACCCCCTGCTAGGTCCCCGTGAGTGTACACGTCCCGGGGGTTCAGCTCTTAGAAAGTTGTTTGGTAGCTTTGGGCGCCGGTTAGCAGTACCCTGCCTGGGATTACCTGAGCGGGAGTCCTCTTATAGTAAACACTCTGGACCATGGGAAACCCCTGGGGGCACGTGGGTCTGATGGATGTGACCCCAGAGTCCCCCCTCGCATCCAGTGAGTTTGAGGGTTGCTCACCCCTTGTCTCTGGGTGACTCTGTTTTGCCTCCGTCTGCTGCCTGTGGGGTCGGTGACACCTTCGACCCGGAGTCCTGCGAGTTTGTTGCTCGTTGTGGCTTGGTTACCCAGTTGTGCTGACTAAGCGGGTGCGGGCAGCAGGGGTGTTGCACTTGGGCCTTGGTGGTGACAACGCTCTCGTGGTTACTCCCCGGGAGCCCCGGGGCTGCCCCGTTTTGGTTCTTGTTTTCCCCTGGATTCCCCTTCCTGCCTGCATCCGGTTCCTTACCGTCTGTAGTTTCAGGGCGGGGTTTGATGGTGTTGAGACTCGGGCGGTCTCGGGGAATTCCTCTTCCGGGGTAGTGACAGGGGCATTTGAGCCTGTTCTTCCAACCGTGTTGTATGAGTCTGCCAGTGGGCTCCCTTCCTTAGTGTTTTCACGGCTGCCCCGGTTTTCTGGTACGGCCGGGGCTTTGGGGGACGGCTCAGCCCCGGGGCCTGTCGTGTAGGTTCCCGGGGCTGGGGAGGGGCTGACTTGGGGGGCCTTGGCCCCCTTTGGACCCCGTGGGGTTTTTTTATTCCCCTCTAGGTGGGGCTTTTGGTTACATGGAGTGAGGTTTTCTTCCCCACTCGCCGTACTTGCTGTTGGGCGTCGGCCCCTTCCCGGGCTTGGTTCCTTGGCCTTGAGTCGGTTGGTTCCGTCCTGTGGGTGGATGTTTCCCCCCCACCCCTTTTTTTGGTACGGTATTTTCATCATGTTTCCCCGTTCTTGGGGTTCTACGTGACTTCTGGTCTCGGGTGCGCCTGCGCCTTTGTGTGGCTTCGAGACTGGTTTTGCCTTCCGGGTTCTCAAGGGTTCAGGAAGGTTTTTCGTTACTTCCTGCGTTATTGGAACGTCTGTCGGCTCCTCGTCCTTGTCACCGTTTTGGGATACTTGCGGTTGGGCTGCTTGTGGCCAGTGGCCCAGTTTGGACTACTTTTGGCCCTGTTGGGCTACCTATGGGCCGGTTGGGCTCCTTGTAGCCCTGTTGGGCTCCTTGTAGCCCTGTTGGGCTCCTTGTAGCCCTGTTGGGCTACTTGTAGCCTTGTTGGGCTGATTGTGGCCCGGTTGGGTACCTTTTTGGGCTCTGTCTTCGCTTCGTTGGCCGGTTTTCTTGTTCCTGCTTCCTCTTTTGGCTACTTTTCTGGTGCAGTAGTCCTGGTTGGCGCCTTCACGCAGAGAGATGTGTGGTTCGGCCAGCGTGTCCTGCACATGCGCCGTGGAGTTTGTTTTGGGCGGTGTGTTTCAGTGCTGGTGTTTGACACCTTTTTTGCTCAAGTGCTTCGCCTCTCGCTCTTCTCCCTTGATGCGGTATGTGCCCCTTTGCTCCGAGGGTGTCCTGGTTTCCAGTTGTGGGGAGGCCGCCGAGGTTTTCCCTGTGTCATGGGTGTGGGCCGCCATCTTCACCTCTACCCTGCTCTCCTGCAGGTCCGGCTCTGGCGTCTTCACCTGGCGGTGCTCCCAGGCTCTTCTGGGCACAGTCGAGTCGTGTCACGTTCGTGCCACCGTTCACCAGGTGAGTTTCTGCGGTCTGGCGTCTTTTGGCAGGGCGCTGAATGCGGTGTTGTTTATATACCTGTCTTTATTTAGGTATCTTTTTGTACATCTGAGACTATTCACACACCAGTGATTGTCCTTCTTTCACCCCTTCCTGTCCCACTCTTGTGCATGTCCAAGCCATGCTGGGGTCCTTCAGGGGACCCACCCTTTTTAGTGTTATGAGGTAATTACCTAAGTGTAATTACCTAAGTGTAGTTACAGGATGAGAGCTACGCTCGTGGTGTCCCGTCTTCCCAGCACTCTTTGTCATATAACGCTTTGAAACTACTGACGGTTTTGGCCTCCACCACCTTCTCACTTAACTTGTTCCAACCGTCTACCACTCTATTTGCGAAGGTGAATTTTCTTACGTTTCTTCGGCATCTGTGTTTAGCTAGTTTAAATCTATGACCTCTTGTTCTTGAAGTTCCAGGTCTCAGGAAATCTTCCCTGTCGATTTTATCAATTCCTGTTACTATTTTGTACGTAGTGATCATATCGCCTCTTTTTCTTCTATCTTCTAGTTTTTGCATATTTAATGCCTCTAACCTCTCCTCATAGCTCTTGTCCTTCATTTCTGGGAGCCACTTAGTGGCATGTCGTTGCACCTTTTCCAGTTTGTTGATGTGCTTCTTAAGATAAGGGCACCATACAACCGCTGCATATTCCAGCTTTGGTCTAATAAAAGTCGTGAACAATTTCTTTAGTATTTCTCCATCCATGTATTTAAAAGCAATTCTTAGGTTAGAAAGTGTAGCATAGGCTCCTCGCACAATGTTCTTGATGTGGTCCTCAGGTGACAGTTTTCTATCTAAAACCACCCTAGATCCCTTTCTTTATCAGAATTCTTTAAAGATTTCTCACATAATTTATAGGTTGTGTGGGGTCTATGTTCACCAATTCCACATTTCATAACATGGCATTTATTCACATTAAATTCCATTTGCCAAGTGTTGCTCCAAATACTTATTTTGTCCAGGTCTTCTTGAAAGTGTGTGTGGGTTGTGGTGTTGGTTCTGTACTCACCTGGTAGAGCTCCTGGCTGTGCTTGCAAGGTTTTGAGCACTGGCTCTTGGGTCCCACCTATCTGGTAGAACTTTCGGGATAGTACCAGTGGAGTGCATTGGTGCTATAGGCACAATCGGGGAACACTGTATATCCAACAGAGGTCTGCAGTTGTTACACGACCTACTTGCAAGCATACGCCTTATTGCTGGTACGTCCGTGGAATTTCGGGGCACACTAGTTTGCTTTCGAATAGAAGTTCCGGCCCATCCTGGTGGGCCACCCTCTGGCCAGTCTAGCCTGGCCTCAGGCCGGGCTTGGGATGTAAATGAGCTCCCAGTACCCCATCCAGCAGGTATTGAGCGGGGTTTCTCCGCTGTCGGTTGCCTGGTGTGCGGGTTTCCGGGCCTGCTGGGTTATGTCGTGTCTCCGTGGGCCCTGTCTGGGGTCTGTCTGCTCTGTTCTCTGCCTTTGCAGAAGCGAGTTGCTATTTACCTTTTGCATGTTGCGGTGGTGCCTGTTGCTGTTACTGCATGTGTGGATTGGTACCGTGTTTCGCGGTGGCGTGTCCTTGTTCCTGTGTCCGGTTGTGGTGTGGCACTTTGCTGCTGATTTGTGCCTAAAGCTTGTGTATGAGTCCCTGCCTGATTGTATACCCCTGGTTGTTTTCCTGGGTTTATTGTGCTTCTGCTCTTTCGTCCTGCCTCACCCCAGTCGTTTTCTTGGCATCTCCTTTGGTTGGTTTTGCCTGCACTTGCTGCTATGTTGGGGGGTGTGGTCTGTTTCCACCGCTTCATTCCTTGTGCGTTCCCTTGTTTCTTCCTCTGCCGCAGGAGTGTTCTGCGTGTGTTTCTTGGCTTCTTGGGCATTTTTTCGGCCTGTGTCCTGTGGTGTGCTTCTTTGTCTCAGTATGTTGCAGTTGCTCGTACCCCTTGGTTCGGGTACTGTTTCTGGCGGCAACCCTTCCGCCTTCTTGGTTTTCTAGCTTGCCCTGCCGGTTGGTTTTTCGGGGTCTTGCGATGTCTCGCGTCGGACCCGTCGTTTCTGAACTCCTGGCGGGTTCGCTTGCTTTGGGGAGTTTTCTGTTCGGCAGACGTTCCATTTCCTTGTGCCGCCTGAGTGTTGGTGGTCGAGCCCGAGATCTTCCTGCGGCTCCGCCTTTTCTGGGCTAGGGGGGGGGGGCCTTGTCGGGGCTGCTTACGTTCTGCTTCATGGTCTCGCCTCCGGCTGGTAGTCGGGTGGCTTCGTGGTAGAGTCCCACCTGCGTATTTCTCTTGGCGCAGTATGGGGTATTTGGCGGTCCTTCCTTTTCCTGTCCCTTCTTAGGTGCTTCATCTTGTTAGCATCGGCTTGGTTTTCTGGTGGGGTTGGGGGCCGTCGTCGTGCCACATACTGTTGCCTCTTTTCGTGCGGCGCTGGCAGAGCCGCTTTGGCTTNGTTTGATTGTTTTCCTTGTGATTGTAGGGAGTTTTTCTACCTCTCTGTTCGGTTTGTTGTAGTTTTCTACCATGTGGGGTTTGTTTTGTTACGCCTACCTTTCTGGGTGCCTAACCCCGGTCGATGGCAGATAAGGAAAACCCCCAACCATATGGGGTTTTCCAGGGCCATTGCTCCCTGAAACCTCTCTGAAGGGGCCAGGTTCTGGCGCTGGTCCCTGGTAGGTCTGAACTCCATAGCTAGTGTCCCGGTCTAACATAACATACATTAGCCCGATAAGCTCCAGGGAGCCTCCGGGGCTCACCCAGAAAATGGCGTTTCATTACATTCAACGCTGGTTTTTTAGCTGTAATATTATTCAAAAGTGTATAATTTGTGGAATTTATATAGTTCAATGTGTGTGGAAATTTTCTATGCTCATAATTATATGACTTATATGTGTCATGTATATTATATTCTACGATCAAACAGTGTTTTTGCTGTTATTACACTATATATACACATTGTATATATATACACCTGTCTACATATATGTTCACCATAATGAACCACTAAGTTGGTATGGTGAGTCAAAACGAGGAGTGGCCACCACACAGCAGCCAACAAACCCCACCTCCTTCCCTCCCTCATCAACACTTCACTCGTCAACATTCCTCCTCCCACCATTATGTTTTTACTTTTATTCACTATATACAGACATTATTTATAAGTATCTACATGTTTTGTTTACCATAACTGTACAATTAAGCTGGGATGGTGAGTTCAGATAATAACAGAGGTTGCCACACAGAGTCAGCTAATGCTGCCTCCCCCTCCCTCATTTGTTCAAGACCAGACACATTAACATTCCTCCTCCAACCATACTGTTTGCAGTGTTATTACACTATATACACACATTATATATAAGTATCTACATGTTTTTTTCACCATAACTGTACAACTAAGCTGGTATGGTGCCCAAAGAGCATAGTGCCCACCTTGCACAGCATGACAAGTCATGCAGATGACACCACCTCCCTTACCAAAATGGCTCCTCCCAACATATTCCTATTGCTGTTATTATACTATATATACACACATTATATATAAATATCTACATTTGTGTTCACCATAGTGAACCACTGAACTGGTATGGTGAGTTCAGACAATAAACAGAGGTTGCCACATAGTCAGCCAATGCTCCTTCCCTCACTCACAAAGATTACTCCTCCTGCTCTGCATGCCATATTATGCACATCGCTAATTATCACCACACTCCTGTTAATATCAGAATTCTGGTCATTTTTATCAGTCGGGGGGGGGGGTCTTCTATAATACTATCATCGTTAAATAATACCAGTTACATATACAGTATTTTGACATTTTTAGGCAATGCTGTGGTCACAAGCTGAACAGCAGTGCTGTTAGCTCATGCTGCGTGCGCCAGCCTTGGTTGATCACTCAGTAATGAGGCTCTTACACCTGAAAATGTTGCCCGTGATTTTTTTTAATGGCATCTGTTTATTAGAGTCCAGAGGAAGCTGATGTGAACCCTGTGTTGCTGCGGAATATTTAAATCATGCACAGAACCCTCAATTGCCTATGTATGATGTGTACAATTTTGTGACAGTTACTCCCATCGCTTATGTAAGTATAACGCAGCCTAAGGGTTAAGGATTTGCTCAAAATGCAGTGTGTGCTAGTGGCCCTACAAGAATGTAAGAACTCTTGTATATATAAATAAATAAAAAAATATAGCACTATATCACTTCTGAAAGCTTCAGGGAGCCTCTGGGGCTAACCCAGAAACTAGTGTTTCATTACATTAAATGCTGGTTGTTTTAATGATTTTTAATTTGTTTTTGGATGAGAGTGCAGGAAGATGAAGTTTAGGTATATTGTGTGAACTTGGTAGGGAGCACATCAGTTGAGGCCATATTTACTCTTCTTGCTTAATTATTTATGAGACAACCAAGAATATGCAATACCAGAGGTACTTGAAGCTGCTATTCACATATGCAAGAAAAGAGGCAGCCAGGACTCACTAAAATATTTTTTGTGATCCAGTACAATACTGACAAAATATTTCTTACATCTATATCTTACTCACAATATATAATGAGTAATGAGCATGAATTGGGGGGCCGGGGGACTAATAGCGTTTTGCTTTCAGAGGTGATCCAAAAATTATGGGTTAAATAATTATCCATAACTTGTGTTATTGGCTTGTAATATCTGTCATGCCTTAAAATATCCACAAACTAGACAAATATTACCACTTCTACACCTCAAAAAATGTGAACCTACCGACCCTTTTGTTTATGGATATACAACCATTGACATCTTTTATTTGGTTTCATAATTATGCTGCAGTAATAGTTCCTTGGAGCAGATATCCTTCAGTAATTTTTTCATCAGTTATAGCATTTAAATATGAATTACATTTTAATATGTTTGCAGCTGATAATGTGAAGGGAAGACTTCTAAGAATGTTGGCATTCTTGCATGGGAAAAAGAGCTTAGTAGTTGGCACTCACTATTAGAATAACACGTACTCCATGCTTGTAGCAACTCACACTATACTTGTATCTGCACCCATACTATAATTAAACTTTCATATTGAAATTTATATATATACAACATGTCAATCAAAATATTTGAAACTTCAGAGTATCATTTTTGAATTTTGACACAATCAGCAACAAATATTGGAGGTTGTGATAAATTATAGGGTCATGTACCTTTGTCTTTCTGTAACATAAGTATACAGTGTATGGTTATTGTGCCATTTATTATAATTGCCAAGTGACTCACATTCAGTACACAAGGAACTATTCTCAGCTAGGATGAGATGTCATTGAGAACAAGATCACTCAATCTTTTCTCGGAGCTACTTGGGCAGATATGAATGTATTAGACCCTGGCATCAGTCAATGTAAATGGATTTCCAGGCCTACCAAGGATCACGAGCCAGAACCTGGCTCCTCAGAGAGGCATAAGGAGCAATGGCCTATAGAGACTTCCATGTAGTTGGACACCTTCTATGTCTGCCACTGACTGGCTCAGGCACCCAGAATGGTAGGCACCCCAAAACAAATCCTAAATGGTTACACAAAATTGCTACAGAATGCCAAACTGTTGGACAGAATGCCCAAAACGAAAAACGAGTATGACGTCACAACCGTCATCCCGCCGCCTTCTGCGCAGCTCCCCCCCTCTCTTGGAGGGAGATTGGGGGAGCCCCAGACCCCGCACTGACTATTCACACCCCTACACCTACATCTAGTTCTGTGGCTGATGTGAGAACTGGCGGTCGTGCGACTCTGGTTCCGAATCTTTCCAGTGCTGTGCCTTGTGGTGTGGTGGTCCTGTCCAAGAGATGGTGTGCGAGCCAGTAGTAGTTTCACCTGTACTCGGGCTGCATGCACCTAGAGTTACCTTCCCTAGGTGCCCTGTAAGTACTACCCTTATGGCTTAGGGTTTTCATCCACAAGTCACTCGGGGTTGACCTCCGCTGAGGTTTTTTGCTGCTCGATGATTGCCTGCCCTTGGGGTCAGCTGGGGTGTTTCATGCACCACTGATTGTCTCTGGGTAGCAGGTAGTGGCGTCACTGGTAGGGGCACGAGGTACTGTGCAGCTTGTTTTCACCATATAGTGGCCAGCTCTGTTCCACCTTGTTCGTTATGCCCTTGCAGGGTTTTTCTTTAGTTTTTATTTTTCCTGCCTGGTGGGGGGTCTGGACCATGGTGTTGGTACCTGTTACTTATATTGGTGGTTCTCCACTAGGTTCCCATGAGTGTACACATCCTAGGGTGTTCAGCTTATAGTAGTTTGGTAGTTGGGGTGCCGGTTACCTTGCCTGGGCTTCCCTTAGTAGAGCGTCTAAAGGCCCTGGAAAATCCTATTGGGGCTCAGTGGTCCGATGAGTGGGTCCCATCTCACTTCATGCGAGTTTGAAGGTTACTCTGTCACCTTGTCTCAGGGTGACAGTCACCTATTCTGCCTCCATCATGCTGCCTGTTGAGTCGATGACACCTTCAACCTGGGTGGTGGAAGGTGCAACATGCAAGCAACACCAGACGAGTGGTGTTGCGTGCATGTACTGTACTCCGCTTCACCCAATCCTCGGAGCTTGATATTTGGGTGCAGGCAGCTTCGGCATTGCATGCGTGTTATAGGTTGCTGCAATGCGCTAGGTTGGTTGCTCCCCCAGATGCCCCGAGGCTGCCCCGTTTTGGTTATAGGGACCCGGACTTGGGGGGGGGGTGTTAGTCGCTTCGATTTTGGTTTTGTCCGTGCCCTCTTGTCCTTTCCCTGTTGCTGTTTGTCCTGTTCTTCCCCTTCCCCCTGCTTCTGGCTCTGAAGCATCTGAGGATTTCGGAGTCGGGGCAGAGTTTAGCTAATGGTGAGAGACTGGCAGATTCTGGGGATGCCCAATCCAGTGTTGTGGCAGAGGCATTCGATCCCGTTCCTCCAACCGGTGCTTATAGGTCTGATCAGTGGACCCCCTATGTTCCAGCTTTTTCTGCGGCTTCTGCCTTTTCTTTTGAGGCAGAGGATTTGGAGGATGGCTCGGCCCCGGGTCCTGATATAGAGGTTCCTGGGGCAGGGGAGGGGTTGACTTGGGGGGGCCCCTGAGCCCCATTTGACCCTGCTTGGGTTTTGGTTCACTCTGAGCAGGGTTGTTGTTGCAAGGGGTGGGGGTTTTCTTATCCCCTTCTTTGTACGAGTTTAATATGGCACCATCTCCTCCCCGGGTTCAGTTCCAGGTTCCCTTGGAGTACTTCAGCCTCATCTCCCCAAAGGTTTTCGGCCTCCTGCATCCCGCCTCATGAGGTGCGGGAGGCCCTTGCGGCGTACCTCTTGAGCGACCCGGATTACACCTCGACAATGGATCCTGCCTCTTTTGAGTTTGATTCTTCCTTTCCTTACTGGGTTCATTACAAGGTTCCAGAGTCGTCTTGGTTGGCAGACTGTCCGATATTTTTGTTGGGGGTGTGGCATACATTCTGTCAGTCCTGCATGCTTAAGTGGTGAGAGACTTTTACCATTGATCAGGTTTACCTGAGGGGCGAGTTTGAACACCTCGATGCATGTTTGTTCGCCTCTGTTCTTACGCGGGACGTTGGCCAGGTGCAGCATCACGTGCAGGTTCCCTCCCTCCCTCCCTCCCTTTTGGCAGCTCTGGTAGCTGAGGACTTAAGTGCCACTTGGCTTTGGTCCTGCATTTCTTTTCCCTTCTCGAGTTGTCTTTGGACTGGCTTGAGAAGGATGTGGAGGTGCTGGGTGCCGATTCTGGGTCTGGGGTGCTGGTCTCGGCGGGGCAAGCATCAACTGCACTGTTGAAGCTGTTTGTGCCGATGCTGTGGGAGACGGTGTCTCTGTTCTTTGCTTCTCGTCTCGCATGCCGTCAAGCGGTGCTACTTCAGTCCTTCGAATCCGCTTGGGCCCTAGCTCTTAGGTTTTCTTCTCCTTTTTGTCATTTGCTGTTTGCAGAGTCTGCAGTTTTGCACTAACTGCAAGTGGCCTCTTCTAGTTGTCGTCCATTATCGGACTTGTTTATTCTCCGGGGAGCCCATGGGGAGTCATCCCGGAATGGTTGTGCCAGAGCTCGGGGTTCCTCCCTTTGTAGTAGGCCAGTGGTGCCAGTTACGGGGCCGTCGCAGCCTTCGAACACGGCGACGTCTGGTCGGCGCAGTGATTGCTCTGCTCGTCGGTTGGTGTCTTGTTAGGGGCATTGGCCCTTTCGTGGTTCGTGCCAGTGATGGGACGATGGGGGGGGGGGAGGCTCACGCTGTTTGCTCATGCCTGGTCCCATGATTTGTGAGCATTTCGGGTCGTTTCTAGCGGTCTGCGGTGTCATTGGGTGGCCCCTCCTCCTTCTGGGGGTTTGGGCCGGGAAGGGTAAGCTTCTTCTCCTGGGGTCTGTTGGGTCATTTTGGAGTGGATTTGCTTGGGGGTGATCGAAAAGACCTCGTCCCTCAGGTGGGTTTCCCCACATGTTTCTGGTTCTGAAATGGGACTGCGCGGACCTGCAGTTCATTCTGGACTTGTCCTGTCTGAACCCCTGGGTCAGTTTTCCCCCTTTCAAATGATTACTCTCTCCCAAGTCTGTCTTCTATTGGAGCCAGGCTCTTGGATGCTGTTCCTGGGCCTCAGGGACGCGTACTGGCACGTCCTGATTTATCCGGGGTTCAGGAACTGGCTAGGTTCTGTTGTGGGGCGTCAGGCTTACAGCTTTCATTGCCTTTCATTTGGCTTGAATCTGGCACCTCACATGTTCACATGCCTTACCCGGGTCGTGGCGTCTCATTTGTTTTTGTTAGGGTTTCAGGTTCTGGCCTACCTCGACAATTGACTGGTGTGGGCTCCTAGCCAGTCCGCATGTCTGCTCGCCAGGGATTTGGTTCTTTCCTAGCTTGCCGAGTTCGGGTTCCTGGTGAATTGGAGGAAGTCCCATCTGGTTCCCTCTCGGGTTCAGTCTTGGCTGGGTCTTATGTGGAACTCTCGGACCGCTTCCTTGTGTCTCCTTCCGGAGGCTCTGCTGCAGCTGCGGTCCTGCCTTTGCCTATTTTTGTGGTTCCTGAGGGACGCAGTCGTTGTTCGAGGGTTTGTGCAGGAGTTTGAACTTTGCCATGTTGGTCTAAGTGTTGGGTCGGGTTTGGCTTTGACAGCTGTTCTGATTTCTTACGGGATGTCTCTTCCGCCTCTCTCGCAATCGCTGAGTTTGGACTCCAGGTACCTTACATCAGCTGTTGTGTTGCCAGCTTCTCTTCGGGTTTTTCGGGGTTCAGTGCCTTGGCACTTACCCAAGTCCTCGCTCAATGTGTTTACGGACGCGTCGTCTCTTGGCAGGGGCTTTGTGACCAGTGCTCACCAGGCCAGCCAGCAGCGGTGGGGTCCATCCTTCCGTCGGGGCCCACAGCACCAGTTGGAAATTCGCGGGGTTGTGGATGTCGCTTCAGTGGGTTTCACTGAGTTCAGTGGGTTCTGGGTCCATTCGGACTACTCCCCGGTGGTTCATTGCATGAACTGCAGGGGTTTGATGTGGTCCTTGGCTCTTTGGGGCTGGTCACTTCGGGTGACTTGTCTGCTGAGTTCTCGGGGTTTGGCTTGCCTGGCCGTTCACGTTCGGGAGGTGTCCAGCGTCCTGGCAGACGGCCTGTCTCAGTTCATTTCCCTGTCCATGGAATGGACGGTCGATGCTGACTCATTCATTTGGCTCTGCCAGATGTACAGGGCTTCCAGAGGTGGACCTCTTCCCGTCAGCATGGTTGAGCTGTCTCCTGGTATATGTGGCACCCTTTCCCCGACTGCAAGACCGTCGGGGTCGATGCCTTCAGGCAGGACTGGGTGAGGTAAGGTTACCTGTACCTCTTCCTCCCAATTCTGCTGTTGCTCCATGTCCTAACTTGCTTGGAAACTTACCAGGGGAAAGTAGTCCTCTAGGCACTTTGGTGGCTGGCCCAGCCTTGGTTTCAGGCACTGCTTGCTCAGTGTCCGAACTCAGGGGTCTTCCCGCGGCTCCACCTTTTTCGGCAGATTGGTTCAGTCAGTTACATGGCTGGTTCTATCTTCTCCGTAAGTCTTCGTGTCTGGTCTTTTTGATGGGGTCTATCACCATTTGTATGGTCAGCAGGTGGCTTCGTTCATGGTGTCCCACCTGCGTGTCTCATCTCGGGGGCAGTATGAAGTTTCCTGGTGGTATTTTCATTATTTCTTGTCCCTTTGTAGGTTTTCTTCTGTTTCCGAACTGGTTGTCTTATCCTTCCTGTCGTAGTTATTTCAATACCGTCATCTTATGCTGAATACTGTCGCCTCATATTGTAATTACCTAAGTGTAATTAACTAAGTGTAGTTACAGGATGAGAGCTACGCTCGTGGTGTCCTGTCTACCCAGCACTCTTTGTCATATAATGCTTTGAAACTACTGACGGTTTTGGCCTCCACCACCTTCTCACTTAACTTGTTCCAACCGTCTACCATTCTGTTTACAAAAGTGAATTTTCTTATATTTCTTCGGCATCTTTGTTTAGTTAGTTTAAATCTATGACCTCTTGTTCTTGAAGTTCCAAGTCTCGTGAAATCTTCCCTATTGATCTTATAAATTCCTGTTACTATTTTGTACGTAGTGATCATATCACCTCTTTTCTCTTCCATCTTCTAGTTTTGGCATATTTAATGCCTCTAACCTCTCCTCATAGCTCTTGCTTTTCAATTCTGGGAGCCACTTAGTAGCATGTCTTTGCACCTTTTCCAGTTTGTTGATGTGCTTCTTAAGATATAGGCACCACACAACCGCTGCATATTCTAGTTTTGGTCTAACAAAAGTCGTGAACAATTTCTTTAGTATTTTGCCATCCATGTATTTAAAAGCAATCCTGAAATTAGAAGGCGTGGCATAGGCTCCTCGCACAACGTTCTTTATGTGGTCCTCAGGTGATAGTTTTCTATCTAGAACCACCCCTAGATCTCTTTCTTTATCAGAATTCTTTAAAGATTTCTTACATAATTTATAGGTTGTGTGGGGTCTATGTTCTCCTATTCCACATTCCATAACATGTCATTTATTTACATTAAATTCCACTTGTCAAGTGGTGCTCCATATACTTATTTTGTCCAGGTCTTCTTGAAGGGCATGACAATCATCTAAGTTTCTTATCCTTCCTATTATCTTAGCATCATCAGCAAACATGTTCATATAATTTTATATTCCAACTGGTAGATCATTCATGTAGACAATGAACATCACCGGTGCAAGAACTGAACCCTGTGGTACTCCACTTGAGACATTTCTCCAGTCCGATACATTGCCTCTGATTACTGCCCTCATTTTTCTATCAGTCAGAAAATTTTTCATCCATGTTAGAAGCTTATCTGTCACCCCTTCAATATTTTCCAGTTTCCAGAACAACCTCTTATGTGGAACTCTGTCGAAAGCCTTTTTTAGGTCCAGATAGATGCAGTCAACCCAACCATCTCTTTCCTGTAAAATCTCTGTGGCTCGATCATAAAAACTGAGTAAATTCGATAAACAGGATCTTCCAGATCAAAAACCATACTGTCTGTCTGATATTATATAATTTCTCTCCAGGTGTTCTACCCATTTAGTTTTTATTATTTTTTCCAATATTTTCACTATTACACTTGTCAATGATACAGGTCTATTATTCAGAGGGTCTTTCCTGCTGCCTTTTTTTGTAGATTGGAACTATGTTAGCCTTTTTCCACACGTCTGCTACGACTCCTGTACATAGGGATGCCTGAAATATCAGGTGAAGTGGAATGCTGAGCTCAGAGGCACATTCTCTCAGAACCCGAAAGGGAGTCGGTCGGCAGAGCGGACAGCACGCTGGACTTGTGATCCTGTGATCCCGGGTTCGATCCTGGGTGCCGGCGAGAAACAATGGGCAGAGTTTCTTTCACCCTAGGCCCCTGTTACCTAGCAGTAAAACAGGTACCTGGGTGTTAGTCAGCTGTCACGGGCTGCTTCCTGGGGGTGGAGGCTTGGTCGAGGATCCGGCCGCGGTGACACTAAAGCCCCGAAATCATCTCAAGATAACCTCAAGATAACCTATGGTGAAACTCAATCTGGGCCAACTGCTTTGTTCTTACTTAGCTCCTTTAGCATATTTTCCACTTCATCTCTAGACACCTCTATGTGCTCTATGTTGTTCTCTGGAATTCTTATTGTATCTGGTTCTCTGAAGATTTACTTTTGTGCAAACACACTTTGCAACTTTTCGTTTAATGTTTCACACATTTCCTTTTCATTTTCCGTGAATCTGTTCCCCATTTTCAACCTCTGGATATTATCCTTTACCTGCAATTGGATGTTTATGAATTTGTAGAATAGGCCCGCTTCTGTTTTACATTTATCCGCTATCCCTTTTTCAAAATTTCTTTCTGCCTCTCTCCTTACTGTCGTATAAATTTTTCTCGCATCTTTGTTCGCTGGTATGTTTGGAGGTTTGGCCTCTTCCTATACTGATTCCATTTTTGTCTCTTATGGTCTCTGGCCTTCTCGCAATTTATGTTGAATTAATCCTGTTTTCTGGCCCTGTATCTCTGTTTTGGTAATTACCCAAGTATAATTACCTGAGTGTAGTTACAGGATGAGAGCTACGCTTGTGGTGTCCCGTTTTCCCAGCACACTTTGTCATATAACGCTTTGAAACTACTGACGGTCTTGGTCTCCACCTCCTTCTCGCCTAACTTGTTCCAACCATCTACCACTCTCTTTGCGAAAGTGAATTTTCTTATATTTCTTCAGCATCTTTGTTTAGCTAGTTTAAATCCATGACCTCTTGTTCTTGAAGTTCCAGGTCTCGGGAAATCTTCCCTATCGATTTTATCAATTCCTGTTACTATTTTGTATGTAGTGATCATATCACTTCTTTTTCTTGTCTTCTAGTTTTGGCATATTTAATGTCTCTAACCTCTCCTCGTAGCTCTTACCCTTCAGTTCTGGGAGCCACTTAGTAGCATGTCTTTGCACCTTTTCTAGTTTGTTGTGCTTTTTTAGATATGGGCACCACACAACCGCTGCATATTCTAGCTTTGGCCTAATAAAAGTCGTGAACAATTCTTTAGTATTTTGCCATCCATATATTTAAGAGCAATTCTGAAGCTAGAAAGCGTGGCATAGGCTCCTCAAACAATGTTCTTTATGTGTTCAATTTCAAGTATATTTATTGAGACAAGAAAGAAATACATCTCAAAGGGATAGAGTAGCTTAGGCTATTTCTACCCCCCCCTTCTTTATGTGGTCCTCAGGTGATAGTTTTCTATCTAGAACCACCCCTAGATCTCTTTCTTTATCAGAATTCTTTAAAGATTTCTCACATAATTTATAGGTTGTATGGGGTCTATGTTCTCCTATTCTACATTCCATAACATGGCATTTATTCACATTAAATTCTATTTGCCAAGTGGTGCTCCATATACTTATTTTGTCCAGGTCTTCTTGAAGGGCATGACAATCATCTAAGTTTCTTATCCTTCCTATTATCTTAGCATCTTCAGCAAACATGTTCATATAATTCTGTATAATAACTGGTAGATCATTTATGTAGACAATAAACATCACTGGTGCAAGAACTGAACCCTGTGGTACTCCACTTGTGACATTTCTCCAGTCCGATACATTGCCTCTGATTACTGCCCTCATTTTTCTATCAGTCAGAAAATTTCTCATTCATGTTAGAAGCTTACTGTCACCCCTCCAATATTTTCCAGTTTCCAGAACAACCTCTTACGTGGAACTCTGTATGAATGTTTGTGTAATTACCTAAGTGTAATTACCTAAGTGTAGTTACAGGATGAGAGCTACGCTCGTGGTGTCCCGTCTTCCCAGCACTCTTTGTCATATAACGCTTTGAAACTACTGACGGTCTCGACCTCCACCACCTTCTCCCCTAACTTGTTCCAACCATCTACCACTCTGTTTGCGAAAGTGAATTTTCTTATATTTCTTCGGCATCTGTGTTTAGCTAGTCTATATCTATGACCTCTTGTTCTTAAAGTTCCAGGTCTCAGGAAATCTTCCCTATCGATTTTATCAATTCCTGTTACTATTTTGTATGTAGTGATCATATCACCTCTTTTTCTTCTGTCTTCTAGTTTTGGCATATTTAATGCCTCTAACCTCTCTTCATAGCTCTTGCCCTTCAGTTCTGGGAGCCAGAATGTATGTATATATGTGTATGTATACTTTTTCTTTCGGAAAGGGCTCTGTTCCCTTCTCTGTTGATGGGGCGCTGGGGGAGCAGCTTGCTCTGCTGACTCTCGCATGGTCCCGCAGTTAGTGGGCACTTTTGGTTGTCTTCCGGCCTCTGGTGGCGACGGTGGACGGCTTCTCCCCCTTTGGGGGGTTCAGGGCTGGTGGGGCGGGCTTCTTCCCCTGCGCTTCATTGTCATCTTCGTGGGTTCATTGGACGTGGTCGATCCGCCCCGTCCTTCTGGGGTTCCCGTCTGCTCTATGCAGACATGGGCCTGTCGAATCTGCGGTTCTTCTAGACTTCTTCAGTCTGCACCCTGGATTCTATGCCCTCATATTGACCATACTGTATTGACCATACTGTAGAACAAATAAACATATATACTATTACAAATATACGGTATACATATAATATTATAAATATACAGATATATACAACAAAACAGGCAAAATGGGATATACTTCCAGAGTTTCAGCCTCAGTTTCATCCCTGACTATAGCCTCCGCCCCTGGTATATTACAATTGTTGTAATATACCAGATATATAAATATACAGATATATAATATATACAGATATATATAATATACCAGATATATAAATAAATCTGTATATAAATATACAGATATATACAACAAAACAAGGCAAAATGGGAGTAAATAAACAAATTTGTGGCCACTGTAACATCTCCTTAAAGTCGAAGGCAACGGGAATTGAATGTTATATCTGTAAGAATAGATTTCATTCGGCTTGTACAGGAGTGAGTAACACTGCGGCACTGAGAGCTGGCCACTTGCTCTGGGTGTGTAAACATGACCTGCCAGCTTGGAATATCCTAAAAAACCTTCTAGATAACATGACGGATGAATGGAAAACATCGTTCATTGAAAGCCTACCAGCCATCCAGAAGGAGTGGGAAAGGAACAACAATCCTAATATACCAGGGGTGGAGGCTATAGTCAGGGATGAAACTGAGGCTGAAACTCTGGAAGTTGTAAACTCTGACTCAGTAGGTCCGGATGTAGATGACAGTAAACTAGAAAGTGTAACAGACAGCACTAACAGCTCGATAGGTACAGACACTACGACGGTTCCCGATAGAGCGAGTCAGAACAGAAGGACAGACTTATGCAAATTTTATGCACAGGGCATATGCAGACATAGATATGCTGGTAATAAGAAAGGATTAGAATGCAGTTACCAACATCCCAAAAAATGTTTAAATATGCTTAGGAAAGGAGAGTGTCGATTTGGATCAATATGTAGGTTTTTCCATCCTGACATGTGCCAAACCTCACTGGAGGACAGAAAATGCTATGACCTCAGCTGCCCATACTTTCACGTGAAAGGCACGGAACGCTACATAAAGAGTGGCAAGCAGGATAATGAATTTGGAGGAAACTCGATAAATTTTTTATACCAGACCGAAAGAGAATTCAAAAGGAGGAGCATGGAGAATGTATGGAACTGGATGCCACATCCACTTGCATTCCAGAATTACAGATACAATTACACACCGAAAGGGAACCACAACTACGAGAGGCAACTGCCCTACAACAATCAGCACTGGTCAGAACAAACTCAATATGTCCACGCATAATGGGCTTGCCGAAAAAGTCTCCCAGTCAAACTATCACTAATAGAGTAACCTCATTCATCTTTGCCAACATACAAGGACTGAAAACAAGAACAAACAACAAAGTACAGTTCATAAATGGCCTCCTCACGGAGTCAAATGCAGTATTTGGAGCTTTCACAGAAACCCATGCAGGGGAATTCTTGGACAGTGAGATCTGGATTCCAGGATATAACCTATACAGGTGTGATAGGAAAATTAGGTCACATGGAGGAGTGGGTCTGTATATTAGGGAAGACCTTGTGTGCTCGGAGCTCCTTAACGTTACAAATGAGGTGGTAGAGGTACTGGGATTAAAAATAGAGAAAATAAATTTAGTGATTATTCTAATATACAAACCGCCAGATGCAACGGCTGAGGAATTCACAGAACAGATAAACAAAATAGAGAATAGCCTTGATAATTTGGAGAACCCAATACCTGATATTATCTTCCTAGGTGACTTCAACTTGCCTAGTCTCAGGTGGAGAATAGCAAACAATAATATTATACCAGGGAATCTATCAGGACCTAACCAACCACAGATTAGAGAACTACTTAGATTCTGTGACAAATTTTCACTCAATCAGCAGATATCGGAGCCAACGAGAAATGAAAATATTCTAGATCTGGTCTTTACGAACAATGAAGACATTATCAGAGACATTACGATATCAGATACCACATATTCAGATCACAAGCTCATTGAAGTGCAAACGACCATCAATACTCAGAATAGACCTAAAACGTTGATAAAGCGAGAGGGGCTATTCAGTAAATTCAATTTTAATAATAAAAGGATAGACTGGGAGATAATAAACAGGGAACTTACAAACATTCCATGGGAAACTGTTTTAAGTAATAAAAGTCCTACAGAAGGAATAGAAAAACTGACTTCGGAAGCGTATCAAGTCTGTCTGAAACATGTTCCTTTGAGGAAAGCCAGAAAGAGATCCAACGTAGAAAGAGAACGCAGACGACACTATAAACGCAGGAAAAAAATAACGGAACTGCTTATGCAGACACGAATTTCCCGTCAAAGAAGGAATAATTTAAATAGGGAGATTGAAGAAATCGAGCGGAAATTGAAACACTCATATGAAACTGAAGAAAGGCAGTTAGAACAGAAAGCAATTCAGGAAATAAAGAAAAATCCAAAATACTTCTTCACATATGCGAAATCAAAAGCAAAAACCACTGCCAGTATTGGACCTATTCGTACAAGTGAAGGTTCATACACGGAGGATGACAAAGAAATTAGTGAAATCCTAAAAAAGCAGTATGAGGACATGTTTAGCACTCCAATAAACAACATGAAAGTGGAAGATCCAGACAATTTCTTTATGCGGGATATTCAAACCCCTGTAAATATAACTGATATCAACACGAGCGCACTAAATTTTGAAAGAGAAATTGAAAACATGCCCATGCACTCGGCCCCAGGTCCAGACTCATGGAATTCAATATTTATAAAGAAATGCAAAGTGCCGGTAGCACAGGCACTCAGTATAGTGTGGAGGAAGAGCTTGGACACGGGGGAGATACCAGATGCACTTAAAGTAGCAGACATAGCCCCTCTACACAAGGGAGGGAGCAAAGCATTGGCAAAGAATTATAGACCAGTTGCACTAACATCGCACATAATAAAAGTATTTGAGAGAGTGATTAGGAGTCAGGTCACCAATTTCATGGAGACCAATGACCTTCACAACCCAGGCCAACATGGATTTCGAGCGGGAAGATCGTGCCTCTCACAGCTACTTGAGCACTACGATAAAGTCACTGAGGCATTAGAAGAAAAACAGAATGCTGATGTGATATACACGGACTTCGCAAAGGCTTTCGATAAATGTGACCATGGCGTGATAGCACACAAAATGAAGTCAATGGGAATAACCGGTAAAGTAGGACGCTGGATACTCAGTTTTCTGTCAAACAGGACTCAGCGAGTAACGGTCAACCATATAAAATCTAGTCCAAGTGCAGTTAAAAGCTCTGTACCTCAGGGTACAGTCCTTGCACCGCTGCTTTTCCTTATTCTCATATCAGATATAGACAAAAATACAAGTCACAGCTTCGTATCATCCTTTGCAGATGACACAAAAATTAGTATGAAAATTACCTCGGCTGAAGACATTGAAAAACTTCAAGCTGATATTAATAAAGTTTTCGACTGGGCATCAGAAAATAACATGATGTTTAACAGTGATAAATTCCAGGTACTCAGGTACGGTAAAAATGAGGACCTTAAACATAATACAGGGTACAAAACACAATCAAATGTGCCCATAGTAGGAAAACAGCATGTAAAGGATTTGGGAATAATGATGTCTGACGACCTAACGTTTAGGGAGCATAACCAAGCAAATATTGCGACAGCCAGAAAAATGAGAGGATGGATTACGAGAACTTTCAAATCCAGGGATCCCATCACAATGGTTGTACTCTTCAAGTCACTTGTGTTGTCCCGTCTTGAGTACTGTTCAGTACTCACTTCTCCCTTCAGAGCAGGAGAGATTGCTGAAATAGAGGGAATACAGAGAACATATACGGCACGCATAGACGCGATAAAGCACCTAAATTATTGGGATCGTCTCAAAGCTCCAAATGTACTCACTAGAAAGAAGACGAGAGAGATATCAAATAATATACACCTGGAAGATACTGGAGGGCCAAGTACCAAATCTACACAGTAAAATAACAACGTACTGGAGTGAACGATATGGAAGAAAATGCAGAATAGAACCAGTGAAGAGCAGGGGTGCCATAGGCACAATCAGAGAACACTGTATAAACATCAGAGGTCCGCGGTTGTTCAACGTCCTCCCAGCAAGCATAAGAAATATTGCCGGAACAACCGTGGACATCTTCAAGAGGAAACTAGATTTATTCCTCCAAGGAGTGCCGGACCAACTGGGCTGTGGTGGGTATGTGGGCCTGCGGGCCGCTCCAAGCAACAGCCTAGTGGACCAAACTCTCACAAGTCAAGCCTGGCCTCGGGCCGGGCTTGGGGAGTAGAAGAACTCCCAGAACCCCATCAACCAGGTATCAACCAGGTATCATCGGAGGACAGTTGTCTCCTGTCCGGCTTCTGTTGGGGCCGGGTGCCTGGATGGTGGCCCTGGACCTCCAGGGCCAATTGACCTCCAGGTCAATTCTTGGCACGTTCCTCTCCAGTTTTCCGGGACTGGCACAGTTGGTGGTGTGGTTTCAGGCTTACCACTTTTGTTGCCTTCCCTATTTTGTAATTGGCACTTGCTATATTTACGCATCTTTACCGGATCTTGGTGCCCTGTCTGAGTCTGCTTGGGTTTCGGTGTCTGGCCTACCTCGACAACTGGCTGGTGTGGGCTCCCAGTTGGTCTGCTTGTCTGCTCGCCAGGGGTGTGTTTTTTTCCAGATCGCCGGGTTTGGTTTCCTGGTGATCTGGAGGTCATTCCAAATGTTTCCGTCCCGGGTTCGGACCTGGCTGGGTCTTGTTTAGGGCTCTTGGGCCACTCCTTGTTTTTCCCTCCAGAAGTGTTACTGCGGCTGTGGTCCCGCCTTTGGCTGTTCATGAGCGGGTCCCAGGCTGCTTGGCGGTTGCTCGAGTAGTTGTGCGGGAGTCTGAACTTTGACGTGCTGGTCTGCCCGCAGGCTCGGGTTTGGCTTTGGTGTCTATTTGGTTCCTTCGGAGACTCCCCTTCCGCCTCTTGCAATCGTTGGGTTCGTTCCTCCGGGGATCTTGCGTTGGTGCTGCGTCACCAGCTTCCTCTTTGGGGTTTTCGGGGTTCCGTGCCTTGGCACCTCCCCGAGCCTTCACTCGATGTATTCACGGACAGGTCATCTCTCTGCTGTGCTTTGTGACCAGTGCTCACCAGGTCGGCCAGGGATGGTAGGGTCTGTATGTCCGTCGGGCTAACAGCACGGTTTGGGAGTTCGTGGCTGTCTGGTTTGCACTTTGGAGGGTTTGGGTCACTCGGTGCTCTGCCATTCAGCCCCATTCGGACTGTTCTCTGGCGGTTCTTTGCGGAACCACAGGGTTTCTCTTAGATGTTTGTCCTTTGTGGTTGGTCCCTTAGAGTGGCTCACTTGCTGGATTCTCGGGGTTTGGCTAACCGTGAGGTTCATGTCCGGGGTGTGTCCTGCGTCCTGGCGGACAGCTGTCTCGGTTCATTCCTCTGTTCGCGGATTGGCCAGTCGTTGCCGACTCGTTTCGTTGGCTCTGCCGGACATATGGACTCCTGGCCATGGACGTTTTCGAGTCGGCGTGGTCTAGGCGTCGCCCATTTTATGTGGCGTCCTTACTCACCTGCAAGACGTTCACGGTGGATGCCCTTTGGCAGGACTGGACGAGGTGGGGGTACCTGTTCCTCTTCTCCCGGTCCAGCTGTTGCTTCGGGTTCTGACTCGATTGGAGCCCATTCCCACGAGAGTAGTCCTTATGGTCCCTTGGTGGCCTGCCCAGCTTCTTTTCAGACGCTGCTTGATAGGTGTCCGAACCCGTGGCGTTTTTCCCATGGCTCCGCTTCTTTCGGCAGGTCGGACTGGTCCTGTACGTGACTGGTTTGGCCTTCTCCTCGGCTTTTCGCGTCTGGTATTTTGACGCGGGTATCACCATCTCTGTGGTGATCAGGTGGCTTTGTTGGTGGTGTCCCACCTGTGAGCATCGTCTCGGCGATAGTATGACGTTCCTAGTGTTTCTATTCACTTTTTCTTGCTCTTCGTAGGTTGTCTTCTCTTTCGCATCGGGTTGTCTTGTCCTTTCTTGGGTTTTCAGGACTAGTTTTGATGTTTCTTACTGTCGCCTCGTTTTGTGCGGCGCTGGCAGAGCCGCTCCGGCTTGCGTTCAGGGTGGACGTCACATCTGCCCCGTTTCCTATGCTTTCTCGTGTTTTGTTTCACCTCCGGCCCGCTCTTGAGTCACCTGAGCCATCCTGGTCCTTGATCAGGGTGCCTTCTTATCTTCTCCTCAGTTTGTGGTAGCCCCTTCGGTTCAGGTTTCTGCTCTTTGGTATTGGTGGTAGGTTTGTATGTTTGCAGCCTTTCTCCGCCCTGGCAACGGTCAAGACGGCTGCTTTTTGGACGGGTTCTTGGATTATTGATGCTTGATTGGTTCAGCCATCGGTGTGTCCTGTATTGTCTGGTTGTGTTTTTTGCCGTTACCTGCGTACCGTGTCTGGGGATGCGCTTTGGGTTGATCTGGTTCCCCTCGTTCCCTGTTTCAGGGGCTCGGGTCTCCCAGGTTGTCCGCAGAGTTTTTAAGTCTTCCAGCCTGCGGTCTGTCCTTGCTCCCGTGCTGTTTGGCCGTTTGCAGCTTTTGCTGCTGTGTTGGTGACGTCTAGAGCTCATTTCGGGCGCAGGGATTTGAGGGTTGCACAGGTTCTTGGCCGCCCATTCTTTATCCGCATCTGCTCCTGTGTGTTCTTGTTGCCTTGGGTCGCAGGTTGCAGCCTGTTGTCTCGACTTCGCATTGTGGAGTTTGTGGCGGCCGCCTCCTGGGTCAGCCCTTTCCTTTCCTTCTCTTTGGGTATGAAGCTCCAGGGAGCCGTAGGGGCTCCCCACAGAAAACCAGCGTTGAATGTAATGAAACGCCACTTTCTGTGTGAGCCCTAGAGGCTCCCTGGCAACCCTCCCTCCCACCGGTCGGCGGTTTTTTCGCGTTGGTTGAAGCTTAGCTTCCGAACTGGTGCTAGGCAGCCGGTGCATTAAGTCCGGGGCTCCCGCCTCCCCCTCTCGGGATGGGGAGGGCTGCGCGGACGTTCGGCGCGGCAGTAAAGTGTGATGTTTGCTTGTTTCCTTGGAATTGTAGGGAGTTTCTACCTCTCTGTTCGGTTTTTTGTTTTAGTTTTTACCATGTGAGGTTTGTTTTGTTATACCTACCTTTCTGAGTGCAAACCCCTTGTCGATGGCAGATAAGGAAAACCCCAACCACAAGGGTGTTTTCCAGGGCCATTGCTCCCTGAAACCTCTCTGAAGGGGCAAGGTTATGGCGCTGGTCCCTGGTAGGTCTGAACTCCTTAGCTAATGTCCCAGTCTAATATAACATGCATTAGCCCGATAAGCTCCAGGGAGCCTCCGGGGCTCACCCAGAAAATGGCGTTTCATTACATTCAATGCTAGTTTTTTGTTTGTGGAGTTCTGTCCAACAGCTTGGCTTTCTGTAGCAATTTTGTTTAACCAGATAGGGTTTGTTTTGGGGCGCCTAGCTTTCTAGGTGCGTGACTCGGTCAATGGCCGACATAGAATGCTTGCAACCACACGGGGGGTTTCTATAGGCCATTGCTCCTCATACCCCTCTGAGGGGGCCAGGTTCCGGCTCGTGGTCCCCGGTAGGCTTAGAACTCCATTCCCTTTGACTGATGCCAGGGTCTAGTACATTTATATCAGCCTGGATAGCTCCGGGGAGGCTCTGTGTCTCACCCAGAAAATAGAATTTCATTACATTCCCAGTAATATAATTACATATCATTCTCATACATACAATTTGGGCCCAGATGGAAGAAAAACTTCACAAATATATTTTAATTTTTTACTTCAGATTTTTATGTGGTGGTATGAATTGAAGTCATTTGTTTTTAGGGTTATATTGAGCAAGAGAGTAAGTTATGATTGTCAACCTATGCACTCACCTTCACCTAGCAATACCCTGATGCATGCCATGCAATTGCACGTTGCAGCCCTGGATCGAGACACTTACAAGCATGTTCGCAAGAGCATCATCGACATGGTGCTGGCAACAGACATGACCAAACACTTCGAGCACTTAAGCAAGTTTATCAACATGTCGGGCAGCAGCAAGACGCCAGTCAAGGATGATGACACAGCATCACTCGATGTGAGCATCCCCGCCTGTGATGTAATTTTATGCCTATTGTCAACATGCATTAGTGGGATATATATATCCTACAGCATATCTACATAGTGTATTTTTCTGATCATCATCATCTCACCGTTCATTGCACCTTGCCATCACTTTTGCCTATGCCTTGCCATCATCAACACCCCACCATCACTAGTATATTATCAATATGTTTCCATCATCCATTCTTTGTTATCACATCTCACTACCACTTTATCATCATGAATACCTCACCAATCATTAGCACATAATAGTTCAGTTTTTCACTCTTGCCAGCACCATCAGCAACAAAGCCATTTCATCAGCACAAATACTTATTTAACATAATTCTTCTGAAGATTACAAAAAATTTATAGGATAGGCTACTACTCATATTATTAACTACATTGTATCTGAATACCTCATATCTAATGGTACTCTCCATCCGACAAAGTATTTCAGCGGCTTCATGTATGAATAAATGTTCTCATAACTGATTTACCAAGGTGAGTGAGAGCTCTATTGATTTCTGGGTTAACCTGCAGTATATGCACTTGCCTCTTGCAGTCATCTCAAATAGTCCTTTGTATTTTTATGGAAAATTCCCCAACAAACAAAACACAGCATACTATGAATCTTATTAGCTCATAATCAGCCAAGTTTTCTATGCATAAGATGATAGGTTAGATTAGGTGTGTACATCTTAGTGCACCATTTTCTGAGGGGAGCCCCAGAGGTTCCCTGAAGCTATTACACTGATTAAGTGCTATAATATTAGGTGTCATCAGTTGCAGAGCTCTTATTGGCCTACCAAGGACCATGCACCAGTACCTAGCCCCCCCTCCCCCCTCAGAAAGGCAAAAGGTGCAATGGTCTGTGAACACTTTATATTTAGAATTTATCATCTTTGCCACCACCAGGGAAGCACCCAGAAAGATAGGCGAATCAAAACAAACTACAGCATGACTTAATAATGAGACTGAAGCCTCAACTTGCCAAAAAGAACTCTCAACAAAGAAAACAAACAAAATAAAATTTTGTGAAACCAGCCTCACCAGTTTGCTTCGACCCCCCTACTCGCCTAGGAAAGGAGGGAGGGGGCACCCTGTTGTAAACCTCTTCATGTCGGCATGGTCTCGGCATCTGCCTTTTCTGCGGTGCTGTTTTCCGGCTGCGAGGCCCTAGTGGTGAATGCTTAATTTGAGTCCTGGTGCGGCTGGAGTCTTCCAGGAAGTGAGTGATTCTGGCTCCATGGTGGCTAGCCCAGCCTTGGTTTTAGGCGCTGCTTGCTGTGTCCAAATTCAGGTATCTTTCTGCGGCTCTGCCTCTTTCCAAAAATCAGGTAATTACCTAAGTGTAATTACCTAAGTGTAGTTACAGGATGAGAGCTACGCTCATGGTGTCCCGTCTTCCCAGCACTCTTTGTCATATAACGCTTTGAAACTACTGACGGTCTTGGCCTCCACCACCTTCTCACTTAACTTGTTCCAACCGTCTACCACTCTATTTGCGAAGGTGAATGTTCTTATGTTTCTTCGGCATCTGTGTTTAGCTAGTTTAAATCTATGACCTCTTGTTCTTGAAGTTCCAGGTCTCAGGAAATCTTCCCTGTCGATTTTATCAATTCCTGTTACTATTTTGTACGTAGTGATCATATCGCCTCTTTTTCTTCTATCTTCTAGTTTTTGCATATTTAATGCCTCTAACCTCTCCTCATAGCTCTTGTCCTTCATTTCTGGGAGCCACTTAGTGGCATGTCGTTGCACCTTTTCCAGTTTGTTGATGTGCTTCTTAAGGTAAGTGATGTATCTCGCTGGTTCGATCTTCGCTGCTTTCCACATTTGGACTTTTTGAAGAAGGTTTATTGCCATTTGTATGGTGACCAGGTGGCTAGTTTGATGGCGTTCCACCTGCGGTCTTCTTCTCAGTGACAGTATGAGGTTTCTTGGCAGTCTTTTTGCCATTTTATCTCCCTTCATTGTTGTTTTTCCATCTCTGACCGGGTTGTTTTGTCCTTTCTTTCCTGACTGTTCCTTAAAAATCAAATTAAAATATTTATTAAGATAAAAGTACATACATAGAAGATGAATTTCAAACATAATGTTGGATTTATAGATAGAGCTAGTACATACAATACCTAAAGCCACTAATACGCACAGTGTTTCAGGCAAGTCACGTCTTTAGTTGCGTCTTTTGCCAATTACTGTTGCTGCTTATTGTGCAGCAATAGAAGAGCCGCTTCTGTTCGAGGTTGACAGTGTTCCACCTTGATTCACAAGCTTTCTCCCGCTTTGGTGCACCTGCGGCCAGCTCATGCGCTTCCTGAGCCTACATGGTCTTAGAGCCGGGTTGTTTCTTTTCTTTCTACTGTTCGTTTTACAATGGCCCCTTTGGTCCGAGATTCCTTTCAAAGGGTTTGTTTTTGCTTGCCTTGGCCTCTGGTTGATTGGTGGGTAAGCTTCATGCTCTCCTCTGTTGCTGGGGGTTTTATTTTTCAGGTTTTGGTGATCGTTTGTTAGGTTGCAGCCGGCTCCTTTTCTGGTGAAGATTGAGTCAGCAGACTTCTGAAGAGGTCCTTTAACCCTTCAATTGCGCATTGCATCATATGATGCTTTGACCGACTTGCAGTAAATTGCGCATCGCATCATATGATGCTTTGGGGTACTACGCAAGATTTAAACGGCCCGCGGATACACGGGGTTCACCACACAAAAATGGAATCAATACAGGAAGAGGCCAAACCCCCAAACATACAAACGATACAAAGATGCAAGAAACAACTACACAGCAGTGAGGAGAGAGGCAGAAAGAAATTTTGAAAAAGGGATTGCAGACAAATGTAAAACAGAACCAGGTCTATTCTATAAATTCATAAACAACAAATTGCAGGTAAAGGATAATATTCAGAGGTTGATAATGGGAAATAGATTCACGGAAATGAAAAGGAAATGTGTGAAACACTAAACGAAAAGTTCCAAGTGTGTTTGTACAAAATGAAATCTTTAGGGAACCAGACACAATAAGAATTCCAGAGAACAACATAGAGCACATAGAGGTGACTAGAGACGAAGTGGAAAAAATGCTCAAGGAGCTAAGTAAGAACAAGGCAGTTGGTCCAGATGGAGTTTCACCCATGGGTTCTGAGAGAGTGTGCACCTGAGCTCAGCATTCACTTCAGCTGATTTTTCAGGCATCCCTGTTTACAGGAGTTGTAGCTGATGTGTGGAAAAGGCTAACATAGTTCCAATCTACAAAAGTGGAAGCAGGGAAGACCCTCTTAATTATAGACCTGTATCATTGACAAGTGTAATAGTCAAAATGGAAAAATAATTAAAA
>WNGS01063839.1:351619-362332 GCA_020271785.1 Procambarus virginalis | reverse complement strand
CCATTTCTTTAGTATATCCCCATCCAGGTATGTTAAAAGCAATTCTGAAGTTAGAAAGCTGCATAGGCTCCTTGCAAATATTCTTTATGTGGTCTTCAGGTATAGTTTTCTATCTAGAACCACCCCTAGATCTCTTCTTTATCAGAGTTCTTTAAAGATTTCTCACATAATATATAGGTGTGTGGGGTCTATGTTCTCCTATTCCACATTCCATAACATGACAGTTAACATTAATTCCATTTGCCAAGTGGGCTCCATATACTTATTTTTCCAGGTCTTCTTGAAGGGCATGACAATCATCTAAATTTCTTATCCTTCCTATTATCTTAGCATCAAGCAAACATGTTCATATAATTCTGTATACCAACTGGTAGATCATTTATGTAGACAATAAACATCACTGGTGCAAGAACTGAACCCTGTGGTACTCCACTTGTGACATTTCTCCAGTCCGATACATTGCCTCTGATCACAGCCTCATTTTTCTATCAGTCAGAAAGTTTTCATCCATGTAGAAGCGTACCTGTCACCCTCAATATTTTCCAGTTTCCAGAACAACCTCTTATGTGGAACTCTGTCGAAAGCCTTTTTTAGGTCCAGATAGATGCAGTCAGCCCACCATCTCTTTCCTGTAATATCTCTGTTGCTCGATCATAAAAACTGAGTAAATTCGATACACAGGATCTACCAGATCGAAAACCATACTGTCTGTCTGATATTATATCATTTCTCTCCAGGTGTGCTACCCATTTAGTTTTAATTATTTTTTCCAATATTTTGACTATTACACTTGTCAATGATACCGGTCTATAATTAAGGGGGTCTTCCCTGCTTCCACTTTGTAAATTGGAACTATGTTAGCCTTTTTCCACACATCAGCTACAACTCCTGTAACAGGGATGCCTGAAAATCAGTTGAAGAGGGATGCTGAGCTCAGGTGCACATTCTCTCAGAACCCATGGTGAAACTCCATCTGGACCAACTGCTTTGTTCTTATTTAGCTCTTTGAGCATTTTTTCCACTTCGTCTCTAGACACCTCTATGCTCTATGTTGTTCTCTGGAATTCTTATTGTATCTGGTTCCCTGAAGATTTCATTTTGTACAAACACACTTTGGAACTTTTCGTTTAATGTTTCACACATTTCCTTTTCATTTTCCGTGAATCTATTTCCCATTTTCAACCTCTGAATATTATCCTTTACCTGCAATTTGTTGTTTATGAATTTATAGAATAGACCTGGTTCTGTTTTACATTTGTCTGCAATCCCTTTTCAAAATTTCTTTCTGCCTCTCTCCTCACTGCCGTGTAGTTGTTTCTCGCATTTGTATCGCTGGTATGATGGGGGTTTGGCCTCTTCCTGTATTGATTCCATTTTTGTGTCTTTTGGTCTCTGGCCCTCTCGCACTTTCTGTCGAACCAATCCTGTTTCCTAGTTCTGCTTCTCTGTTTTGGTATAAATTTTTTTGTGCCTTTATCATATATTTCACAAAACTTGACATACATCTCATTCACTTCCTTGCCTAGCAACAAGTCTGTCCAATTATACTCCCTAAAAAATTTCTAAGGTTGCCATAATGTCCTCTCCTAAAGTCAGGTTTTTCAATTGCATCGATCATATTTTCTTCCAGATTATAACGCATTGCATACTTTATCCCAAAAAGACATGGTCACTTTTACCCAAGGGAGGAAGGTACTGAATGTCAAATATTTCTTCCTCCTTCCTGGTAAATATCAAATCTAGCATGGAGGGAACGTCACCTTCCTCATCCTCGTAGCTTGTTTAACATGTTGATACAAGAATGTTTCCAGGATGAGGTCTACAAATTTACAGGTCCAGAAATCTTCTGTTTTAGCTTCATATGCTTCCCAGTCTATGGATTTCAAGTTGAAGTCGCCGACTATCAACAGTCGTGAACTATCGTTATCCGCTCTCGCTATGATCTCTCTCATTATCGTTATAAGACCTTCTCGTTTACTATCTAGCTCCTCCTTTGACCATGTGCTGCTTAGCGGTGGACTATATGCATTTATGATCACTAGTTTATCATCCTCATGGCAGATCTCTAGTGCTATTATGTCAACTTCTTGTGGATTGGTAGTCATTATTTCGTTCACCTTTAGGTGTTCTTTCACCAGCACAGCAACGCCACCGCCTTTCCTAATTTTTCTGTCCCGTCTCCAAATTGAGTAGCCCTTGGGAATATGACCTCATTTAAAATAACATCTTCAAGTTTTGTCTCCGTGAGTGCAACAATGTCTGGTGTCTGCAGCTGTATTATATCACTTAACTCCAGTATCTTTGACCTTACTCCATCTATGTTGGTGTATGCAATCTTCAGGAACTTGTTCCCCATCTTCTTATTTTTCACTCCCCCTTTCTCTAATGATTTTGTTGGTTTGCTTTTATGTACCACTTTACTGGTCTGCCTACCCCTATCACTTTGTAGAAAAAAGAATTGATTTCTTCTTCATTCCTGCTCTCATTTAAACGTTTTGCCTCGGCAAGGTTCAGTTTCAGCTTCTCTCTATCTTCTTTTGAAAGATCTCGTCTTAACGACCACCCTTTCCCATCCTCAACGCTTTGTAATTTTCTGGCATTCCTTAGTACTTCTTCCATCTGTTTGGCACCGTTTAGGGTGATCCTCAAAGGTCGATCTTTCCCTTTTACATATCTGTCTATTCTCCTGTAGTCGCACACATTCTCTTTGGTTGTAAGACCTTCCACGAGGCCAACAATTTTATCTACTACTTTTGCTTCTTCTACAGCTCTTTCTGACCTAGATGTTATCTCCTTTTCTTTGCATCCAAAAATGATCAGGGACTTACTCCGATCAACTGTGTTTTGCACCAACTTTGGGTTAGATGCCAATTCTTTTCTCACTTCAAGCCTAATGTTTGTTTTATCTTGGTTGCTGCAGTGTTTGACTTCTTTTACTGCTTCTTCTATTTTTTCCTTGTCCTTGGCCACTTGCGCATAAGTGAGTTGCATATCTTTCTTGCACTGTTCTATTCCCTGTGTAACTTCCTCCATCTGTGCTGACAAAAGCTGTTTCTCCTGTTGAATTTCCTTGCCTAACCTATTGTAGTCATTTATGTTTAAATTTACTTTAACTTCTTCCAAAGTTATTTTTAAGAGACTATTTTCTTCTTCCATGGCTTTGCAATTTGTTTCCAATTTAATCTTATCCTTGCACAGGTCTTTCACTACACCCTCAAGACATGCAACTTTGTATGTCTTGACATACAACATACAAATTTGAGTGTGTAATACAGTGTGTTACTGTGTAAATAGTGTGTGAAACTGTACATATTGTAATTTTAGTGAATTTTTAACAGGTAATATTGCGACAATAAACATTTATTGTGGACACATTACTGACACATGTATCACTGTTCACTATGAACGTTCTACTGTATGCATATTGTAAAGGACACAAATATGCATCATATACGATAAAAAAAAAGGAAATAAAACCGCATTGGAAATACATAAAACAAATAATTGAAAAAATATTTGTGGCAACACCCGGTGCTTGAATGGCCCGCGCGACCATGTCTGGCCGAGTCACGCACGGGCGACCAGGCCCTGATGACGTCACAGCGCACTTTGTCCACGTCCCTACAGCCAAAGTAAGTGGAATTTGGTATTTATTTTTACATAGACAGGTTCAGGGAAGGGAATTTATCATTTTACGAGTAAAAAAGAATTTTTGGGGAACACTTCATTTCATGCGCACCGGGGGAATTTCTCAATAAACTCTGCGCAGCACGGTGGTTAAAGTAGCAGACATAGCCCCTCTATACAAGGGAGGGAGCAAAGCATTGGCAAAAAATTATAGACCAGTTGCACTAACATCGCCCATCATAAAAGTATTTGAGAGAGTCAGGTCACCAATTTCATGGAGACCAATGACCTTCACAACCCAGGCCAACATGGATTTCGAGCGAGAAGATCGTGCCTCTCACAGCTACTTGAGCACTGCGACAAAGTCACTGAAGCATTAGAAGAAAAACAGAATGCTGTTGTGATATACACGGACTTCGCAAAGGCTTTCGATAAATGTGACCATGGCATGATAGCACACAAAATGAAGTCAATGGGAATAACCGGTAAAGTAGGACGCTGGATACTCAGTTTTCTGTCAAACAGGACTCAGCGAGTAACGGTCAACCATATAAAATCTAGCCCAAGTGCAGTTAAAAGCTCTGTACCTCAGGGTACAGTCCTTGCACCGCTGCTTTTCCTTATTCTCATATCAGATATATAGACAAAAATACAAGTGACAGCTTCGTATCATCCTTTGCAGATGACACAAAAATCAGTATGAAAATTACCTCGGCTGAAGACATTGAAAAACTTCAAGCCGATATTAATAAAGTTTTCGACTGGGCATCAGAAAATAACATGATGTTTAACAGTGATAAATTCCAGGTACTAAGGTACGACAAAAATGAGGACCTTAAACATAATACAGAGTACAAAACACAATCAAATGTACCCATAGTAGGAAAACAGCATGTAAAGGATTTGGGAATAATAATGTCTGACGACCTAACGTTTAGGGAGCATAACCAAGCAAATATTGCGACAGCCAGAAAAATGATAGGATGGATTACGAGAACTTTCAAATCCAGGGATCCTATTACAATGGTTGTACTCTTCAAGTCACTTGTGTTGTCCCGTCTTGAGTACTGCTCAGTACTCACTTCTCCCTTCAGAGCAGGAGAGATTGCTGAAATAGAGGGAATACAGAGAACATATACAGCACGCATAGACGCAATAAAGCACCTAAATTATTGGGATCGTCTCAAAGCTCTACAAATGTACTCACTAGAAAGAAGACGAGAGAGATATCAAATAATATACACCTGGAAGTTACTGGAGGGCCAAGTACCAAATCTACACAGTAAAATAACAACGTACTGGAGTAAACGATATGGAAGAAAATGCAGAATAGAACCAGTGAAGAGCAGAGGTGCCATATGCACAATCAGAGAACACTGTATAAACATCAGAGGTCCGCGGTTGTTCAACGTCCTCCCAGCAAGCATAGAAATATTGCCGGAACAACCGTGGACATCTTCAAGAGGAAACTAGATTTATTCCTCCAAGGAGTGCTGGACCAACCGGGCTGTGGTGGGTATGTGGGCCTGCGGGCCGCTCCAAGCAACAGCCTAGTGGACCAAACTCTCACAAGTCAAGCCTGGCCTCGGGCCGGGCTTGGGGAGTAGAAGAACTCCCAGAACCCCATCAACTAGGTATCAACCAGGAGCAATGGCCCTTGAAAACCCCCTTGTGGTTGGGGTTTTTTCCTTATCTGCCATCAACCAGGGTTAGGCACCCAGAAAGGTAGGCATAACAAAACAAACCCCACATGGTAAGAACCTAAAACAAAACAAAAAAACAGAGAGGTAGAAACTCCCTACAATCCCAAGGAAACGAGCAAACATCACACTTTACTGCAGCACCGATCGTCCGCGCTGCCCTCCCCGCCCCGGGAGGGGGGCCCCGGACCTCACTGTGCCGATTGCCTAGCACCAGTTTGTAAGCTAATGTCAACCAGGATAGACGCTTCTCTGGCCTCAGTTTCCTAGGCGATGTTTGCTTTCGTGGCGTTCACTGCTGTATGTTTTTTGTTGTGCAGTGGCCAGGTGTTCCTCATCAGTACCGGGGCTGCATGCGTTTAGGGGCTTCCTTCCCTAAGTGCCCTGTGAGTACGGCCCCTGCGTGACAGGGTTATCTTCCCTGGGGCGTTCGGGAACCATTCCTGTACAGGTTCTTGTTGCTCGGCATTTGCCTCACCCTTGGGGCCAGCTGGGGCTTGGGGCGCTTGTTTGGCCTTGGGTAGGGACTGGTATTGTGCTGGTTAGGGCGTCAAGGTGTTGCGCGGCCTGCCACCTATGCAGCGACCAGTTCCTGTTGCCTCTGGAGACGGTGTACTTTTGCGGGGTTTTTCTTTTAATTTGCCTGGTGGGGGTCTTCCTAGTGTGGCTATAGTTCCACTGGTAGTGTTTGGTGGCCCTCTGCAACACTGCGTGATTGTACACTTTGCAGTGTTGCATCCCCATTGTTAGCTTGGGTGTTTAACCGGTTAGCAATACCTTGCCCGGGCTTCCCATAGCAGTCAGCCTACAGGCCCTGGAAAAACCCTGTCGGGGCTCGGTGAACCATTGGATGTGTCTTCTGGGTTCCATCTCGTCTTGTGCAGCAAGACGGGATGCACAAGATTTTTTTTTGTGGGTTGCTGTGTCCTTGTCTCAGGGTGACAGTCGCCACTTTTACCTCCGTCATAATGCCTGTTGGGTCACTGACACCTTGACCCAGAGTTTTGTGAGTTGTGTTCTCTGCTTGTTCTCCAGTACTCTTCTGATGTCATTACTGTTAAGAGTACAGGCAGCATCTGCATTGCAAGCTCAGTTTAGGTTGCTGCAACGCACTAGGCTAGTTTTCCACCCAGATGCCCCAGGGCCACCCCGTTTTGGTACGGTACTGTTCGCTCCTTTCCCTTCCAGTTCCTGGCTCCTGACCATCTGCGGGTTTCAGGGTCGGGGCAGGGTTTAGTTGGTGCCGAGACTTGGGCGGCTTCGGGGGTTGCCCTATTCAGGTTGGGGATGGAGGTTTTTGAGCCTGTTCCTCCTGCCAAGGCTTCTGGGTCTTACCAGTGGCCCATCTTTGCTGCTTTTCCCCTGGATTCTTCCTTTTCTTTAAGAGCAGAGGGTGTGGAGGACGGCTCTGCCCCGGGGCTTTTATTGCGGGCTTCCGGGGCTGTGTGGATGCCCGCTTGCAGTTTTGGGGCTGTTTGGCCGTGCCTGGGTTTTCTGCTTCTGAGTGGGGATTTTCGTCCCTATAGTCTGCTTCCTTCCCACATTTGCTGGTGTGTTTTCGGCTCTAATGCATTCGTCACAACTTCTTTGTTTTGGTGGCCATTTTCTTTTCTGCAGATAACTCTCAGCTTGGCCACTGGCGGTGCTGCTGTTTGTTTACTGATGCCTGGGTGTGCGAGCTGGCATTTTGGGTGAGTTTTCACCTGCTTTTCAGGGGTTTTATCCTCCTGTTGCCGTTTCTTTGTTTTTCAGGGGTGTCCTGCCTGTCTTCTCTTCCTCTGGGAACGCTTGGGTGTTGGTTTTTACACACCGGTTTTTGCGTTTTCTGTCTGTTTTGGGTCTGGGTCCTAGGGTTTGGGCTCAGTATGCCTGTCTGTTTACGCTTGCTCCCACACCTTGTCCCTCGGTTTTTGGTCTGTTTTGGCCGTTTCCCTGGGGGTTCTGTCTGGGTGCTGTGCTTTGCCCTTCAGTTGTGCAATTCCGCCAGCAAATGTGGTAGTTTGGGCTCCCCCGGGTTCTATTCCAGGTTCCCTTGGGTTCTTTGGTTTCGTTCCTGAGATTTCTTCCTCTTGGACTCCCTTTTGTGGATTAATGCTTTTTTTTTTACTTCATTTGTGACCCGGTTCTGCCTTCTGTGGTTCCGGGGGTCTTCCCGGCTTGCAGGCTGATCTTTTTGGATCTTGGCACGTGTTGTGGTCATGCCGGAGCTTTGGGTTTTTGTTGTCGAAGTGGGCCTTTTGGTGCAGTTTTTGTGCTCTCTTGGTACCTTCTTCGTCTGGCTGCCATGGTGATCTCTGCCCACCAGTCGGTGGCTTGTCTTTTTCTTTTCTTTAATTTATTTTCAATTTTATTTACATGTATGAATATGTTTTTATACACTTTGTGTGAAGGTATGTATGTATATATGTCTTTATATGTACATGTATGTATGTTTGCATTTATATATGTACATTTTCTTTTGTCAGGGGTTCTGTTCCCTTCGCTGTTGATGGGGCACTGGGGGGGGGGCACCTTGTTCTCTTGACTCTCACTTGTGGTTGTCTTGCGGCCTCTGGTGGCGTCGGGTGGCTTCTCCCCCTTGGGGGGGGGGGTTCGGGGCTGGGGAGGGTGGACTTGTTCCCCTGCACTTCATGTCATCTTGATGTGGGTGTGTTTGGATGTGGTCGTTCTGTCCCATCCTTCTGAGGTTCCCGCCTGTTCTAGTGCAGACACAGGCCTTGCAGTTCTTTTGGACTTATGCAGTCTGCACCCTGGATTCTTTGCAATCTTCGGAAGACTGTTGTCTCTGGTCCGGCTTCTGTTGGGCTGGGTGCGTGGATGATGCCCCTGGACCTCCGGGTCACTTCTTGGCACGTTCCTCTCCAGGGTTCTGAGACTGGCATAGTTGGTGGTGGGGCTTGAGGCTTGCCGCTTTTATTGCCTTCCCTAGTTTGTAATTGGCACTTAGTGTATTTACGCATATTTACTGAATCTTGGTGATCTCTGATCATCTTGGTGATCTTTCGTGCAGCCTGCGGTGGCATTGGGTGGCCCCTCCTCCTTCAGGGAGTTCAGGGTTGGCAGGGCAGAGCTCTTCTTCTGCGCTCTGTTGGGTCGTCTCGGAGCAGGTTTGCCTGGGTATGGTCGAAACGACCTCGTCTTTCCAATGCGTTCCCACCTGTTCCGGTTCTGAAACCGGACTGCACCTTCCTCTGGTTTATTCAGGACTGGTCCCATCTGAACCCATGGGTTATTGCCCCGCTCCTTTCGGATGACTACTCTGTCCCAGGTCTGTCTGTCTTCTGGAGCCGAGCGCTTGGATGGTGTCTCTCAACCTCTGGGATGCATATTGGCACGTCCCAATTCATCCGGGGTTCAGGGATTGGCACGGTTTTGTTGTGGGGCATCAAGGTTGCCTCCTTTGTCGCTTTCTCTTCGGCTTAAATCTGGCACCTCGCATTTTCACACGCCTCTCCCGGGTTGTGGTGGCCCGGTCTGCATCTTTTGGTGCTCGGGTATGGCCTATCTCGACGACTGGCCGGTGTGGGCTCCCAACTGTTCCTCATGTCTGCTCGCCAGGGAGTTGGTTCTTTCCCATCTCGCCAGATTCAGGTTCCTGGTGAATTGGGTGAAGTCCCATTTGCCTCACTCTCAGGTTTGGTCTTAGCTGGGTCTTGTGTAGGACTCTCAGACCGCTTCCTTGTCTCTTCCTCCGCAGGCTCTGCTTTGCCTGCAGTCCCGCCTTCTCCTGTTTCTGGGGGGCTCCTGGGTCATGCGGCGGTTACTCAAGGGTTTGTGCAGGAGCCTGGACTTTGCAATGATGTTCTTCCCGCCAAGTTGGGTTTGGCTTCATCAACTGTTCTGGTTCCTTCGGGGATAAACCTTCCACCTCTCTCGTGATTGCTGGATTTGGCCTCCAGGGCCCTTGTCAAATGTTGCTGCATTTCCGGCTTCCTTTTCGTTTTTTGGGGGGTTCAGTGCCTTGGCGCCTACCCGAGTCCTTGCTTGATGTGTTCATGGATACGTCGTCTCTTAGCTAGGGCTTTGTGACTAGTGCTTGCTAGGTTGGCCAGGGGCGGTGGGGGTCCATCCTACTGTTGGGATCACGGCACGGTACAGGAGTTCCCAGTGGTGTGGGTGTTGCTTCAAAGGATTCGGGTCATACACGGATTGGCCATCAGGTTCATTGCCTGAACCGTCAGGGTTCGATGCGGTCCTCGACTCTTTAGGGCTGGTCGCTTCGAAAGACTTGTCTGCTGAATTCCTAGCTCATTTGGAGACTTCCAAGGGAGAGTTGTCCTTCTGGCCCCTTGGTGGCTAACCCAGCTCTGGTTTCAGGCGTTGCTTGCTCGGTATCAAAACCCGAGGGTCTTCCCGTGGCTCTGCCTCTTTCAGCAGATCGATCCAGTCCATTACGTGGCTGGTTCAATTCCCTCCATGAGTCTTCATGTCTTGTCTTCTGACTCAAGTCTAGCACCACTTGTATGGTCAGCAGGTGGCTTCGTTGGTGGTGTCCCACCTGTCTACTTCGTCTCGGTGGCAGTTTGAATTTTCCTGGCAGTCCTTCCATTATTTTTTATCCCTTCGTAGGTTCCTTCTGTCCCTGATAGGGTTGTCTTATCCTTTCGTGGTTGTTCCAGGACCATCATCTTATGCTGAATACTGTAGCCTCATATCGTGCGGTGCTGGCAAAGCTGCTGCAGCTTACGTTCGGCATTGATGTTACTTCTGCACCGTTCCGCAAGCTGTCTCAAGGGTTTGTTTCACCTCCGGCTTGCCCATGTGCCGCACGAGCTATCCTGGTCATTGGATTGGGTGCTCTCATTTCTCTCTCTTTGGTTTGTTGTGGCCCTTTTGGTTCAGGATTGTTTTTCCATGGCTCTTTTTTCCTGGGCATTTGCCTCTGGGGGTCGGGTCGTGGAACTTCATGCTCTCCTCCGGTGCAGAGGTTTTTGCTCATTTAGTCCTGGTGGTAGGTTTGTTCGTTTGCAGCTGTCTCCTTCTTTTCTGGCGAAGAATGAGACTGCTGCTTTCCGGAGTGGTCCTTGGGTTGTTGATGCTTGGTCAGCACTGCTGTTCAGCTTGTGACCATAGCATTGCCTAATAATGTCAAAATATATATGTAACTGGTATTATTTAGCCATGATAGCATTACAGAAGAGCCTGAGTGTGATAATGACTGTGTACAATGTTCAAATATCAGTAAATCAATGCTGTTCACAGCACTAGCCACAACACCACAGCATTATTTCGTTCATCTAGGACTCTTCAAACAACTTCTTACGTTCCTTTACAAAATGAACTTGTGGTCAATTATTCATTTACAGAATATATTGACCAGGATTGTGATAATAGCAAGATTGTGGTGATAATAGCGCTGTGCGTAATATTGTGGGAGGAGGAATTT
>WNGS01063839.1:312217-324104 GCA_020271785.1 Procambarus virginalis | reverse complement strand
GACAGGTGACACGTGCCGATGTTGCCATATGGTGCGCTCTAGAATATTATGTTATGAATGGAGCAATCGTCATATATTAATTCTGATACATTGATGCATGTATATTTCTCGTGATATTTTAAGTAAATACCAAAACTCTTTGGTGTTTGATATCATCCCCTCCATTTATCTTGTGACCGTGTAATGATATAAAGTAGAGTGACCTGCCTGATACTATATTACTGGATATTGGCTCTTGCCACAATTACACCTGACCACTGCAATGTTACTGGACATCTAAAAAAACCAGTTGGCGACCTTGAAGGCTGTATAAGAGTTCGGTGCCGGGGCGGGCCACAGATTGAGGGAACGATCTGTGTCCTCACTCATCTTATAATCTAAAGGCCGGTTATGAGATCGACTGGGGTACTCTCCGAGGCCAGCAGTGGAGCCTAGAGGATTTGAGGGAAGACCCGCCGAACGACGGTGAGTAAGGGTTATTGTTGGAGCAACCACCTGGAAAGGAGATCCAGTCTACTGTTGCTTTAACCCTTCTCTAACGAGAACACCGTGAAACCCCGACATTGTACAAGTAAACTGGTATGGTGCCCAAAGACCATCGTGGTCATCAGTAAACAACACGATAATTCCTGCAGACGACGCTACTCTCTCACCAAAATGGCGGCTCCCAACCTCCTACTCTTGCTGTTTATACCCTCTATACACACGTTATATATAAGTATCTACATTTGTGTTCACCATAGCGAACCACTAAGCTGGTATGGTGAGTGGCAGTGGCAGCCCGCCACTGGCTGCCACTGCCACTGATGGACCTCACAGTCAGCTGATGGCTGCCGCCCTCAAGGCCACACGCACTATTTCTCCTCCAACAATACTGCTTGTGGTGTTATTACGCTATATACACATTATATATAAATATCTACCGGTTTTATTCACCAAACTTGTACAAGTAAACTGGTATGGTGCCCAAAGACGTGATCACCAGTAAACAACACGATAATTCCTGCAGACGACGCTCCTCTCACCAAAATGGCAGCTCCCAACCTCCTACTCTTGCTGTTTATACTCTCAATACACACGTTATATATAAGTAGCTACATTTGTGTTCACCATAACGAACTGCTAAGCTGGTATGGTGAGTGCAGTCAATAAAAGGTGGCCACACACAGTCAGATAACAACGCCACCACCCTCCCTCCCACAGCATTACTCCTCCCTCCATGGAGCACAGCACTAAATATCATCACAATCCTCTTACTATCAGACCCATGGTCAGTTTATCACAGTCAGGGTCTTCTGTAATAATATTATCGCTACATAATAGCATGAACAAGTATATTATGGCATTTTTAGGCGATGCTGTGGTCACAAGCTGAACAGCAGTGCTGTGAGCTCATGCTGCGTGCGTCAGGCTTGGTAGCTTACGCGATACTGAGGCCCCTAACACCCGGGAGATTGGCCCACGATTTTTTTTAAAAATGGCGTCTGTTTACAAGAGCCCTGATGAAGGTGTGGTGAACCCCGTGTATCCGCGGGCCGTTTAAATTTTGCGTAGTACTCCAACGCATCATATGATGCGATGCGCAATTTTCTGCAAGTCAGTCAAAGCATCATATGATGCGATGCGCAATTGAAGGGTTAAATCTATGACCTCTTGTTCTTGAAGTTCCGGGTCTCAGGAATTCTTCCCTATCAATTTTATCGATTCCTGTTACTATTTTAAACATAGTGATCATATCGCCTCTTTTTCTTCTATCTTCTAGTTTTTGCATATTTAATGCCTCTAACCTCTCCTCGTAGCTCTTGTCCTTCAGTTCTGGGAGCCACTTAGTAGCATGTCTTTGCACCTTTTCCAGTTTGTTGATGTGCTTCTTAAGATAAGGGCACCATACAACCGCTGCATATTCCAACTTTGGTCTAATAAAAGTCGTGAACAATTTCTATAGTATTTCTCCATCCATGTATTTAAAAGCAATTCTGAGGTTAGAAAGTGTAGCACAGGCTCCTCGCACAATGTTCTTAATGTGGTCCTCAGGTGATCGTTTTCTTTGTGAGTGTGTGTAATTACCTAAGTAATTACCTAAGTGTAGTTACAGGATAAGAGCTACGCTCGTGGTGTCCCGTCTTCCCAGCACTCTTTGTCATATAACGCTTTGAAACTACTGACGGTCTTGGCCTCCACCACCTTCTTCCCTAACTTGTTCTAACCGTCTACCACTCTGTTTGCGAAAGTGAATTGAGTGTGTGTGTGTATTTGTGTACAATTTCACTTTGTTTTACCTTCCAATATATTTAAAGCATATGACAGACTACTAAACCAGAAATGTATACCCACGTATTAACCCCTACACTGCTCTGGGCTATTTGACCTTCAACACTCACAGGTGCATAAAAAAAATAATCTAAATTTTTTTTCTTATAAACCTGTTAATTTGTGTTCCCTGACCACGAGAAAAATATAAAAAAATTTAATTGAACTTAATAATGACGTAAATGTGCCAACAATTTGAGCGATAACGTCACACCCTGCATGATTGCTCCTGCAAGATGCGACCCGGAGGTATCACGTGCGGTCTTCAAGCAGCCAGAGTTATCACAAATTTATTTTCACAGAATTATTTAGTCTCTAGGTGTATTTTATTAAAAATGTTTTTCACTGATTGTGTTGCATATAATGTTACTTGATGTTGAATTATAATACAAGTTGCACCCATTGAATATACACCTCTTTTATACACATATATATGTGAATATACACACATGTCTTTTTGGGAATAAAGTATGCAATGCGATATAATCTGGAAGAAAATATGACAGTCGATGCAATTGAAAAACCTGATTTTAGGAGAGGACATTATGTCATCCTTAGAAAATTTTTTAGTGAGTATAATTGGACAGACTTGTTGCTAGGCAAGGAAGTGAATGAGATGTATGTCAAGTTTTGTGAAATATATGATATAGGCACAAAAAATTTATACCAAAACAGAGAAGCAGAACTAGGAAACAGGATTGGTTCAACAGAAAGTGCGAGAGGGCCAGAGACCAAAAGTCGCAAAAATGGAATCAATACAGGAAGAAGCCAAACCCCCAAACATACCAGCGATACAAAGATGCGAGAAACAACTACACGGCAGTGAGGAGAGAGGCAGAAAGAAATTTTGAAAAAAGGATTGCAGACAAATGTAAAACAGAACCAGGTCTATTCTATAAATTCATAAACAACAAATTGCAGGTAAAGGATAATATTCAGAGGTTGAAAATGGGAAATAGATTCACGGAAAATGTAAAGGAAATGTGTGAAACATTAAACGAAAAGTTCCAAAGTGTGTTTGTACAAAATGAAATCTTCAGGGAACCAGATACAATAAGAATTCCAGAGAACAACATAGAGCACATAGAGGTGTCTAGAGACTAAGTGGAAAAAATGCTCAAGGAGCTAAATAAGAACAATGCAGTTGGTCCAGATGGAGTTTCACCATGGGTTCTGAGAGAATGTGCACCTGAGCTCAGCATTCCTCTTCAACTGATTTTTCAGGCATCCCTGTTTACAGGAGTTGTAGCTAATGTGTGGGAAAAAGGCTAACATAGTTCCAATCTACAAAAGTGGAAGCAGGGAAGACCCCCTTAATTATAGACCGGTATCATTGACAAGTGCAATAGTCAAAATATTGGAAAAAATAATTAAAACTAAATGGGTAGAACACCTGGAGAGACATGATATAATATCAGACAGACAGTATGGTTTTCGATCTGGAAGATCCTGTGTATCGAATTTACTCAGTTTCTATGATCGAGCAACAGAGATATTACAGGAAAGAGATGGTTGGGTTGACTGCATCTATCTGGACCTAAAAAGGCTTTCGACAGAGTTCCATATAAGAGGTTGTTCTGGAAACTGGAAAATAATGGAGGGGTGACAGGTAAGCTTCTAACATGGATGAAAAGTTTTCCATCAGTGTCTTAACCACACTACCCGAGAAACCATGTTGGTCATTACCGGGAATATTTACATTCATGTGTGACACAAGTCCTGTTTCACAGTGAGACTAGGTACTCACCTAGTTTCACAACTAGGTGAGTATAGTCACAGAGAAAATAGAATTTTTATTCAAATCTGTTGCATTTGGAAGGAATATACTGCTTGAAGCCAACATGTCCTTTGAAATGCACAAGGGATTCGCCAATCACCAGCTTCTGTGCTGGTAAGTAGAAATCTCTGTACTTTGCAATCAGTTCATTCGTAATGTACCTGACTCTCCGAAGTCTATCATTCTGTGTCCGGTCTTCATTACTTGCAAAATGAAGACACCTGAGGAGTATCTGAAACCTGTCTTGATACATATATTTCCCGAACAAAGGTGTTGGAACAGCATGGTCTTTGCTTCAATAATCTGAGATAACGTGTTTTACACAATGTTTCATCAACATACATAGTGCAAAAAATACATACATTTCACCTACAGTAGAGTTTTTCCAATGCTGTAATTGTTAACATTCTGTTAATTCTTTTTCAATGAGATATTGAAAGCTGTAGTGATTACTGTAGTGCTGTAGTGGGAGTAGTAATCTTGGTGAGGAGGGCGGTAGAATTGTCTGCTGACTATGTGACCACCTTTTACTGTCTGGACTCACTATACCAGCTTAGTTGTTCGCTATGGTAAACAAAACATGCAGATACTTATATATAACATCTGTATATAAAAGCAAAAAACAGTATGGTGTGAGGAGAATGGTGGCGAGTCAGGTGAGGTGAGGGAGGGAGTGAGTGGTAGCCAGTGGCGGGCTGCCGCTGCCACTCAGCATGCCAACTTAGTGGATCGTTATGGTGAACACGAATGTAGATGCTTATATATAACGTGTATATACAGTGTAATAACAGCAAAAGGAGTGTGGGGGAGAAACCATTTTGGTGATGAATGTGGCAACATCTGCATGATTTCTCATGTTGGTAGGGGTGGCCACTATGCTCTTTGGGCATTATACCGGCTTAGTTGAACAGTTATGATGAACAAAACATGTAGATACTTACATATAACATCTGTATATAGGGTAATAACACCATAAACAGTATTGTTGGGGGTGAAATTTTAGTGCGTCTGACCTTGAATGTATGAGGGAGGCAGCCGCCAGCTGACTGTGTGTAGCGACGTCTCTTAGTGCCTGAACTAACTATATCAACTTAGTTGTACAGTTGTGGTGAACAAAACATGCAGATACTTATATATGATGTCTGTAAATAGTGAATAAAAGCAAAAATAGTATTGTGGGAGGAGAATGTGGGTGAGTCAGGTGAGGTGAGGGAGGGAGGAAGTGGCAGCCAGTGGCGGGCTGCCACTGCCACTGCCAGTGAGCATGCCAACTTAGTGGTTCGTTATGGTGAACACGAATGTAGATACTTATATAAAACGTCTGTATATTGTGAATAAAAGCAATAACAGTATGGTGGGAGGAGAACGTGGGCGAGTGAGGTGTTGATGGAGTGAGTGGCAGCGAGTGGCTGGCTGGTGTGTGGCGGTCACTCCTCGTTGCTTTATGACTCATAATACCAACTTAGTGGGTCGTTATGGTGAACAAAACCAGCAGATACTTATATATAACCTGTGTATATAGTGTGATACTTATATATAACCTGTGTATATGGTGTAATAACCGACAAAGTATTTGTTCACTGGTTGATGAACATAATAATTGAATCAACAATATGCACACCATACTTTTGTATTTTTGAGTACAGCGATGATTCTCTCATTTTATTATATAAATATATCACACTACACACTTGAATAATATTACAGCAAAAAAACTACTTAAACTCAATCAGAGACATTGAAATAATTAGGTAATTATCTCTTTGCGGCAACTCCTGCCTGACAGTTGGCGAGCAACAGACCGCCTGGGACGCACGCTGAGTCAGCGCCTGCTTTTTGCCAGACTTCCCCGCCCTATAGCGGGCAATATATGCCACTTACGATTTTTTTATTTTTTCCTGTGATCAGAGAACACAAATTAACAGGTTTAGAAGAATTTTTTTTTTGGTATGCGCTTGTGGGTGACAAATGCTAAATAGCCTGGCACCATACAAGGGTTAAACTGCGCATGGCATACATATACAGCAGGTGTAACATGTCCCACCATGCGCTAGGCATACATGTGCGACGTAGGGTGCCGGCCATGATTCAAATGGCCTGCAGTGTAAAGGGGTCACCCATTTCATAGCCAGGGGCAATTGTAAACAGATGCTATCTTGAAAAGATTTTTAGTGCAGGCCTCTTTTGTCTCACAGACCTTAGTTACCGACCAGACACAATGGCGAGTGCATCATGACCAAGCGCCTGACCTTGCTCAGTGCACCGTGCCGTGCATTGATTGACCAAAAATGAAATTCAAAGTGAAGTGTTCACCGACATTGATGAACCTGATATTGATGACTCGGATGTAGACTCAGATATAGATATAGATCAGATAGATAGATATAAATCCCTTCATCTTCAATTATTTACACTCGTCGTCCCTTCCTGCCCCTATTGTTGCTAGACCTGCTTTAGCTCCTGGTCCACGGATTCCTCGCTGTGGTGCAGCTATTGTTTCTCAGAAGACAGCAGGTTTATTTGTGAGGAGTGATGGGGAAGATTTTGTTCCAGAAACTCCCGCCTTTGACAATAAAGATGTTGGGATTACAGATCTTTTCCCTGATACAGGTGACGAAATGAGTGAAATGGACTTCTTTACTGCATATTTTGATGAGCCATTCATGGAACATATTGTTCATGAAACTAACACACACACATGCTGATCTCATTGAAGGTGAGGATGTATCAGAATTTTCACGATTACAGCGTTGGAAAGAGATGACTGTATGTATTTTTTGCCATGCGTATTTGATGAAACATTGTGTGAAATATGTAATATCCCATTATTGGAGCAAAGACAACACTATTCCAACACCATTGCTCAGGGAAATATATGTCTCGAGACCGATTTTGATACTCCTATGATGTCTTCATTTGTAATTAATGCAGACGAGAGACAGGATGATAGGCTTTGGAGGGTAAGGCATGTGCTAAATGACCTTATTGGAAACGTCAGAGATTACTATGTACCAGCTCAGAAGCTGGTTATTGATGAATCCCTTGTGTTTTTTAAAGGATGTTCTGCCTTCAAGCAGTATATTACCTCAAACCCCATCGACTTTGATTGAAATTTTGTGGTATGTGACAATCAGGAATGGTGTCACACATGATACTGCATTCAGTAACAAATGTAAACATTCCTGGTAATGACAAACATGGCTTCTCAGATAGTGTGGTGAAGGCACTGTTTGCACCATACCATATAACCAGCATCGGTACATTGTGTGTAACACCACACAATGAGGCCACAGACAACTGTGCTCAAAAGGCGGGATCCAAGAGTCATGCTCGATCCTGCAGACACATATAGGTAGTACATATAGGTGAGTACAGAAACATAAATTGGTGTTAACATGGTGGAAGCGTGTGCAGTCCCTCTGTGCTATGTCGACTGCTTTGCACGTATCAGTCTCCAGGACTACTAAATGTCCAATACTTGTGCAAAAAACATATACATATCGAGTGAATGAGTACTGTATATATATTGAAAAAAATACATTGTACATTTCCTGTAAATAAAACATTTTGGTGCACATACTTGTGACAATAATATGGGAGTGCGTAGTATATTTATAGCAGTTCTATTATAATACAACATCAATTGACAATAATTGGAACAATACAAGCAAAAAAATTGTTCTAAGATGTTCCATACTGTAAATAATGCAGCGGAAATAAACTTGTGCCAACTCAGGCCTCTTGAATGGCGCGCACGATGGCTCTCTGATGAAGAACACTTGAGCAATCATGCTCAAGTACAATTGATTTTTTTCCTTTGCTCAGGGAACAGAAATGAACACTTTTAGAATACAAAAAACAATTTTAGAATTTTTTTCATGAGCATGTGGGTGTTGGAGCCTTCAGGACCCCTTAGCAGTTAAAGGGTTAAAGCATATGACATTTGACTAGTAATATGTAATTAGACTAATGTGTATTGTATACACATATGCTGCAGCACATAATATTAGACTAGCAATGATGCAAATAATTAGATATACTGAAACTAGAAATGTATGTTTCCTTTGCTTCTCCCATGACAATGTGCATATAACCGCCCGTGCCACGAGAGCACCGCAGACTTTGACGTCATGGGACTAATGGTAATTACCTAAGTGTAGTTACAGGATGAGAGCTACGCTCGTGGTGTCCCGTCTTCCCAGCACTCTTTGTCATATAACGCTTTGAAACTACTGACGGTCTTGGCCTCCACCACCTTCTCCCCTAACTTGTTCCAACCGTCTACCACTCTGTTTGCGAAAGTGAATTTTCTTATATTTCTTCGGCATCTGTGTTTAGCTAGTTTATATCTATGACCTCTTGTTCTTAAAGTTCCAGGTCTCAGGAAATCTTCCCTATCGATTTTATCAATTCCTGTTACTATTTTGTATGTAGTGATCATATCACCTCTTTTTCTTCTGTCTTCTAGTTTTGGCATATTTAATGCTTCTAACCTCTCCTCGTAGCTCTTGCCCTTCAGTTCTGGGAGCCACTTAGTAGCATGTCTTTGCACCTTTTCCAGTTTGTTGATGTGCTTCTTAAGATATGGGCACCACACAACGCTGCATATTCTAGCTTTGGCCTAACAAAAGTCGTGAACAATTTCTTTAGTATATCGCCATCCATGTATTTAAACGCAATTCTGAAGTTGGAAAGCATGGCATAGGCTCCTCGCACAATATTCTTTATGTGGTCCTCAGGTGATAGTTTTCTATCTAGAACCACCCCTAGATCTCTTTCTTTATCAGAATTCTTTAAAGATTTCTCACATAATATATAGGTTGTGTGGGGTCTATGTTCTCCTATTCCACATTCCATAACATGGCATTTATTAACATTGAATTCCATTTGCCAAGTGGCGCTCCATGTACTTATTTTCTCCAGGTCATCTTGAAGGGCATGACAATCATCTAAGTTTCTTATTCTTCCTATTATCTTAGCATCATCAGCAAACATGTTCATATAATTCTGTATACCAACTGGTAGATCATTTATGTAGACAATAAACATCACTGGTGCAAGAACTGAACCCTGTGGTACTCCGCTTGTGACATTTCTCCAGTCCGATACATTGCCTCTGATCACTGCCCTCATTTTTCTATCAGTCAGAAAATTTTTCATCCATGTTAGAAGCTTACCTGTCACCCCTCCAATATTTTCCAGTTTCCAGAACAACCTCTTATGTGGAACTCTGTCGAAAGCCTTTTTTAAGTCCAGATAGATGCAGTCAACCCAACCATCTCTTTCCTGTAATATCTCTGTTCTCGGTCATAGAAACTGAGTAAATTCGATACACAGGATCTTCCAGATCGAAAACCATACTGTCTGTCTGATATTATATCATTACTCTCCAGGTGTTCTACCCATTTAGTTTTAATTATTTTTTCCAATATTTTGACTATTACACTTGTCAATGATACCGGTCTATAGTTAAGGGGGTCTTCCCTGCTTCCACTTTTGTAGATTGGAACTATGTTAGCCTTTTTTCTTTAGCCTTGGTGCGGGCGAGCGTGTGGCGACGCCTAAATGTGCATACGCGTTTCAGTTTTCTCACCTAAATTCTCGTGCTACGTCGTTCATTTTGTTATTATTGTGTTTGCAATTAAATTCCCTGCAGATGTATATGCATATAATGTCCAAGAGCCTGGAGAGTCTCCCCACAGCCAAGCCTAAAGTCGGAAAAATTACCCGTGAGCGCTCAAAATCAGTAAAATGTATATACTCATTTCAGATTTCTCACCTTAACCCTTAAATTGCGCATCGCATCTTATGATGCTTTGACCGACTTGCAGTAAATTGCGCATTGCATCATATGATGCTTTGGAGTACTATGCAAGATTTAAACAGCCCGCGGATACACGGGGTTCACCACACCTTCATCAGAGCTCTTGTAAACAAACGCCATTTAAAAAAAAAATCGTGGGCCAAATTCCCGGGTGTTAGGGGCCTCAGTATTGAGTGAGCTACCAAGCCTGACGCACGCAGCATGAGCTCACAGCACTGCTGTTCAACTTGTGACCACAGCATCACCTAAAAATGCCATAATATGCTTGTTCATGCTATTATGTAGCGATGATATTATTACATAAGACCCCGGACTGTGATAAAACTGACCAGGGTTCTGATAATAGCAAGATTGTGGTGATATTTAGCGCTGTGCTCCATGGAGGGAGGAGTAATGCTGTGGGAGGGGAGGGTAGTGGCTTTGTCTTCTGACTCTGTGTAGCACACCTTTTATTGACTGCACTTACCATACCAGCTTAGTCGTTTGCTATGGTGAACACAAATGTAGATACTTATATATAACGTGTGTATGGAGGGTATAAACAGCAAGAGTAGGTTGAGAGCTGCCATTTTGGTGAGGGAGGTGGCGTCATCTGCACGACTTATCATGTTGTTTACTGGTGACCATGATGGTCTTTGGGCACTATACCAGTTTACTTGTACAAGTATGGTGAATGAAACAGGTAGATATATATATATAATGTGTGTATATAGCGTAATAACACCACAAACAATATTGTTGGAATAGAAATATTAATGCGTCTGGCCTTGAGGTCGGTAGCCATCAGCTGTGTGAGTAGCTATGTCTTTGTGCCTTTACTCACCATACAAGCTTAGATGTACAGTTATGGTGAACAAAACATGTAAATACTTATATATAACATCTGTATATAAAAGCAAAAACAGTATGGTGGGAGGTGAATGGTGGCAAGTCAGGTGAGGTGAGGGAGAGAGGGAGTGGTAGCCAGTGGCGGGCTGCCACTCAGCATGCCAACTTAGTGGTTCGTTATGGTGAACACGAATGTAGATACTTATATATAATGTCTGTATTAGTGAATAAAAGCAAAAACAGTATGGTGGGAGGAGAATGTGGGCGAGTGAGGTGTTGAGGGAGGGAGTGAGTGGCTGGCTGGTACACGGCGGTCACTCCTCGTTACTTTTTGACTCATAATAGCAACTTAGTGGTTCGTTATGGTGAACAAAATATGCAGACTCTTATATATAACCTGTGTATATAGTGTAATAACTGACAAAGTATTTGTTCACGGTTTGATGAACATAATTGAATCAACAATATGCACACCATATTTTTGAGTACAGCGATGATTCACTCATTTGATTATATAAATATATCACACTACACACTATTGAATAATATTACAGCAAAAAAAAAAACTATGAAAAATCAATCAGAGACATTGAAATAATTAGGTAATTATATCTTTGTGGCAACTCTGCCCTGACAGCTGGCGATCAACAGACCGCCTGGGACGCACGCTGAGTCAGCGCCTGTTTTTTGCCAGACTTCCCCGCCCTATAGCAGGCAATATATGCCACTTATGATTTTTTTATTATTTTTCCCATGATCAGTGAACACAAATTAACAGGTTTGGAAGAAAAAAGATTTTTTTTTTTTTGTATGCGCCTGTGGGTGTCAAATGGTGTATAGCCATGCGCCATTTAAGGGTTAATTCTTGTGCTACATCGTTACTTTTGGAATCATTGTGTTCGCAATTAAATTCCCTGCAGATGTATAAGCATATAATGTCCAAAAGCCTGGCGAGACTCCCCACAGCAAGCCTAAAGTTACCCATGAACGAGCACCAATTTGCACACCACAACCTAATGTGAATACTCATTCAGTTTGATACCAGCAATTTTCATGTTACATCGTTCGTTTTAGTATCAAATTGTTCGCAATATAAAGGTGCGCATTTTAAAACTAGTCTCATAATAATAGAGCAATAACTGGAATTT